>CM042848.1:61282928-61782928 GCA_023653725.1 Bungarus multicinctus | reverse complement strand
CTAAGCTCTTCCTCAACATACTTTATTTAACTTGGATCCTTCTCAGGGCCAACAAGGAATTACATTGTTTCTGATCAGTAGATAAAATACCTTCATGTTATAAATCCATCAACATTTATTAGAAAACACTTGATTGTTAGGAAAACCTGGCATAGAATTGGACCAGAGAATAATGTAACTAGGAGTCTTCTCACAAGAGCAAATTCTTAGCCAGAGTTTACTTTTGTCCATCACCTAGATACTTTGAATGACAAGACATACTACACTGCAAATTGAAGAAGCACTCATTTGACCTTGGCATAGATGAAAATATGTATCTCAAACTGTTATGGGTAATAAAAGATCCTTTTTCTTTCCATTACAGCTTAGACCATCTGTGTTAGAGGAAAAGAAAAGTGGAGAAATATATGCTTACTGACGGAATGATTGAGTTTGCACATTATAAGCCATGCTTTGCTTGATCATTTATTTGTTGAATAAACCACAATTGGCTAGATATATATCGCACATTAAGCTGAAACCCAGCAAACTACATTGTGACTTATCATACAGAATCTTTTGGTCATATCTATACTTCATCTCTGCACTGATTTTATGTCTGGAGACTTACAAAATAATCCAGAGCAAAATGCTTCTGCTTGATGTAATTTCCAGAATTCTTTGTGTATTTGTATTTCTTAGTCCTTAATTTATTAACGCTAGTTTCAAACTGCATTTCTACAAAACACTTGTGGAGATTTTTAGTTAAAAAAAACAAGATTACAAACAGTCAGTGTAATCGACCATCCAAAGATTTTGGGACTACAATTCCCAGAATTCCTACTAGCAAATTTGCTGATTTGGACTTTTAGTTCTAATCCTGTGAAGAATATCAAGTGGGTGAAGACTGGCTTTAACTTTCAAATACCAAATGTGGGAAGTGAGAAGAAAATACATTCAGATATTCTTTGATACTTTTTACATAATGAGTACTATGAAAAATTAACACAGAAGGTGGTTTGTGGATAGGAAGAATGGCCATTATTTCAAAATGGTCAATAAATTTAACTGGAATGGAGTTACCAAACAGAAAGTATCATTTTAAAGAGCAATAGCTTCTATCTCAATTGTGTCTTGCTTCTTTCTGCCAAAATGTGGAAGTTATTGCTTCATTCCAGTCTTTCCACCTTTTGAGTTTCAACATACTATAAAGCCTCTGCAATTAGCTGTAGTTAGATAATTAAGCTTTGCAGTAAGCTTCTAGAGCATGACTTATACATTAGAGTTGAATAGATGCCTGTAATGCATAGCGGAAAGTTCCTTTGCAAATGGAGATTACGTAGAGGTGGGCTTACATATTTTGGAATTAGCCCCGGTCTCCTCCCTTCATGCATTCATAGGTTCTTTGGGTTGTTCTTTTTGAATATGATAACAAATAGGAGACAAGATGGAATTTGCTATAGTTTGTAGAAATCAATGCTGAGTAGTGTTTGCTAACATACATAGTTAGCTTAACACAGAATCTGATACTCTAAGGCAGTATTTCTCAACCTTGGCAATTTTAAGATGTTTGGACTCTTAACTCTTAGAATTCCCCAGCCAGCATGGGAATTGAAGTCCATATGTCTTAAAGTTGTCAAAATTGGGGAACACTGCTGTAATGGCTCATTACAAGCAACTGATTTAACATGCTTTCCTCCAATGAAAGGAAAATATGCTACCATACTGTACATTGCTGTGCCCTGACAGATGGCCTCTATTCAGCATCAGTACTGTGCTGTCTTTCAAGTTGCCCAAGTAATAGGTTAATTTCAAACCTGTATGTGGCATTTATTTGGGAATGCAGTGAACACATGTCAACCTATCTTCAGGGCTGTCTTAACAGCATTATGGGCCCCAGGCAAAATAGTGTACTGGGCCCCCACGACAACTACTTAGAGGAATAAAAATGTAAATGGTCAATATATTTATATGATACAAGGTGCATTGAAAGGTTAACCTACACAGATTAGTATGGGGCCCCTATGCTTGTGGGGCTCACGGTCAAATGCCCATCAGGTCCATGCGTTAAGACAGCCCTGCCTATCTCCCAGCATGCCAGTTCGATAGCTTGGTGAAGCAGAGGTTGGGCGCAGGACGAAATGGTAAATACCATCTGGACTCTCTCCTGCTTCAACCTGTAGGTTGCCATTTTTGACAGATTATCAAGTATTACAGGCCACATTATTATAAAGACCAATGTCTATCATCGCTCACACTGCAGAAGAGAAGAGCGATCAGCAAAGAATGAATCTCATTGTTGACCTTGCTGGCAATCTTCATGCTAATCTTGCCACTCTGTTCTCTTTCAACTCTATGGTAAGGTAGCCAGATGTCAGTTATCATAGAGATTGAAGGGAGAGAGACCATTGGAGAGAGAGGCAAGTAGGGGGAAAAAACTACAGAGCCCTCTCCCTCCCCTTCCAAGAAATAGAAGTAGCCAGATATAGCAACAGCAATAGCACTCAGACTTATATGGTATATCACTTTACAGCTCTCTCTAAGTAGTTTACAGAATCAGCATCTTACTCCCAACAATCTGGCTCCTCATTTTACCCACCTTGAAAGAATGGAAGGCTGAGTCAACCTTGAGTCTGGTGAAATTTGAACTGTCAAATTGCAGTCAGCCGGCAGTCAGCAGAAATAGCCTGCAGTACTACCCTCTAACCACTGCGCCATTGTGGCTCATAAAGTTGGTGGGAAGCCACAGAAGATATATAATTGTGATTAGCAACAAATCAGATTCCCATGAAACTGACTGTCTGTGTAGACAATCTTGTTTTTAAAAAGATTTTATTCTTTTAAAGGAAGGTGTAGAGCTCTCTGTAACATGCCTTTTGAAAATAGTCTGATGCTGTTTCACAAGAGTGATGAATGTGGTCCCCATTTCTTATCAAGTCTAATCTTCCAAATACTATTAAATCAATGGCATTTGGGGGGGGGGGGAGAGGAATCAATGACAATTGCAAGAAGAGAAGAATAGCTCATTTTGAATTGTTAATTGTGATATTGTGACAAAACAAGCTGAGCTAAACAGTGATCAAACTGCTTGGAAACATAGATTACTCTCAGAATATCAGTATGATGTTGCAAGAACCAAACTGCTTGGGGTTTGACCCAGCTTAGTATTGACTATTTCAAAGTCTCTGTTAACACAGTGCTTTTGTTTGGCCTAAAACATTCATCAGCAGGTTTGGCAATGTCAACCTGACCCAAAGTGCTGTAGCATTGTCAGTAAAATTGTTGTTTCACAAGCAGCTGTTTGTGCCAAGTTCTTAGAAAATGCCTTAAAAGGCACAACAGAACTGTTGTGATTTGGAATGCATGGCAGCAGACAAAGCCATGGTTCATTTAATAAGCCACAACCAACTAATTGCACACAACATGCTAAGCCATAACCCGTGAATTAGAAAATATAATGGTTGGTTCTGCAGAAAATCAAAACTAATATGCCAGGCTAGTTAGGATATTGTTGCATTCTGTTTGTTCAGCTCCAGCTCTATATTTTGTTGTTGCATTCCTGGATCTTGGGGACTTTACTTCTTCCTCATACACTGTGCTTTTGCTGAGCTGCTTTCTAAAGTTTGGTGCTTCTGTCTCTCTCTTTTTAAATCATTGGAATAACTTTTTCTTGTCACTATGGAATATCTTGGTATTTGTTGCTTGCTTCTCTTTGATCCTATCACATCTGATGAAGCCAGATTTTTTTAAAGCATTGTTTCACAGACTCTTATTCATTCTATGTTCCTTAAGCTAGATTGGAGAGTTTGTGTTCCACTGATTAGAAAACTCAAGAACGGAGCAAGCAAACACCATAACGAATGCAAGATGGAGGACATTGACATGAATTCTCAAGTTACAAATATAGTTGGGACAGGCATTGCCATCACTAGGTGCTGCAGTTGTAAGGGTGATGTTGTGTGACCTCATTGCTTTCTGACAACAATCCAATCTTGGCCTGATTGTCATCATAACTCAAGATCTACAGATTGTTAAGCAGGAAGTGGAAGAAGTCCCAGGTAGGGAATATGGGGTGCTGCAGGGAGTGTGGGAGAGGCCTTGGAGGCCTATCATTGGTTGCTCGCAACTCGGGTGGTGGTGGTACTGCAGTGGGGTACTCAAGGTGGAGGTGAGTATAGGGGAACTGGAGAAAGAAGGGCAGGGGAAGGTATGTGTGCATAAGTAAAAAGAGCCAGAGAAAGTGTGTGTGTGTGTGGGGGGGGGGGGTGAGTCCAGAGAGACCAACAAAAGAAGGCAAAGGATGTGTGTCAGAGAAGAAAGGTTGGTGGGGAAGACTTAGTCAACTTGCAATTTTCCCTCCAGCTTCCCCATTGACATTGGTTGTGGGGCGTTGGCAGGATAAGCCGTAATGGTGATCACATGACCACAGGTAGTTAGGTAATAACTTTGGTTGCTAACTGCCCAAATTTTGTCTGCATGACTGCAGGGGCACTGCAATGGTTAAATGGACAAGTCATAAATCTCTTTGTTCAGTGCCATTGTAACCAGGGGTTACAGGGGTGGGCTTCAAAACTTTTAGCAAAGGGTTCTCTGCCCAGTTGCTGGGTGGGTGTGGCCATGGCCTAGTCGGCCTCCTGCACCATGCCAGGGAGGGGTGTTTTTGCCCTCCCTGGGTTCCAGAGGCTTTCTTTGAGCCTCCAGGAGGGCGAAAATGGCCTTCCCAGGCTCCGGAGGCTCTCTGGAAGCTGGAAACGGGCCCATTTCTGGACTTCCTGAACTTCTGGAAGGCCCATTTTTTGCCCTTCCCGAGTCTCCGCATGCGCTGTGCACTTACCTGCATCCAAAACGGGCCACGTGGGAACTCCTGGGAGGGGAGGGGTGAGCAGGGCGGAGCCAGCCAGGACTGGGATTTGGGGGTTCTCCAAACTGAACAAATCTTAGCTAGGGGCTCTCCCGAACCCAGCAAATCCCCAACAGCCCACTCCTGGTTGTAACTTTGAACAGTCATTGAACAAATGTTTGTAACTCAAGGACTACCCAAATGACAGTCATTGGGAAAGATAACATCAGAGGGGCTTCTCTGAGTGCTTCCTCTTCCTTCACACTCCATATTTGTGGCTCAAATCTGCACTGGGGTTCAGACAGGTGATCACAGAAGCTAAATATATTAAGGAAAAGTGTGTACAAAAAGGAATACAGTTGAAAATACAGGAAGAACAATGCAAGCAACAGAAACAGTAAGCAATAGAAGGATACTAAGAATAATGATTTGCAGGCAGTTCTTCCTGCAGCTTCCACCTCTTTGGTTTTATTTATAAACGAAACCGGGCCAAAACTGTCTTATGGCTGGGAAGAAAAATATGTCAGATTCACTTATCCTTTTAGTGGAGCACTATAACATCCAAAGTGGCTACAGCTATTGGATTTTTCTTTTTTGGTAGAAGTGTTTAAACAGTGCTTAGAGAGAAATAAATTGAAGACAGTAAGGTTCATCTTGGAATAACAGCCTGGGGATCCTGCTTCACTCCGTTGTCTCCTTTGACCTCCGAGTTTTTCATGGCAGGATCATGAAATTACTAATTTGGTCTATCCCACAAATGAAAAAGACTGAGCAGGGGTTTCAGGATGCATTCAAACAAAAAAGAATTAGCTTATCTCTAAAGCAGTCCTGAAAAAAAACCTTAAATCTAGAACCTAAAAACACCAAACGATACTACTTACCTGAACATTGTTAGTAGCTTTATATATTTGCAATCTGAATATGTTTCACTAGTATTAAGACTGAATTTACAACAAGGCAGATTTAGCTTTTACAGACTACAGTCCTTTAATATTTGCATGTCTTCAAATCTGAAATCTTCCTTTGTGAAACTGCTCTTGGGAAAACACCCACATATGTAAGAAGGCCAGTCACATTCCTAATTTATGCACTGAAGATGCAAGAAACATACTTTATTTTGTAATGCTTTTGATTGTATGCCAGAACAAACTAGGAAATAAACAATGAATGCAAATTTAGGTATGGATTGGTGAGATAAGAAGAAAAAGGGAGGAGCCATTTTTTATGGCTGGGATTGTGAACATGAAATGATCAAAGATTGCCTCTGAGAAATAAGCAATTAAATTTCAATTCCAAAGTCCAGTTACTGGGGAATAAGGGGGTGGCTAGGGGTGATTCTTGATTTACTAAAGAAATATGTATAAGACTGTGTCATACTGGTCCTTTAATATTGGATCTGAATGATCTAAATTTAGGTATTAGACCTCAATAGAAAAGCCCAGCAATTACATAATTTGCTCACAGGTTTTTCATGCTTAAGTCAAATCCCCATGAAGCAGAAATTAGTAAACATAAAGGAGCAAAAACAATTTACTCAAAGATAATTGCAAGAAGTTATTCTAAGAACAATTAGGAAGTCAAGGACTACTATTGTCCAGGGCTGGCAGGTTTGTTCAGCAATAGGCAATCCTGGAACAGGGCAGTGGACACCCTTTTCATTTCCCATAATATTCTGGGAATGATGATATGCTGGGAATACTGTGCCCCTGCAAACGCTGAGCCATGTAAGATGTTTCAAATGGGGAGACTGTTTTGATCCCTGTCTCTTAGGCTTTGCACCATGTGGCAGAAGGATAAAGGGTAGCCAATCCCCCACAGATAAGGATCTCCTAGCTGCAGGGCACAGCCATCAAACTTAAACTGTGTGTCCCCATTTCCACCCCTCTGGTCTAATCTTACAGAGATGTAAGATAACAAAATCAGAGGAGGGTTCTTAACAGTTCTAGTAGTATATAACAGTCAGTATATCTGACTACAATATAAATCCTGACTCCCTACTTAAGACTTCAGAGTGTTGTAATGATATTCCTGCTGGCAGAACATTTGGAGCTATCCAAGGTTCTTATTCCTGCTGCGCTTTGGCTCAGCTGGTCTCCAGCTCTCTTCACTGAGAATGGTGCTTTAATCTTTCCCGAGCAGCTGAATTTGCCTTATAAATAGTTTGGTAACTGGTTGTTCTCAGAGGCTCTCCACCAATTGCCTCACAGATTTATCAGCCAGTTTATCATGTTGACCAAAGATCATAACAACATTACACAGTTTGTTGTATTATGCAAAATGGAAAGAACGCTAACGAAGAAAATACATGCAATGGGATTAAGATGGAACCAACATTAAAATTAAGAGCTTTAAAAATGTCTGAGTTTGAAAAAAACCAAGGCAAAGGGAGCAGCCTCGCAATCGATATTTGGAATTGTATCCACAAGGATGTAATTCAGTCATTTGGTGACTAACCATCAAAGTTTGTTTATCATAAGTATTTCCCCCTAATTTCATCCTTCTTAGGGCAGTAGAGGCTATAAGGGATGATACCTTCTACTTAGCTGACACTGCAAGGGCAGAGATGCAATTCCATTGGATGTCTGTAGAGATTCTCAGTCATCCAGGTCATGGTTGTTCCAAAGATGCTTTTTCAGGAAGGTAACTGGACTTTCTGGCTTTTCTTTTGAAGACATTTTTCTTTTCATCCAAGAAGCTTCTTCAACTCTGACAGAATAGTGGGGAATGGAAGGATTTATATTCCTTGCAAACAGCTGGTCATTTGCATCCTTTTAGTAGGTCATTGAAGCACTTGGAGGTTCCATTGGATTTTTACCAAGTTTCCCACCGAGGTATATGGCGGGCATAGTCTGAAAGCAAAGATATATAACAGCCTTCCTGAATGAAGCATTTCTGATGTTGACTTATAGTGGCAGAAGCTTTTAAGTTTCTTATAATGGTGCCACCAAAATGTAAAAAAATTGAAGATTGTACCATAATAGCAACTCTACAGACATCTCATTCAAAACATTCATCTCTGATTTTTTTTTCATAGCTCCAGCAACTACATTCCCATGAAGGGTCAGGGAATACAATTATACTGTAGGACAGGAAACAGAAATCTTGTCTACTTATTTCTACATATAATGCAAAACCGCAGCTTAAGTGGAGATCTTGAAGGCTTTCTAATTTCTTACAGCACCTTAGCAGTGGAAGGTGAATTCTAACAAAGGTTAAGAGTAATCCCACTTCTATCTTGAACTTTGGCTAGATTGTTCTGTCATTCTTGGGCTGAGCCTGACATGTAGGATTTTCTAAGTGATAACTAACACTTTGGCTTACACCTGGAAGCCCAACAGCACTCAGGGAAGTTTATAGAACAGTATTATTTTATGCACATAACATGATATTTGGCATAAAACTTGGAAGAAATGTCTAAAAGTCACTGGAATATTCTTGCTTATTCCCCTTTTTATAAAATGTGATACATAATACTGCACTTTTTCCCTATTAGATGTAAACATGCTTTGTCCATTCTGAGAATCTACTCAGAGTAGGGATTCACCAATGAAGATTCTGTTTCTACACACCTGGCTGTATATTCTCTGAGGGCTTTTCTAAGGGCTGTAGCTAAAAAATATCAGTTAGTTGTACTATATTTTCCCTTTCAGTTAGCTGGCCTCTGTGGGGGTATTCTGAGTTCTAAGAGAGCTGCTGTTGATGCACAAAGGGGCAGCTATATACAGAGGAGAAACATTGAATCCAATTATGTGCTGGGTGGTTATCTGGTGGTGTACTATATGTATGCATGTTGTGAGCTACTAATTCCCCAAAACTTATCTCATTGTTTTGTCGGGGGGGGGGGGGGGGGGGGGGGCATTATAGTGAAGACAAACTCGCTCGATTGACCCATATAATAAAAACACCTTTGATTTTAATAATGGCTTATGCTGAGATTGGAATTGGATCAATAGCTCAATTAAAAAGCTTGCTTCTGAAGTCTACAGTTATGATGAAACCATCCCTGCTTTACATTGGTCTTTCTGAGTTGACATATAAGTGGACAGGTAAGAATGTAGCACATGATTGAGTGTGCTGAAAATAAAAAAAACAAAATTGAATTTTGCAACTGGGAAATGCCTCTGATTCAGCATCTGCTGAGTATTTAGTAAAGCAGTAATTTTCTCATGAAGTTGGAACTCCACCTAAGGCGATGCGTAATCTGAGTAATACCATCTGGATTATAAAATCTTACCGGGAGAGAACTTGCTGATTGATTCACTGATGAGGGGCCTGCAATTATTAGTCAGAGAAGGAGGTATCTGACTAGCTGGAATATCAAGCCACACACAGACACACACCTTCAGTCAATTAAATTGTGGGTCATGCCATTTTAACATGCTTTCTCCAGAGCCTGTCTCACCTGATGTATGCAACTTCCTCTTTTCAGAAAGTGCCAGATATCCAGGAACACGCTTATCAGTTATGATATTATGCATCTGCACTCTTTCATATGGGAACCATGGCATGTATCTGACAATAGCAGCTTCTGCAAACAGAAAATAATGCAGAGACTATGCTGGCAGGGACGTCTGCCAACAAAGAAACAAGCTCCTTGGGGGAAAATGCATATGCATCTTAACTGGTTTCAGAGACCAGCAGAAAACATGATGGGCTAGGCTTTATTCTGTGACATAAATGAAGCAAAGAACAAAGAATTAGGGAAAGCAAAGCTAAGCGACTTGCCTAAAGGGAACCTACATTAACAGCACAGATCCAATTGCTATCAACTCTCAGGTCTTAAGCAAGTAAAGCCTTTGGCTTCTTCCAAATTGTATTATATAGAATTTGTAATCGGGAGTAGGAATGAGTGGGGGAGGGGAAGGAAAGAGGATGAGTTATGAAGACAAACAACCAGCGCCCAGTAAAAGCTCAGACGATTGAAACTGGAGGCAGCCATCAGAGGAACCTCAAACGGGGACAAAGCTTTTATTGGGGTGTCTAAAATATAAAGGATGTGTGTTTTTGTTTTATTCTTATAGTTTTCTTATGTATGTTGTACACTGAAGATGGTATTTAATTTCGTTGTACGAGGTGCAATGACAATAAAGCAAACTAACTTAAGAGGAAAAACTAGGGATGGCTGGGGCAGGCACTTTCATGGACCTTTTAGTAGATGAAAAAAGCACATGCCCACTTGTTACGAGATTTATGTTGCTTTTCTGTAAATCTTCAACCTTTTTGGATGGAAAGTTCTGCATGAAGATAGAGGAGGTCAGGAGTACCTGCAAATGTGTTGGGGAGCAGACACTGACACACGATAAGCCTGCTTTTAAAGTAGGTAATAAATGCTGTCTGCAGCTCTAGGTTTTGTTTAACTTTGGAGTTTACACAAGCAGAGGTAATGACAAGAGGGCAGTTTGTCTGTAGCCAGAGTAAAAGCTGGAACAGTGACCCCAGAAAATTTGAACTGATAAGGTATAGAATTCTCTCTTCCTCCCATCTGTTCTGTTCTGTAACTGATTATCCAGAATTTAACACCTATCTAGCTGAACAAAGATCAGTCTGACTGCTTAAGTATCTTTTAGAGAGAGAGAGAGACTTCCTACAGCTATGTGTTACAATTCCTAATGTTTAGAAAAGGGAAATAATATAATTCATAGACCAATTCATGAAATAAAATAACAGTGAAAAATGTCCACACAAAAGCCCAAACAAATTACTTAAATTAAATATATTGACAAAATTTAATGGTGAAGATACATCTTCAAAGGTAGGGAGATTCATGCTAAGGTTGCGACTTGAGAAACTGTTCCTAAAACTTTGCCTATTAGTGGTATAATAAGAAAGTCTGTCTTCAAACATCAGAACGGCATAGACTGGTATAAAATATCTAAAATGAAAAAAGTTCAGGTCATACTAATCACTGTGAGCCAATCCATTAAGGTATAAGCTACAAAATGACAGAATGTATAATGATTAAGTTGATATTGGAGAATTGGAATCCTCCCACTTGTTCACTAAACAGTTATTCTTTCTGGCTTGTGAAAGTTGTCAAGACTGGATTTCTGAGGTAGCCAATGCCTCCTGGACTAATATTGTGATTTTCATTTACTTAAAGGAAGTTGAAACGGGCCTGCTAGAAAGGAACCTTTTAGTTCCAGTAGTTTCTGGAATTATCAGAGTATTGGATGGTGCAAAATTCTTTCATTTATTCCAGTTTGGAGTTAGACTGGAAACAGCCCTGGACTCCACAATAGATAATGTGCTGGGAGAAGTGTGTTCTTATTGGTTCTCCTAAGTTTTGGTATACTTTTGAACCATGGTATATTTCTGTATTATTGATCATGGTGTAAAGAGGTTCTACTCTTTCCTAGATATATATCTCAGAAGGTAGTGCTGAGGTACTTCTCATGGCCATTAATTCATGGGTCATCCCAAGTTTTCATCCTGTCCCCTTGCTTGTCATCATTTGTATGCAAACATTGGGAGGACCACTCTTGATGCTTTATATGGAAGTATTTTCAGTGTACAGATGCTACTCAATTCCATCTCATTTCCATCTCAAAAAGCCTATGTAGTATGAACCAACGTTCAAGTTGGATGGATGAAAGAAGCAGGTTAAAACTTATTGCTGAATAAGATAGAGGTGTTTTAGGTAAGGAATTAAACTATTCTGGAGATATTTTCATCTCTTAATGAAGGTGCATTCTCCCTGAAAGACCAAGTGCAAACTTTGGGATCTTTTCAGATTGTGGAACTTCAGGCATTAGCAGTGATCAGGAGTTTATATGGCAATTGTGGCTCCAAGCTTGCCACAACTACCTATGTTCTCATGTTTTGAGACTGAATATTGTAGAACAGGACTGTCAAACTTCCAGCCCTCAGGCCGCATGTGTCACGTGCTGGCAACGCCCACCCCACACTTTAGCAAAGGGAGGGAAAGTCCCAATACGTGATGCTGCTGTGACAATGTGGGTTTGACACCCCTGTTGTAGAGGGCTTTATGTGACTTGTTGATTTCTACTCTACTGTTTGTTAGTCTCTTTGAGTAGGTTACATAGTTTAATTACGATAAAACATAGAGAGGATCTGGTTTTTCTTATTGAAATTAGCTGTAAACAAGAATAGTCCCAACACTCCTCCATTCTTAAAAGTTGTCTCTTTTTGTTCCCTAAACAACAGCTTATTTAATACCATTACAATTCCTTCCCTTAGCATTAATGCTGCATTTTTAAGTGAACTTAGACATTTTTTTAAAGTAAGCAAACAGACCAACCAGCTCCTCAGAGCAAAAAGAAAGGATGGTGAAGGGTGGGGTGGAAGTGGGAGAAGAAACATTAGGAACAAATCTCTTAGGAACTTGTGCTGTCTGCCAGACTGAACAATAAAAAGATATGGGAAGTAGACCAAAGCAAGGTATCTAATCTTCTCTAACTTCTCCTTGCACTTTAAAAACATGATTGTACTTGTAGTCTATCAGGGAATGTAAAGGATCTTGGAGTAATTACAGACAAGATACAAGAACGTGAGAAGATTGCTTATCTTCTGATCATCTTGCACTCCAAAATAGCTCAGGCAGACAAATGTAAGGAAAAGAGAATTCCCCTTCAGAAGCAGTTTCTGTTAGTAGAACTATATTTAACTAATACCCTATAAATTATCAGAGATGTGGATCTTGAATGGTGTGATTCATTTAACAAGTGTGGCAAGAAAGGTTGTAAAATGGGGCAAAATTCATTTAACAACTGTCTTACTTAGCAACAGAGATTTGGGGCTTAACAGTGGTCCTAAGTCTACGTAGGAGTATCAGTAGCAAGGACAGCAACTTCTTACTGACTCTCTAGAAGGCCTTCTTTAATGATCAAATTAATGTCTTTGTTTGTCTGACACATTCCAGGTGGATACCTTGAAGGTGTTTACTTTGCAACATTACCCAAGACTTCATTCTTTGTTATTGCTACCCAACACTAATCATATACAAAACCAGTCCAAGGGACATACTCTGGCTTTTCTTTCAGTTGAAAATCAACTTAAGAATAGATGGTATTACTTGTCCATCATCTCCTTAAAATAAACAATCCGAATGTTTTGTGTGGATAGTGCCTCTTGCACATTTTTAAGAGCCAGAAAAATTCTGAGATACTCAGGATGTGGAAGATAGCAGTCTTTTCTTTGTTTTTCCTTTTCATAAGAAAATATATCTTAGAAATGATGTCATTGGATTTCTTTTGAACTGAATTACTCCTACAACAACCTTTCCATATCATAAGTATACATTGATGTGACTGAAATGAATGTCAAGTTATTGTGTTTTTGAGTATTACAGACCTTTTTTTGGATGCAGTGAGTATGTAGTGGCTATCATAATACTATTTTTTACCAATACCAGCTGAGTTAACTGTAAGCTATTATTACTCAGAGTAAGCCCTCTTGGCAGCAAACTCAGGTATATTTTGTTGGTTGACAAAATTTCTGAAAAGTTTTCTTTGCTGACAAAAGAACTGGCTAGAGAGTCAGTTTAGAATTGGGTGGTGACAAACTGAATCAAGCCAATCAATCAGTCAATGAAATTGACTCTTGGGAAAGCAACAATGATATGAAGATGGCTCTGTAAGAGCAGAGCTAATGACTGTAGCAGAACAAGGAGCTGTTACTGGATCAGCTCCTCTGATTTCCTCTCCAGAGCAAGGAGAGAACCAGGATTATCCACAAGGATTCCATACAGTGGGTCCCCACGAGAAGACTTGTACATCTCTGGAAGGTTTTAGAGTTCTGGGAGTTGAAACACTGCCATCTTGCCCGAGCTGCAGCTTGGTACTGTTGGAAGAATTATCCTTCTGGGTTCAGTTCCAAGTGGGGAAGAAAGACATTGTGACTGGAAACATGGTGACTGCTCGGAAAGATGGTTTAATGGTAGACAAGACTACATGGCTTGGAGCTCCAAAGTGAAAAGAACAATTATATGCTTCAAGATGAAGGAAAAGAAGGAAGGCCTGATGTGCTAAGTGTGCCTGAGTTTTATACTCTCTGTTGGGATTTGAATTTGAGCTTGTATTCTGATTGGTTGTCAGATTCCCATGGGGCCATGCAGGGGCAACTCTGTAGGCTGTCCTGAGTCCCAGGCTTGGTTGAACCTTGCTGGATGATGATGTAATGAAAGGCTTTGGACAATTCCTATAACTCTACCTGGAGATTTTTGTTATGTAAAATAGGCTGGCCTAGGCCAGACTAATAGCCCATTAGCAAAGGTGGAGGGGGGGCTGAGTTTCTGCTTCTGAGGTGAGTTTCTGCTTCTGAGTTTCTACTCTTTTAGAGGAAATATCCTGCCTTTTTAATATTTCCTAGAATATTTCATTTTTTTAGGAAAGGGGTGGGAGATAACTTCCTATGGTACCTTCAAACAAATTTTGGGTTTGCACATTTCCTTTCTTAATCTCTTCTGGAAATTGCTTGTTAATGGCTTTTTGGATATTAAGTACCTTCAGAAAGGCATGTTTCATTACACCAGGTGAATTTCTTTTTATCCTTGATGAAAGAAGTTTCATGCAAGTTTAAGGATTTAAAAAAAAAAAAACAGCAAAAGGATAATTAGAACATCAATTTTGTAAAAAGTTGAAAACTTGTAAACAGTTTAAGAGGCTATAGAAGGACTTGAATTAAGTTATTGAAGTAAATTACAAGAATCCTTCCTATGAAGATTTTGAAATTAAGTGTAAGAAACTTCTGTGTGAGAAAATGTTTTTTAAAAAATGATAAGAGGGGATTTTGAAATGTCACTAAAGGAAACCAGAAAGAACTAAAGATTATAGTTAAACAAGACCCTTTAATACAGAATGGAGCAAAATAATCTGACTTTGAATTCAAAGATATTTGAGAATTATGTATTCATTAGTTATTCTTAAGATTGTCTGCTATTTATAAACATAGCTTTAAAATAAAATATAGTAGAGGAACAACTTTTATTGGATAAAACAGACTGATTCAATGTGGATTTAAAAATAGATATAAAATGGTTGGATTAGATGATCTACAAGGTCCCTTCCAACTCTGATTATCTGTTATTTAAATTGGCAGGCTACAAGAATAATACTGAAAAACTATTACACTGAACATACAAATGAAACTGGTTGAGGCCTTACTAGCTAAAAGGATTATACACATAGTAAATCAGAAGAGTGACATGAATAATTTTCTTACTTTAGATTTACTAGGGATATAGTATAAATAAGTTTCTGAGAAGATGCAAAAAAGAAAATGAAAAGAAATGGACTTTTGGGAGACGACTTAAAGGGATTAAAGATCAAGGTTTTAAAAAGTTAACCAAAGGAACACAAAGTTGGTTTATTTGATCAAAATTATATATATTGTTGTTTCTGATAACTCTTAATGGACTTTTGCTGATTAGGACTGAACGATACGGTTTTAAGGAATGAGATATGGAAAGAAGTTTTTTTTTTTGAAATATCAGAGGTCATAAGTTACTGAATTTTTTTGGACTTCTATTGATGAAGGGCAAAATCATTTATCTTTTCTCTTTAATTTTTTTCTTTTCTGTGCACTTTTTTTCTTTTTATATTTTTCCTAGTTTGTATTAGTTTTTATATCCTTGTATCTGTAAACATCATTACAAATTATTAAGAAATCAATCAATGAATGAAACTAAAGTCATTGCTGTTTTTTGTAGCATGCTTGTAGATGACTCTGCAGCTTCCGTGGCTGCCTTCTCTTCCTAACCTAAAAAAAGTTCTATGGGAGAAATTTTGTCTCTCTAAGTGTATTAATAGGAGGCCCTGAACTGTAGGAAAGCTGTCTGTATTATAATAAGAGAGGCAATCCGTATATATACTTGGCTACCTTATAATACAATAAATGCAAGAATAGGACAAATCAGTATTAACTGTCAGTTAGTAATCACAGTAGCATCAACAAATTTTGTCCACTCCATTTGCATTCCACTTCATTCTGTTGTTCTCCATTGTGTTTAAGTTAATATGCACGTCACTTCTTTGTTATCAGCGAGAATGCACAATAACCATAATATAATTTCATAACAATTTCAAATGTATATTTACATTCTCAGTAATAACAGTACTTTTGCATTTGAGGGGGTCCTTGGTGCTCTCTGAACTTGCTTATTTTCTTGGAAAACCTGAGCCACAAATATTATCCTTTGTTAGTACTTTTGCATTTATTGGCCAAACCATAGATAAGGTGAGAACATAACAAGAATACTGGAGTTAAATATATCTTGCAGACTTTGCTTTATATTTCTGGTTATAGTAAGAATACACACACACACTCAGTTTTAAAAACTGTAAATTTAGGGAAAGGGCTTAGCAGTTTTTACAAAGACATTGGAGTGTGTTCCAAAATCTGAGGGGCTGCCACAAAGAAGAGCGGATCAATCTATTCTTCAAAGCATCTGAAGGCAGGACAAGAAGCAATGGATGGAAACTAAACAAGGAGAAAAGCAACCTAAAACTAAGAAGGAATTTCTTAACAGTGAGAACAATTAACCAATGGAATGGCTTGCCTTCAGAAGTTGTGGGTGCTCCATCACTGGAGGCTTTCAAGAAGAGACTGGACAGCCATTTGTCTGAAATGGTATAGACCAGGGGTCGCCAACCTTTTGGACCTCAGGAACCACTAAACTCATAATTTTAAATCCCAGGGAACACTAACTAGTTCTTTGGGCATGGCCTAATTTGTGGGTGCGGCTTGGTGATCATGTGAGTGGTTGGGCATGGCTTGTATGTAAACATTATAAATATTTATATAAATATTGAATTTTTTATAAAAAAGAGCAACTTTTACCCAAAATCAGGCAAAGCAGGCAGGCAGATTGAGTTGCTTACAGAATCATTCAGAAATCTATCTATCTGCCATTGGCTAGCTCAGTCTGTCACATAAATTTGCTTGCCGTGAGTCAGCACTGAATAATAGACCCTTCAGTCCTAAGGGAAGTTTGGCTGTGCTTAAAAGCAGAGCCAAAGATCTAAAGACTAGCTAGAAAACAAGAAATCCAACCATTTCCTGTAGCTAATCTAAATCACCTGACACAGCAGAACACCTGATGGTCGGAAAAAGAAAAAATAGCAATTTAGCAGGCAAGTTTACCGGGTAAGGAGTAAGTGGGCGGGGAGGGTTCCCACGGGCCATGTCCGCGGTGCAGCCTTGTGTTTCTGCGCAGCCTGGATTAATTGCTTTGGGGGTGAGATTTCTCTGCGGCCCATCAAAATTTTCTCATGGCCCACCAGTGGGCCATAGCCCACTGGTTGGCGACCATTGGTATAGACTCTCCTGCTTAAATGGGGTTGGACTAGATGACCTGCAAGCTCTCTTTCAACTCGATTATTCTATGTTTTTATCAAGACATTAATCAATTTTAAAGTAAAAGAACATCAACTTTTATACATTCCACATGAATCACTATTGCCCCCTTTCCATTCCACATGCAGAATGGATACTGGTAACTGGATATTTTTTCAATGCTGATGGAAGAATAATAAACTCCATTGCACCTGTGGCCAGCAGCCTAGATTAGAGTATGCTGGGCACATGCCTACCTCTCTCCTATTTCCTACCCAAGGTAACTTTCTCTGTTTATTGATAGGGTTTATTCTGATCCTTACAGAAGACTCAGGCTACCACAGGTGTCATTGTGGCTATGGTTTTGCAACAAGATACATTACCAGCTAAAGAAAATACAGCCATTTCTCTGCTCTTGGCACATCTTGCGCAGATCAATGTTCCTCAGTTCAGGCCTTTGAACCCACTGAGTAACACCAGATAAATTAATTTTTCAAGGGACATTAATTCTTGGGGGAGTGGGGGAAATAGGATGGTGGAAGAAAATGTGCCTTGGCAACTTCTAGGCACAAAAGAAATGCTGTGTTTTCTGTCTGGACAGATCCACTCCTCTCATTCACAAACTCAAGCAGAGCTGACTTTGAGACAGAACGTCTCCTGCTGAAATCATAGATTGCTGCAGGCCTTAAAGGGACAAAAGCTGTTTTGTTGTGGGAGAGAAAAAGGGATTCACTGATGCCTGGGCTGGATCCATTTGTCAATGTAAATGATTCTTGTAGCACCCAGGCGGAAGCGGGTTACATCTAAGAGGAGGTGGGAAGTCAGTAGGATCAATTTACAGCACACAGAGAGGAGACAGTAAATCAAAGATGTCCACCGGGATCAGGGTTTTTTTATCCCCCAGAAAATATTTCTTTTTTATTGATGAGTGTTTGACTGATGTGATGCACACTGATAGCCTTTGCAAGCTTGCTTTCAGATACTTCCGAGTGTGATTAAGTTTCATGTGAATGACTCTGCTATATTAGCATTTTTCTTACAAGCCACTTAAGCCATTGACAGGACCTTCTGGGCTTAGTATTTGTATTTCAAGCTCCTTAACTGTGTTCATTGCAGTGTTAAAATCATTGCTGCTGTTCGCTGTGAAATTTTGTTTATCTCGATATATACTGATACAGATCTAGGAAAAGTTAGCTGCATCTTCTCAGTTAACTTAAATGGGTGAGATCTGACTTATAGTGGACTGTCTTTCTCCACTGGTTTTCAATAAAGATGGAACTCATCTAAACTTAGTATCCCACCAATAGTTCTTTAGTTAGACAACAAGAAACCAAAAAGAGTGGTTAAGGAAACTGTAAACTAAAATTCACCTTCCAGTTTTATGATAGTATGTCTTTCACACACACACACACACACACAAAACCCCTTAAGTTCTATTTCAGTTATAAGGAGTGTTGCATGTCTTTGGGTGATGTTTTTGAGTTTATTCCACCATTGTGAAGTAAGGGAGATTACTGTGTATTAATTAAGAGAACTGGTTCGGTCTCCACAGCTCATCGCTCCTACCAGCTTACCAGAACTGGGCAGAACCGGTTGAATATCACCACTGTTGTGAGTCCCTCCTTGCCTGATGATTTTCCTTGGGATTCATTTGGAAGGGGAAAACCAAGAAGGTCAGAGGCTAAGATGATTAGGGGACTGGAGGCTAAAACATATAAAGAACGGTTGCTGGAATTGGGTATGTCTAGTCTAATGAAAAGAAGCACTGGGGACGATATGATAGCAGTGTTCTGATATCTCAAGGGCTGCCACACATAAGAGGGAGTCAAGCTATTCTCCGAAGCACCTGAAGGCAGGACAAGAAGCAATAGATGGAAACTAATCAAGGAGGGAAGCAACCTAGAATTAAGGAGAAATTTCCTGACAGCTAGAACAATTAATCAGTGGAACAATTTACCTCCAGAAATTGTAAATGCTCCAACACTGGAAGTTTTTAAGAATAGATTGGACAACCATTTGACTGAAATGGTATAGGGTTTCCTGCCTAAGCAGGGGGTTGAACTAGAAGACCTCCAAGATCCCTTCCAACTCTGTTTATTCTATTCTATTCTATTCTATTCTATTCTATTCACTACTACTACCACCACTACTCTAGAATTGGTTGGACCAACTGTCCCTGGGAATGGTGAGCAAATTTGAGGGAGGAAAATGTACTTGTGCTTCATGTCAATCTCAGTAAGTAAGGCCAGATCAGGAAATTAACTCCACAGGAAGAGCAGAACTACTACTATTGAGATTAGCTGTAATAACAGAACCTGTAAGTTTTATGACATAATACATAATAGACTAGGTGAAAAGGGTTGGCATTGAATAATTCAGCCATTGTTTTAGCCATAATTTGATTCATTTATTTGTCATGGAACATTGTAACATACAGTATTCTGTGAATATAACAGTTGGGTTTAGAGTCCTATTTGAATTTACCCAAAACTTCACTTACTAATCTTTATTATTAAGCCATTTTTTTAAGTTTGAACCATACAGTGGTTCATAAGCTGACAAAATGAGTTCAGTTAGTAGAACCTATTAGACTACAAGTGAACCACCCAAGGTTAAAACTAATCACCTTTAACGTGTTCTACAAATACAACTCATAGGTGTTTCAAGATTTCACTTACCTTCCTGGCCCAAATATCCAGAAAAATAGCCATACTTCAGAGACTTGCAAGTTAATTGCAACAGTAAATCTCACACTTATTTGTTGAGATTTTAATATTGTATTATTTTTCAACGTAGACTGGCAAATAATTTTGATTTTGCAGACCCCTGAGTAGATTTTGGAGGATTCCAGGGGTTCTAGGACCACAGTTTGAGAAATACTGTTTTGGAAGATTTATTTTATTTATTTAAGATTGTGTGTGTTTATGTGTGTATACATATGTACGTACGTATTTGTTTGTTTGTTTATTTATTTATTTCCTGCCTAGGGGGTGCTGTTTTGGGACAGCCAGGCTATCCAAAATATGGCTTACATACAATCCTGTACCTAAAGACTAAAAGAGCATTAGCAGTTCTCATATCTACAAACAATACTCGTACCTCGGGAGGATGAATACACGTGGGATGTGATTTAGACATGCCATCCCATTGTGGCTGTTAGAATCAGGGATAATGAGATAGTAAATATGTGGAGAGATGTCTTTTTAAACCCTGCCTGATGCTGTGGATGACTGATAATATGCAAACAGCTTTCTATGTGCCATGTACCTTTTTAAATCTTCCCCTGTCCTTCCTATCCTGTATCTTCCAAAGACTTGTTCTAGTGATAGTAATTTTAGCTGATTGTAATGCAAGCTGTCCGTAATTCAGATCAGGTCACTGACATGAATGTAAAAGCTGGTTTTACATAAACTGCTATTTATTTATTTACATGGTCGCAGTACACGGTAGCATCAGGCTGGCTTTGTCTGGATCTGAAGATTAAGCCAGAGTTGAGCACCTCCCTTATGCTGTCTGTAAAACCAGTCAATTTGTAAACATCTTTACCATATTTATTCATTTATCTGATAGATTTATATTCTACTGTTCTCCAGAAGCTCAGGGTGGCAAACCCAGTGACATTTCCTCTATTTTCCCTCTCCAATGGGATATACCTGGCTATGCAATAGTGACTGACTTAAAGACATCCTGTGAGCTTCCACAATTGAGAAAAAGCTATTACTGGGATTCCCTGGTCCTTAACCATTAGCCACTCTGGGTCTCAGTTGCAAAATAAGAGTAAACTGTTACAGTTTAATCCCCCTGCCAAAAGGAAAACTCTTGTTCAGGATTCTAATATGATTGTCTTCAGGAAAGATATTCTTTCATCTCTCATCTTTGGACTTCCCTACAGTATTTTTCTTATTGATGACAGCCATTGAACAGGTTCAGCTTTTGCTGGGAACAATTTTCCTTCTACCACCAACAGTTCATCATAAATAATACTTATGTAAGCCATTTCTGTTCAATGATTTGGCTGACTTAGCAGAAGATAACTAGAGCTGGACCATTGATGAGAGACCAACAGGACTATAGGCTAGACTAGCCAGTCAAGGCCATAACTCAGAAAACAGTAGTTGCAACCAATTTTAAATTGTTGCTGAGAAACTTACACACAGACGTATCAGAAATCAAGTGTGACTTCGAGGAATCTTTGCCATTCATAGGTATTACTATATACAATTCTTCCAGTATTCTAGTACTTTCTTTGCCTTTTCAATGACCCCATTTTGGTTTCTGCTGGTCTTCAGTTCTTAAATTCAATATTTGGAGAAATTTATACACTCACTGCCCTTACAAGAAAGAGAATCACAAAAATGACTGAAAGTAAGTGCCCAACAATAAGAGTTGACACTGAATTGTAGGTAAATTAAAATATTTTTTTAAAAATACGTTTGTTTAAAAAAAATGTTGAAAACTTTAAGAGCAATAATAAGCATACAAGTTAATTAGAATAGAAAAAATGAAAAAGAGAAAAATATCAGAAAATAAAAGCAGAGAATATAAAAGACTGGAAAATAGAGAAAAAGATATAAAGAAAGATGTAAAGGTATAAAGAAGTAGTTTCTGATATTCTTAACAGCATTTTTAAGTGCAAATTATGTTTTAAACTCTCTGTCTGAAGTTACATCATGATCCTCTTCTTCCTGTAATCTCTGACTAATCATCAAAACGATAAAGTACTAATTTGTTTTTTTATAGTTACACAAAAAGTCCATAAGGAGTTTCCAGTCACCAATAAATCTAGATATTATTACACAATAAATGTAGATAAAAGCTAGAACAATTAATCAGTGGAACAACTTGCCTCCAGAAGTTGTAAACATTGGAAGTTTTTAAGAAGAGATTGGACAATCATTTGTCTGAAATGGTATTAGGGTTTCCTGCATAAGCAGGGGGTTGGACTAGAAGACCTCCAAGATCCCTTCCAAGTCTGTTGTTCTATTCTATCATCTTTTCTCTAATCAAAGAGGACAGATTCAGATTGTCCATCTCATTAAGTTCTGTCAATTTCACCAACCATTCCTCCATGGTGAATAATGCCAAATCTTAATTAAAAACCAGATGATTTAATTATGGTGTTAGAACAATTTACTATTGTAGCTTGAATATCAGCATTCTTTTATATCATTTAAACATGTTTGTTCTTGTTTGTGGCTTTTTTGTTTTTATTTTTTGAGCTTATAAGAGTTACACCAAAAATATAAATATTGAAACTTTTATACTGTCTGTTTATATATATGTTCTGTATATATTGTATACAGTATATATTCTACGTATTCTGCTAGTTAATTTCTATATGTTGTATGAATTATTTTCAGAGCATTGCAGGGTCAGGCAGTGTAACAACAAACAGTCACAATCCTTTGTAGCATTCTTGATCCTCTTATGCTTAAACAAAATCTTGCATAGATTTACATTCATTTGCTCTTGTTCCCTCTGTCTTCTAATATCAAAATTTCTGCAGCAAGAAATTATCCGAAGCCCTATTTTTCATCTGGTTCTAAAAACCCTTTCCAGCAGCTATGTCACAAATTTAATTTGGCAGGACAAAATAATTAAAACAACATAAGAAGACATCATCCTTGAAACCTCTTTCAGCTAACACACGGTTTCTTGAACCTGCCTCCCTTCAACGCCTGGCCTTTAGCTAATCCACGGGGGCCTTTTCCCCATCCTTTGTTTCCGATAGGAATTAAACAGGAATGCAAAGCCGACCTGGTGGAAAGTTCAATTTTTAAAATCGTCCTGCGCTGGAGAAGACGAGTCCAATATGACCTTCATTATGCAGCATTACTTGGGGGGGGGGGGGGGGGGGGGAGAGGGAGGGAGAGAGGGAAAGGGAGAGAGATGAGAGAGAGAGAGAGATGGAATGATGCTAACATAGCTCAGCTGCTGCACTTGTACAAAAGGTCCTGGAAAAGTAATAAAAGATTTGGCTTAATTTACTTCTTCTCCCCATGTAGTAATAAATAATAAATATTGGTGCCTTTTGGGAGGAAGATGGGTCAAGATTACTTTGTCTATTGTTGATTGTTGGATTTGGGATGCGATGCTTCTTTCTCCATCTAAGCAATTTGCACCTTTGCCATGCTGCCTGAACTTCTTGTCTAATTGAGGTGTCTAGGTTTCCACGGCAATAGGAAAAGGAGCCTGCCAATCACTATACAATGCACGTGCCACACATTTTTCATCTGGGGCAATGAATTCCACATATCACAATTTCTGGAAGGAGCTGTTTTCAAGGAAAGAGATGGATTCAGGGCGCATAATAAATGGCTTCCCTCTATGAAAAACAAGTTATACTCTTCACATCTTTCCTTGTGTTAAAAGAGGACAGTTTATGTTACAATCAATCCAAGATTAGGTATTCATTTTTTCTTCTTTTTCTCAATTTAACTCCATATACTGTCCTTGGAAACCTTCTCAGGGTTTTTCCTACCCAGATTACAAAAGATTTTTTTTTTAAAGGAACTGAAATTCGAGGAGTCAGACAATACTGAGACAGCCAATCTTTGTAATCTTTGAAGAACGTTCTGAGATGTAACAAAGCAAATCCGAGGATGATTGCAAACTGCTGCATTGAAAAAAAAATAGATTGTTTGGGGCTATATAAAATGCTGGCTGTGAAATACATCATTGGAACAATAGTAAGCGATCTGCTACTTTGCTCTCTGCTTTGTCACTTCCCTCCTTGTCTTCCCCCTCCTCCTTAGGGAATTGGTGATGTTTGGAAACAAATCTGCTGTTTGCCTTTAATCGAGCAGGTAACTGTCGAGGGGAAAAAACTGATCCTGTATTAAAACTGCTAAACTGTGAATCAGTGCACATACAACCTATTCTCTCTCTCTCTCTCTCTCACACACACACACACACACCAGAGAGAGAGAGAGAGACAGAAATAGAGAAAGAGACAGACAGACAGACCAACAGGCAAATACACACACGCAGACAGACACATAAACATATACACAGACAGACACCAGGTGTGAAATTTATGGTGTACAGCGTTGCCTTTCAGATACTTAAGGTTAACTTGTGTTTTGTAAGCAATTGTCATTCATTCTTTCCAATTACTATACCCAATCCTTTGGAAATTAAAAAGCCTTCCAAGGACAGTCCGTGCTCTTAAATAAGGAATTCTCATCACAGTGCCAAACTTCGGTTTACCAGGGAAGGTATGTGTGTGTGTATGGGGGTAGAGGAGACCTGGAGTTCTGCAACTGCATTTTATTGCTACTAGCTAATCAGATTTATGGGATTAGGAGGAGGATGAACAGAGCTACTACCTGCTTGCCAGAAAAGAAATGCATCTGATTATACTGGTGTAAGGCTTTGCAGAACTTTTTCGCTAAAGAAGCTACAACTGCCAAAGGGAGATATTTACAGAAGCAAGATTCGAACAACTCGACACAATGGTCAGATATGGGAGATTCCATTCTATACCCTACAACGAATGTCTCTGCATTTACGGAACAGCACAAGTAGAAGATCTAGCTCACATCCTATTTGACTGTTGCCTACAAAAGAGAGTGAGAGATAGGTACCTCAGTCTATATACCAAATGAATGACCCATTGGGACCCCCATAACAAAACAACTTACCTTATGTGTGGCCAGAATCTGAAAATAACATTTAATGCAGCACAGTACTTAAGCAAAATGGTTCAGTTGAGATTTGCATATGTGGGACTGATTGGGGCAGATTACAGGGTTGACACCGAAATATAATTTTATCATATTTTATCTATGTCTTAAATCATTGTATTTTATTCCAATTTCATTTCTATTTGTATTTTATTCCAATTTCTTTTAAAATTGTATTTTATCCAATTCCATTTTAAATTGCTTTTATCAATTTTTTTTTTGTAATTTTGTTTCTGGAATTCTGCACTTTGATGTGGCCCAAGGGCTAATCAGTAAAGATTGGATTGAATTGAATTGGTGTAAGGCTTGTAGAACCTTTTAGCTAAGGAAGCTAGACTGCAACATGGCGCTATTTTGTTCCTTCCCTAGGCATATATCCATTGAAAAAGAAGGCAGCCTTTCACTCTCTTTTTTGAACAACATGTATTAAAACTCTGATTGGACAGAATCTCAGCTTTAGAGGGATTTTTCTGGATTGTGTGTATAAAAGCAGAACTACCTACAGATGCACAGTATAGCTAGTCCTTGTTTAGCAACTGCCTCATTTAGTGACCAATATTTGCAGTTATAATGGTGTTGAAAAATTTAACTTCATGACCATTTGTGTGCAACAGGGGTCAAGTGGGCAATTAGTCTTGAATCATTGCACAGCCACAAGAGATCCAGGAGTGACCCTCCCTGACAAACTCCATGGAACCTTATCTGACTGTTCCCAAGGGAAGGCAACCAGTCTTGGGAGATTCCTGTAATATAGGCAGAATACAATAAACCTGAACCCTACATGTGTGAATCTGGTTGCTTGAACCTGACATTTTACACTCTTTGCATATCTGTAAAGCAAAGGAAAGTTGAAGTAAGAGCATAAGCTACGAATCACAGTTTCACTTAGTGTCCATTTTACTAAACAACCAAATTGTTGACACCAATAAAAGTGTGGTTGCTAAATGAGGACTACTTGTATACCAACAATACCTTTTTCAGAGAGAGACAAATACTGGATGAGATCTTTTAATTCACAATTTGTTATGCATTTCAGCAATATGATGCAGTTCAGCAAGGCAATTTTAATAAAAAGGAACAGAAATATTTGGTAAGGTTTGAAGGGCAACAGCTGGATATATGTGCTATCAAGTTAATAAGATTAAAATCCAGTGGCTTTAGTTTTTGATGTTTCATAATACTAATAGCAATGCTATTAGCTTAACAGTAGGGTATTGATTCTCTGATGGACATGAAATCATTTTTTTGTTTTTGATATGCATGACATAAGGCCACTTAACTGTTTATACAAATATCTTCAGCTATATAATTCATTTGTTGCGGAGAAATGTAGCTATTCTGATATAATATATTTAGATATATTTCATTCTTATTTCTTTAAAATAAATAAACTGACAGCAGCCAAAATTTTCTGGGTGATTTACAATAAACTCCTGCATTTTATTAAAAGTTTGTATGGTTAATTCTGCCATTGTGCAGAATGAGGCAGGGGCCACCAGGTAAGCAATGCAGGGGGTGTGAAACACAAAAAGTTGTACACTGAGGACAGAATGTAGATATCTTACATACTGTCTGATTCCTAAGCTAATCAATCTGTTGCCCTCAAGTCCTTAATACATGTTGAAGTCGCTGTGAACTGTAGTCTGTGCAGCTTAGAATTATAGGAAAATTGGAATCTTGTTTTAAATTTGGAGGAGCAGAATGTCCTAGGTTAAAAACCTGATTTAAAATAAAGATCTACAGTTTCTTCATTCTTGTTTGTTGTGTAACATAACTATACCAAGAGTACCAATTATTTAAGCATCACTAGCAAGCCTCTGAGAGAACAGCAGGAAAGTCACTTACACACAGTAGTGCTTGCTCATTAATCTTTCAGTAAACACCTGCCATTATAAGAAGTAAATGGTTCATTTGGTCAGCCAAGCCTGAACAAGAAGAAAGTGATTTTGCACTTGATAAGATAATGTAATTAATGAAATAGTTTCACCAGGGAAAAGAATTGGGAGAAAAAGAAAGAACTATTTTCTCTGGTTTTTTTTAAGGTAACAAACAAATCTTGCTGTTTTCATGAACGTATTTATTTATTTAATATATTTATATACCGCCCTTCTCCCGAAGGACTCAGGGCAGTGTACAGCCAACCATAAAACTTTTTACAATTATAAAAGTTAAAAGAGAATTAAATATCTTAAAGCTGCCTAAAATTATACCCTCCCCCAATAAATTAATAAAACCCCAAATTTTAAAATCCCAATTTAAAACTCGAATACTAAATTAAAAATCCCATTTCAGCCTAGGCCAGCCTGCTCAAAGAGCCAGGTTTTTAATGCATGTCTGAAAGGTCTCAGGTCGGTGTTATTGCGTAACTCCGGAGGCAGACCATTCCAGAGAGTGGGAGCCCCCACAGAGAAGGCCCTACCTCTAGGAGTCGCCAGATGGCATATGGAAGCCGTCGGCACCCGAAGAAGGCCCTCTCTGTGGGAACGCACAGGTTGATGGGAGATTACCGGCAGAACGCAGTAATGCAGATAACCTGGTCCAATGCCATGGATCGCTTTAAAGGTCAAAAGCAGAACCTTAAAGTGAACCCGGAAAACTACCAGCAACCAATGCAGCTCGCGCAGGAGAGGCGTCACATGGGCGTTTCGTGACGCCCCCATAACCACCCGCGCGGCCGCATTTTGTATCAGTTGAAGTCTTTGGGTGCTCCCCGCAAGGAGCCCCATGTATCATTTAGTAGGACTATGAAATAAAAGTCTTTAAGTTAAGTTGTAAGACAGAGGTCTCTAACCCGCTGAGTCTGAATAGCAGATCTGGGATTTTGAGAGTGTGCTACTGGCATTCTCACAAAATGGCAACTTTGAGGAATAAAGCTGGCCAAAGACATTAGGCAAAGTGATGAAGATGTTTCCTGGTATTTAGCTACATACTACTAAAATTCTCCTGTTTGTCTGTCACATTCATTTGGGCTAACGGTGCATTATAAGACTACAATTTTTGAGTCAGCATACTTCAAATGGGCTAACTTAAATAATACACCCAAAATCTGGTTATCTGGTTACTCCCTTGGGATTGAAATTTATTTATTTATTATTATCAAATTTATATAGCCACCCATTTCGTAAGAAGTGACTCTGGGTGGCCTACAATAGTCAATTAAAACAATACATATACAAAAAATAGATATAGAAAAATCAGCATTAGAAGTGGAGATAATTAAAACTAAAGTAGGTACAAACCTCAAGCACACCCAAGGGAGTACATCCATCTCAATGGTGGAGCCATCTAAATGAGTCTTTGGTTCCTTGGTACACCAACGTTAGATGGCATAATCAGGACTTGTGGGACTTTTGGAACATCCAGAGGGATGCAGATAACTTCATATCTGGGAGGAAAATGTTCCATATGGCAAGTACTACAGCAGAGAAGGCCTTCTATCTGGGACCCACCAAATATAGGTTCTTGGCAGAAATTTGGCAAAGTTGTGGCTGCTTCAGTGTCACTGTGTTGCTGTCCTCAGTCATAATCACATGATCATTGTTTCCAATACTTTCTGACAGCTTCCCATAAAGAAAGTCAATGGGGAATCTGGAAGGAAATCAGAAGTCACTCCCACTGCTTTTTTTTTGCCTATTCATAGTCATTCTGTTTATCTGTGTAAGTAAGAAAATAAGTTTGAAACAATGACCCAACAGGGCGTGGGTTGTCTAGTCCACTCTAGCACCTGAAAAAGTTCTCCTCCCTGCTGTCACTTATTGTTTGTCTCTGGACTCTACCAAGCAAAGTATTTGCCTAAAATATAGCTACAGAAAGGCTGTTGGGATCATGTGAAGTCTAGGGATATTCTTGGAAATACAGATAATGCTGGACATGAAGTTTTGCTTGGATCATATTAGCTTTTCATTTATTTATATATTTTTGAAAGTTGAAGAATTTTTTAGAAACCCAGTAGATATTGAATACGGATCAAAACGTGTGTCTGGGGCCATAATGGTGCCTATGAATATCATAATAATGGCCCAAGCAACCCACAGGTGTTATTCAGCAGGTTCTGACCAATTCTGGAGAACCGGTAGTGGAAATTTTGAGTAGTTCAGAGAACTGGCAAATATCCACCTCTGATTGGAGATTTTGCAGTATCCTTCCCCTGCCACACCCACCAAGCCACACCCACAGAACTGGCACTAAAAATTTTTGAATCCCACCACTGAAGCAATCTATATACTGTATACTACTAGAACTCTCCTGCCTGTAAGCTTTAACTTGGTGAAATGGTGAATTATAGGACAAAATGTTTTGAACCAAGATACCTTACAACTTACAGAGTGCATCCAGAATCTGGGGCTCATCACTCCCCTGGAATTGAAATTTGGCAAATTTTATGAAACATCTTTTGACATAAGAATGATCATAAAGCATTTTATGAAATAATACAAAATATCATAAAACATTTACTGACATTTGACTATGCTATGCAGTTTAACATGGGCTACTTTCTTTCTTTTTTCTTTTTCTTTTGTAAAAAAAATATTTATTCACAAAAAAATTTATCCCATAAAAAGCCATTTGTGCTTCTAAATGGTGGTTAAAAAAGAAACTAAAAGAGCAAAAGACACACACATCTCTTCCTAGATTTCCCCTTCACTGCAGAGGAATATAAAGGTGCAATGTTGCTTTCATCATGGCAGAATTCTGCTATAGAGATGCGGAAAACTTGAAGATGGGTGAGGAGGCTCGAAGACTGTTAACTTGTAAATAGAATGAGATAGTCTTTGTGACTTTCAAAGCAGATACATACATCTCTGAATATCTCCCTGAATTTTTAAATAACTTTTTCTATATATTAGAAGTTCTGTCATTGTTGAAGGCATTGAGGAATCTGGCAAAGAATCTGTTATCTCTGAAACAATGAATCAAGGGGTCACAGTTTGTCTAGTAAATTCTAGTTTCCAATTCTGTATTGCATATCTACTACCATTTCACAAACAGGAAACCTCAATCGTCATACTATGGATAAGAATTGTAAGTATCTTTTCTCTCTCATTGCCATCATGATTAATAATTACTTGATATTTGTTAGCATAACACCTCAATAATCTAGGATTCTGTGCATCTAAATTTAGAGCAATTATTCTAAAGGAATTTCAGTGAGAGAATGCAAGATACATTCACTGGATTGATATTCATTGAGAGGTTCTTTGGAAGAAAAATGGTATTGAAAGAAAATTGGTATTTCTAGGATAAAATGTTTCTGTATGTGCCAGTGAATCATCACCTAATGTTTTTGTAAACAATCTTTGTCAATAATATAATTATCACTCTTTGTATTTTCATTTCTTTCTGATCATGTTATGAACATTTCTACTACTGCTACCACCATTATGACTGTGGGAAAGGTGTGTGTAATTCAAGATACTTTCCAAACATCTGAATAAATGGGTTGGTATCAATAAAATGAATGTCTTATAAATTTATTAGTCTTTAGGATATCACAAAGCTGTTAGCCCTCCTGAAAATAACATTCATTACATGGCATGTTCATATTATTCAAATGTTACAGAAGATCTTGTTCATAAAAGAAAGTCATTACTAGGTAACAAGGATATGTAATTATGCTGTGCATAATTGTTTCATAATTGTTCTTTACAGCTATTTATTGAACAAACAGCGTCTTAATGTCCAAAGAGATCTGTTGAACAGGTAAATGATATAGAACGAAAACATACTGTTTAAGCAAGAATCTTCGTATTTTCTTTTCTTTTTTTTTTACTTTTGCTTCCTGGTATTGTAGTTGAGTGTTGCCCTTGGTGCTACTTCTTTTTAAAACTGCCAGTTTCAGTTCTAGTTCCCATTTTACAGTTTTATTATGTGATATCCATTTCTGAGATCATTGGAGTCTTTTCTGACCTTGCTAAACAAAAGTGGTTATTTCTTGCTCCTTCCTTGCCTCCTCTACTAATGCGCAATCAAGACATGCTGTTGAATTAGACTATGCACAGTTATTTTCAATAACATCTATGTGTAGGCCATGTGTGGGAGAGAATTTCTTTCATTATAATTGAGTATTTGCTAAGCGCAATCAGCAGCATGGGGACAAAACTGTGAAACTTACTCTTTTTTTTCTTCTTCACCAACATGTGGGTGAATCTTGAAAAATTTCAGCTTTTTAATTTTTGTGAGGAATACGTGGGTGGAAAAATATGACTCAGTATTTTGCTCCATAGATAGATATCATAGCTGAGTTTTGAAGGTTTGAAGGTTTTTAGTTGATTTTTAGATAATTTCTTTATTTCTAATCTTGTCTTTTTAATAGAGGAGAGCTTATATCATTTACAACTTAACTAAATAAAGTATGAATACATACATATTTATTACAGATATCTTGATACCTTCTCTTCTCTTTCTAAAAGGTTTAAAGGCACTTTTATTCATGTTATTTATTTAAATTTTAGCCTTGAATGACACAGCTATGTACTGTATATTCAGTATATGCAACAAGGATTGGGCTAATTTCTTTGTCATATAATCTTTGACAACTGAAAGATTAGCTTTGAAGCTAAATTACAAGTAAGGGAAATTGCCATCAGAGGACTTTGTTGATATTATTGGCTCATCTCCCCCCACCCCCTCAAATACACATTATTATTATTATTATTTAAATAATTTACATTATCTTGTCCCAAATAGTTTTACTTCCTTGGCTTCAGTTTATGAGAAGGAAAATCAATCCAAAATTCAATCCAAACTTTTTCCGTACTTAAAACCTGACTTCAGAGGGTCTAAACCAGGGGTGTCAAACTTGATTTCATTGAGGGCTGCATCAGAGTTTTGTTTGACCTTGGGGGACCAGGTGGGCATGGTCGAAGTGGACATAGCTGGCTTGACATCACTAATTGAGGCTCCATTTTCAGCTGTGATAGCCTCCACAGGCTCTGTTTTCGCTGGCAGAAGGCTTCAGGAGGCCATTGAAGCTGAAAATAGAGCCTGGGAAGGACACGTGCAGCCCTCCTGAGCTCTGTTTTCACTAGCAGAGGCACCATGGGCTGGTCCTTCATTATTTCCAAGAGGGAGCTGTGGGCCAGGTCTAAGTACCCCATGGGCTGAATCTGGCCCATGGGCCTTGAGTTTGACACCCCTGGTCTAAGCAATCTGTTGTTAATGTAACAAACAGGGAATACTTATGAAGTTTGCTTACTTGGAAGTTTGTTTGTATGACATATTAACTATTACACTTGTTTAACTAGCACACCTATTTCAATTTCCATATGATCTTCCTCCTAGAAGAGTTGAGAGTAGTTAACAAAAGAATAATAAAAGCCATCATAAAACAATAAAATAAAAGTGAAAATACTGTAATGTTCTTTGTAAAAAACAAAAATGACAATCACAGTATGGATTGGGTCTAAAAGTACTTGTTGGTCTACATATGTCAGGATGAACAGATATATCAATTGTTTTCTATAAGAAGAAAGCATGGAAGTAGTTGAACTCTTCTAGCGACAAAGTTCCCTAATAACAGGCTGCAAATTGCTTATGAATTGTTTAAATCTAAAATAGGATGCTGTCAGTAAGAAGGCTCTATTTCTAACCTAACCTGTGAACTAGGCCATTCCAACTGGTCTTTATCCTCACCTCAAAAAATGCTCATAAAAATGGCTCAGAAATTAAATATGCTGGTGAGCTCCCATTACTTGCCCAGCTCCTGCCCACCTAGTAGTCTGAAAACATGCATATGAGAATAGATAAATAGGTACCACTTTGGTGGGAAGGTAACGGTGTTGAGTGCATTTTGGTGTAGATTCATACTGGCCACATGACCATGGAAATGTCTTTGGACAGCATAGGCTCCCTCAACTAAGAAACAGAGATGAGCATTGTTTCATTATGTTACTTATATTTCATTATTTCATATTATGTATTCTAGGATGGAAGAAAACAGTCTTGACCTTCTTCTAGGAATCTAGGACATCCTTTCAGTTATTTGAAGAATATTATTGCAGGCTCCCTCAGCTGTCTTTTTAAAGGCTAGACATGCCCAACACTTTTAACCTCTCTTCATTTAGATTCTAGTCCATTTATCGTTCCCATTGCCCATTTATGAATCTTTCCAATTTTTTTTAAATGCAAAGTATGGACTCCAGAACTGAACATAGTATTCCAGATGGAGTCTGATCAATATAGTATGAATTATTGGCTCACATTCAGTTTACAATAAGCTGTATTCCAAGATTCCCTCCCCTCCCCCCCATGTACTTACCAAACCAAGTTATCTCTCATACCATAATCAACCATTATTCATTCATTAATTATTTTAATTGAAGAACTTTACTATTACCACAGCTAAATTTCAGCATTATGTGTTTGTGATAATTTTGAAATCTATTTGTTATGTGTATAATGTATCTCCCAATTTTGTATCATTTGCAAATTTGATAAGCAATTTTTACTTCTCATCACTAATGTATTAATGAAAATATTGAAGAGTATAGGATCCAAGGCTAATTCTTGTAGTACCTCATATGATATTGCCCTCTAATTTGATGAAAAACCATTAATGAATAGTCTTTGGTTATGGTTTTGAGCCATCTATGTATCAATTTATTATTTTAGCTATGTCACATGTAATCAAAATGTCATGAGGTACTTTGTCAAATGTTTTGTTGAAAACCAAAATTTATTACATTTCCAATGAACTGTAGTATGTAAATCTGGCAAGATTTGTTCTTGAAAAATTCAGATACACTTCTATCAATCCCCACATTGTTTCCTAAGTGTTTATAGATCAACCTCTTTAAGTTCCAAAATTTTCCAAACTATCAATGGCAGACTAATTAGTTTGTAGCTTGCTAGCTCACTCCTTTCCTCCAGACACCTGGCATGTCACTAGTTCTATAATTTATCAACATTGATACCTAAAATATCAGTGAAACCACCAGCTAATTCCTTCAGTACTCTAAATACAACAATCCCTGTCCATATTTCTATCAGTCCCTAGATTTAATCTTGTTCTTTCATCCTACAATTCACATACCTGGTATGACTTCACTTTTTGTGGGAAAAGACTAAACCAAAACAGCTGTGTATTTTGTTATCAATTAGCACCTTACTATGTTTACTGCATAGGCCGGTGCGTTCCCACAGAGAGGGTCTGCTCCGGGTGCCGTCGGCCGCTATGTGCCGTCTGGCGGCGCCGAGGAATAGGCCCTTCTCTGTGGGTGCCCCCGCCCTCTGGAATACTCTGCCACCAGAGCTCCGTACCGGCACGGACCTGAGGGCCTTCAGGCACGCGTTGAAGACCTGGCTCTTTGAGCAGGCCGGCCTTGGCTGAGATGGTTTTAATTTGGTCTCCATTTTATTAATTCTAAATTGGGTTTTAAGGGGGGGGGGGGTTTGTTAGTTTTATCAAGCAGCCGATTGAAATTTAATATTTTTTAACTTTTGTATTCTTTGTGGGGTTTTTAGATGAGCTGTTCACCGCCCTGAGTCCCTCGGGAGAAGGGCGGTATATAAATGGAATAAATAAAATAAATAAAATAAATATCTGGTATACTGATTATTTTCATTTGTAACATATCTAAATAAGCCCAGAACCAATTCTATAATTCCAGGCAATCTATATCCACTGTTTTGTTTCTTGGCCTCCTTTCTGTCCCTTCTCGGCTTTTTTTTTGTTTTCACATCTCCTCTAGCTTTTTATGCAGCCATACCGACTTACTGTATGTTTTTTTTTTCTGTGGGGTGGCGGCGGCAACGGGAATGAGGAGAAAATCTAGTTGTGCATGGATCTTTAATTGAGGTTTGTGCCTTAGCATGTTGTGCAAAATAAAAATAGCCGTCATCTTGGATAGGTATAACCTGGAGTAACAAACTGTTACAACTTGAAGTCTGTTTTCTTGTTAGCAGCCTCTGGCATAGTGTCTCCCTAGAGATCTCTACTGCTACAACAGTACTGATTTTTCACAAATTGTTAAAAACTTGGTTATTCTCCCAGGCTTTGGGTTAGGATGGTCACTGAGCCCCTTTGGGATTTTGGAGTCATTTGTTCTTTCTGTGTTATAAGATCAGGTTTTTGGTTGTTGTATTCCTTCTTCTTTGATACACATTGCTTTCTTTTAAATGCTTTTTTCATGAGAAGCCATCAAGAGTCGTTGGGGAGTTGGGAAATCTCAAAATAGAAAAATTATATCAAACCTTTTGGTCTGCACTCTGCATGATACATAAATTTCATTTAACAATGTACAATGGGATAAAACTGTAGTTCTTTAAGATCATTAAATGAGTCTTATAATTGGCATGTGGTAGACAAACCAGAGAGCTATAGTGGATGGTTTTATACTTTTTAAGATGACAAAAAAAGATTAAAACCAGACAAAAAACACTTGCTTTTAATCATTGCAAAATCTGTCTCAAGGATTATTGGAAAGTGTTGTGCTCTTTCTGAATGATCAGGTTTGTTGATGCACCTAGTTTTTTTCTATAAAAAGATCTATCATATAGAAAAAATGAAATATACACCTCACTCTTTCAGACCTCTGGGCCAATGTTACGGACTCAGCAACCACATTTTTTTCAGTAGCCATGAAATCCACTCTCAAGCAGGTGTGGGATTCTACCAGTTCTCACCTATTTGCTAGAACCGGTTGTTAACATTCTAAGCAGTTTGGAGAACTGGTTGTTAGAAGAAATTACTGGCCTAATCCTGTAAGGAAGGCAGGAAGGAAACATTCTGCTGTTGCTTACAGAAACTGCCTCACCCTTATTATATTCTTGGCAGGACTAGACTTCCTGTCTCTGGAACTTCTCTGGAGTTTTTTTTCGCTTCCTTTGCTGGAACTTTGCTTGTGTGGAGTGACCATTCAAAGTTACAATGGCACTGAAAAAAGTGACTTATCACCATTTTTCACACTTATGACTATTGCAGCATCTCCACAATCATGAGAGGCCAGGCAAGGAGATGTGTGCTTCAATGTGAGTGATATTGAGTTGGCCACGCCCAGCCAATAACATAACCACCAAGCCATGTCCACCCAGTCACATGACCACCAAGCCATGCCCACCACCTAAGCCACGCCCACAGAACCGGTTGTTAAAAATTTTGAATCCCACCCCTGCTCTCAAGATATCTCTGACAGATGGTTTACCAAATTTGAAACATCTTTTAGACCAGGTTTGCACAACATGTGGACCATTAAGTGATCTTGTGCAAGGTGCTGGTACTTTTTAAAAAATAATTCATTGCTGCCAACTTCACAGCCACTAGGAAAAGGGCACTGCTGCCCCTTTCATAACTATCTCCATTCTGAAAGACACACTGTCTCTAGGCCTTATGGGCATTGCCAGCTCCAATGCTTCTGCTGTACTACCAAACAATTGGTACATCAGGATTCCTTTGTGCTCACAATTATTTTACAGTATCAGTCTAGACTTTCCCCGCTCTATGAATTATGCAGGTCTAGTTATAGACTTTTAATTGTCCGATTTTGCTTTGTTTGTAGCAATCATAGGTAAGTTTATTCATGTTTTATTGTTTAAATGTGATCCTAATGGTAGACCTTTATTACATTTGTTTTTACAATATTAACAATCAGATTTTAAGACTCACCAAAGTGATATGGTTTTTTAAATAACTGATACAGTTTTCTCCTTTAGTAATCTGTACTTTATTTATTCTGTTTCTGTTATGTTCTAATATTTGGTTTATTATTACGTTATATTTTTTTCTACTACATTACATAGATCATCACTCACAAATTTAATAGGAACAGCTATACGGTAATGACGTTGGCAAGAGTTTCTTGTTCTTAAGCTGTTCCTCAATCTTCAAGCATCAAGAACTTTATCTGCACAAGCACAATCAAGTTTACTTTTCCTATCTTAACCTACATTCATTTTTATTTAATTTGGCAACATTATTCAAATACAGAATATGTCATCTCTAATTATGAAGAACTTTCAGTTGTTACATTAATCAGAATATATACAAAGCACATTAGAACTTCACAGCCACATATTAAAATATCTACTGTATATTGTTGGAGACATTTAGTCTGAAAGAGCAAGTTGTGCAGTCTTCAGGAGTAGACAGAACTATTATTTGAGAGTATGATAACATTAAAGGGGAAGGGGTGTGTGTGTGTGTTAGTGGGTCTGAAGGAAAAGAAACAAAAAACAAATGAAGCCCGAACAATGTATAATTTAGTCAGGAATGTTCTGAGTAAAGATAAATTGTCAACAGTTTTGTAAAATAATGGTGCTGCATGGATTTCAGAACAGAGTGCATTCCAGAGAACAGGTGCCAAACTGTGACAATGCCAGCTGAAGTAACACCTACCAATGATCACAAGGTCCACCTGTATAACTGATCCAGAGGTGGTATCCAGCAGGTTCTGACCAGTTCTGGAGAACCAGTAGCGGAAATTTTGAGTAGTTCAGAGAACCAGCAAATCTGACTGGAGATTTTACAGTATCCTTCCCCTGCCACGCCCACCAAGCCACGTCCACTGAACTGGTTGTAAAAAAAATTAAATCCTACCAGTGAACTGATTACAAGATGATATCAGTTGGACACACAGGCAAGATACCATCTTATTATCTTAAAAATCAACTGATGCTTTAGCTTTGCAACTAAGGTGACAGGTATTATGATCTCAAGGTATCTAGAGGCTTATACAGCAAAAGCATTTTGAACTTGGCTTAGTAACTAATTTCTATGTTGTTTAGAAAACACCAGAATGACATACTGAAAAACTAGTTCAACATCTGAGACCAAAAAACACCTTTCAGTGAAGAGACTGGAAACATGGAAGATCCTAGTAGATGCAAAGAATAATAATAGAGAAAATATTCATGTGGGGCACTTGCTTGCATTGCTTAGTCTGATTGTTTCTTCTAGGCATGCTGAATTTCCTGTCAAATAGCATTGTTTCCTTCCTTGATCTCTTAATGAATTCTAAAGATTAAACTTAATTCAAACACAGGATGTGTGCTACTTTTGGTTTATGGAACATTAATTGATCGCTAATAAGCCAGGCCAGAATTAGTTTGTTGTGTTCAGATGACATGCTAAGGATGATAAACCATAGATGGAACATGTGGTACTCCTGCTGCTGACAGAAGCTACAATATGTTTCATTCGTTAGCCATCTTATTATAATAGTAGACATGTAAATGTGAGCAACAGCTTATTTAGATGTGCTGATACAATACAGTCAATCATGCCTATGGGTAGAATATTCAACTATGTATCATCATTGTTCACAGGTTTTACAAGTTTTTGTAGTATTATGAAACATGCAACATTTGCTTAATTAGAAATGAGGCAAGTCATCCGATGATAAAAAAAAACTAGGCAATGAACAATTACTAGTAAGAGTCAAAAGGAATAAAGAAATATATTTGTCAGGAAAATTAGTTTCTTCTAATAACTAAGGCTAAAGAAATGATACACAAAGGCTATATGCTTATCCCATGGAGTTCAACCCAACGGAATTCAATGAACTTTATTTCCAAAACCTGAAACACAACTCATGCAAAAGATAGCGAGATCCAACATTTACATAAAAATAAATTCACAGCATATTCCTCAGAACAAAAATACAACCATTTTGAATTTCCACTAAAATTTCTACTATAAAATCACTTATTACAGAGCTTGACACAATTTGTAAATGGTAGCCAGAGACATTTGCTCTATTGCATATTCCAGAGGAACCGAAGGATGATATGTATGGCATCTAGGCATTCAAATTTAGTACATATCTGCAGCAGCTGCACTGGCAACCTACCAGGTGCACAAATGCTATTTTTAATTACCATAAAATGGAGCAGATTGCAGCTGGCCTTATTGAATAGCAGGTTTTGGTTTATGAGATGGTGAGTTCCTTGCAGCTGGGACTTGTCACATTGCAAAGAGAGGACTGGTCTCAGAGGCAGGCTGTCAATCACCATCTAAAATGGCAGAACACTGTTAGAGATTGTTTTTTCTTAACTGAATAATACTACAAGTGCAAGAGCCACCATTTTATTGAAGAACAAGCCACTTTAAAATAAACTTTAGGAATCAAATACTCTGCAGGTTGTGGTCTCGACAGTGCCACCCTCCTTCAGAGCTCACAGATTAAGATGTTGATATCTGTGAGAACTCTTGAGTTTTCTTTTTCTGGTCCTGAATCCTGAGTGGGAGAATCAATAACTTTTTCTTTAAAAATAAGACAAAGTGATAACTTGAGAGCTTTAGGAAATTTGAAGCTATTTTATCTATGAAATTTATAATATTTGCAGGCATTATAGTCATTTCTAGAACAAAGAAGTCCAACAAAATAGGCTACAAAGATGTATTAACCAGAATGACCTAACTTTGCCCACTGAATATTCATACTGTTTAGCTGGATATAAAGCTTGGTGGTGTTCTATCTTCAAATAATTTCCTTGTAACTGTAGTCTAGGGTTTCCCTATTTGTGCTGCAAAACATGCAGATAATCACTACATAGCAGCAAAGATATGCAGAAAATTTTTGATAACTATTGGTCATCTGGATTTTTGCAACATTGCTATAATAGCACTAATATAAGTTCATTCTTGGATTTACATTTTGAACAGTTATCACACTGAGAGATCTACTTTAGCCCAACTTTCTATACTTTTACTATTGAAATTTCAATGCTGGTAAGCAGAACTGATCGCCAAGCTGCACAGTAGTTCATTTATGACATTCAAAGTTTCCCAAAGCATTATTTTTAACTTTTTATGAAAGTTTTTTGCTTTAATTTAAAGGAATATCTCCTTCTATTCATGTTCACAATACATTCATTCAGAGGTGGTATTTAGCAGGTTCTGACCAGTTCTGGAGAACCGGTAGTGGACATTTTGAGTAGTTTGGAGTACCGGCAAATACCATCTCTGACTGGAGATTTTACAGTATCCTTCCCCTGCCAAACCATACCCACAGAACCGGTAGTAAAAATTTTTGAATCCCACCACTGCATTCATTGTAAAATATGTAAAATAAAGAGATTTTATTTGCAAAGAAAATTACTTAGAAGTAAATCTCACTGAAATCTATAGGCCTAAAAAGTGTTAAGGACACCAACAATCCTGTTACTTTAAAATTATTAGATTGTCCCTAATAACAATTGTCCTTTATTCTGAAGCATTGGTATTTACTGTTTTTGTCACAAAATAAGGCAGGGCCTTATTTTTTTTTGAGCCCTGAAAAAACGGCTAGGCTGTCTTTTCGGGGGTGAATTAATTTCTCTCCCCCCATTAGCGGGTGGGCGGTAGCGGTGTTCCCGCCGGCATGAGAACAGCAGCAGCGCCGGCGGGAACGTGGAAGCATTTCTGCTGCTGCTCCGCACACACCCGAGCAGCAGCAAAAACGCTTCCACGTTCCCGCCGGCGCTGCTGCTGTTCTCATGCCGGCAGGAACTATGGAAGCCATGGAGGCAGCTCCCCTGCCTGAGAAGCAGCAGAAATGCTTCTACACTTCCTGCTGGCACGAGAACAGTGGCAGCGCTGTGCAGGGCACTGTTAAAGGCAAACTTCCCCCCCCCCGCCCTCCCCCCAGCATGTTTTAACCCCCGGCCTCCCCCCCCAGCATGTTTTAAACTAGGCCTAAATTTGGGGGGAGGGGCTTAATTTCATTTCATGCCTAGAAAACATGCTGGGTCTTCCTATTGGTGGAGGCCGTATTGTTGGAGAAACACGGTATACTTAAACTAGCTTGATACCCGTGCTTTGCTACGGAACTATGTGATGGGGCTTAGTTTTTGGGGAGGAAAATAAGGGGGAAAAAATTCTGCCTCTGCCTACCAGCATCTATTCATCTGGCTAGCGTCCTATCAGTGTGTGAGGCTGTTTGGAAACTAAAAGAGTATTTGCTGTGTGAGCAAGGAGACAGCAAGGAGCCTGGGCATGGCTTAGCTCAACTGTTCTGTACTAAAGCTGCTTGCTGCTGTGAAACTAAAACTGAAACTCCTCTCCTCTGCTTGTGTTTTGCATTTGGAACAGATTTCTTTTCAGGTGGGGAGGGGAAGTAGAACTCCTTAGCATCAAAGCATGTTAATAATAATATACGAAATACTAAAAGGTCTGATGGTCATTTCGAAAAATCTTTTCTTGGTAAGCACCTAGAAGCCAAGAGGAATATATGTGCCAAATTTCAAGTTTATAGGCTTTACGGTTCTGGAGATTTTGTGATGATGCATGAGTGGTATTTCACTTATATATATATATAATCATCACTTCATAATATGCAATGGATTAGTAGTACTTCCATTCTTTTTTCAGAATGTATTTCTAAAAAGCTCAAACAAGATGTCCCTTTGACTCTGTAGCACAAGTGAGAACATAGAGCTAAAAATAACTTTGTCACTTTCAATATACACTAATCAGCATACATTAAAATTTCATTGCCTCTCAAAGGGTCTCCACCTCCAATATGCACTAAACAGGAAAAAATAAAGATTGAATGGAAATTCTAAATCTCACCCCCTCCCTCTTTTATCTAATGCTTCAAGTCAGTCTGCACTTGGGGTACTGAATCTCCTCACCTGCCAAGAGATCGCCGCATAAAACTACAAGGGTAAATTTATCATCGACGCATTCAAACTTAAGCATCATCTCCAGAATGCCTTAAAAATACTGACGAGATGGGGAAACCCCATCCAAATTGTGTAACGACGTATCTTTAAGGGGCAGTGAAAATGAACGGACGGACCAAAATTTAATGCAGTGGTTTTTTGTTTAAAAAAAAAAAACGACGTTTGGCTGGAAGGCAGCCCGCCACACACCAGTAATCGAGGCGGGAGACATGCCCGCTCAGCTATTGCTGTCAGAACTCTTTCAGCCTCCCGAGACCAGAGAAACAAAGTCAAGAGCGCAGTTTCCGTACGGCGCTCCCTGATGCCCGTCCTCGTACGGTTGCATAAGAGGGAGGGAGGGACGGAGCGACCGACGCTGTGACAGAGCCTGCTTTTTTTCCCCCGATGTTCTATGTCCTCGCGGCACCTTCCTTCCCTCATCACGTGACGACTTTCAATCGGGACTAGGCGGAATGGGGCGGAGCCAGCATGTGCTCGAGACTTCATTATCCATTTGTTCCAACGAGCTGGAGTCCCGCCCACCCCCCAAAAACAGAAGGGAGGGTTGTATGGTGACACGTGCTCTTCTCTGCTGTCTGTTCAAGTCCGAAAAAAGAGTTTACTGTACATACTTCCGGCAACGATGCGCGCGCCCCTTCTTTTACACAAACACCCCCCCCCCCGCTTCCTCTGCTTTTCTTAGCGCGCGCTTCTCGAGCCGAAAGACGCACAAAACCTTCTACGTTTCCGAGGTGTTTCCCTAGGATCTCTCCCTCTGCGGCTCTTCCCTCCCTCCCCCCGCTCGCCCGGATCCGCGTTCCCCGTCAGTGTCATTTCCCCACCGCTGTATAGTCTCTTTAGAGCGCATGCTCCAAGATGTACCTTACGTGACGGTTCCTTTTCATCGCGCGTGCCCTCGCCCGTTTGTTCGCTGTCCAGGAAGAAGGGGCGGGCGGGCGCGCGCGCGATCTCTCTCTCTCTCTCTCTCTCTCTCAATGTGGGAGATTGGGGCGCGCGCGGCAAGGCGCGCGCGCGCGCGTCAAGGGCCGGCGTTCCGCACGCGCGCTGTTGTTATTGGTGCTGCCGTCTTGACTGGCTGGGCCGGCGGCGGCTGTTGGTTGGGGCTCGTGGTGGCGGTGGGGAGGGGGAGGAGAAGGCGGAGAGGTGGGGGGGGGGCCGCGAGAAGGGAGAGCAGGGTGGCTGAGGCAGTCACTCAAGAGAGTGAGCGAGTTCTTTAAAGATGGCCGGAACGGCGGCGGCGAACGCGACCCCTGTGTATTGCGTGTGCCGGGAACCCTACGATGTGAACCGCTTCATGATCGAGTGCGACATATGCAAGGACTGGTTCCATGGCAGGTAAAGGAGCTGGCTGGCAGCCACGCGTCCTTTTATTTTTGGGGGAGACGACAAAAACAAAAAACAAAAACACTGTCCCTTCCACTTTCTCGTGAGGGGAAATGTGCGCTGAGGGGGAAGAAAACAACGAACAACGGAGGACAATGAGGAAAGAGGCGGCTCGGGGCTTTTCAGCTAACCAGGAAGCAGTGGCGTTTAAGCAGCGGTCGCCCTCCTGTTCTCTTGTCTCTCTTCCCCCCAGCTCCCCCCCCCTTCGGTGTGGAGTTATATAAGGACTCCGGAACTGAGGTTAGCGAAGAGCTCTCGGTGGAGTTTGAGAGGGTGCGGAAAAGTTAGGTGTCCTAATTCAGTTTCACGTAACAACGCTGGGGAGCCGTGGCTGTGTTATCGTGTCTTTTGTGCGTGAGTAAGCGAGGTTAGGGTTAGTGCCTCCGTCCTCCGCTACCCTGGTGTGTGGGCTTCGAGGGGACTTCTGAGCTCACGGTGCCCGAGTTTCGTGGGCTTCTGGGGTCTTTCTGACTCGGGACCTTGTCCTCCGCGGAGGCGCGTGTCTTTTATGCGTGGGCGCGTCCCGCGGGAGGGAGAAGCGCCCTCCCAAATGCGAGCGCCGCGGCGCTTCAAAAGGCTGGGTCGCTTCTGCCCGGAGAAGGGAGCGTGGGGTAGTGGTGGTATCCACGGACCTTGAAACAAAGGAACAAGTTTCAGGGCTGCCTCGCTGGTGGCGCGGGGGACTTCTTGTGTCTCCTTTCGGCTTTGATCTTCCAACTACTGGGCTGGAACCCGTCGCTGGCGGGCGTCGGCGTTGAAGTTTTGGCAGGAGAGGCAGCTTTTCGGAGAGTATTTAGCCGAGAAAGCCCTCGCTGCTGTCGCGGCTTTCAGGGGAAGTGCTCTTTGATTGACAGCACGACATTTAAATACCCCCCATTTAACAAAAACAAGAGTCACGATGGAACTGGCGAGACGGTCTCAATCTCCCTCCGCTGGCGTTCGGTGGGAAATTAATTTTAAAGGGGCAGAGCCCGGAATTCAGATGCAGCCAGAGTGGGAGAGGAGGTCCTGGAGCACCTTAAAAATAAATAAATAATGCGGGCACCGAACAGGTCTTGCAGCGGTGCTTAGGCTCCAGTCTTTATTGCGGTTGCATTGTTCACGCTTTGCTACCGTTCTGACGAGCCCTAGTTCAGAATGCACCCGGCTTGCTCCTGCAGATGCGGCTTCCCTGCCGGGTTATGCGTTTGTCTGCGACGGTAGAAAGGTGCAACTCTACCATTTACGTGAATGTAGTAGTGTTCAGGCTTCTGAAATAGGTATGCGTGAGATGGTATTGCAAATTAATGGTTGCTGAATTGAGAAAATAAGTACAGTAAGACTTTTGTTTTAGAAGGGGAAAATAAATCATTCTTTAATGTTTTTCTGTAAATTCATTATGGATAATGTGATACAGTAATTGGCATACATCCAATATGTATTTGAATGTAGAGACAGCTACTTCGGTTGTGTGCAGTTAAACTAAAATATTACCTGCAAGTTTTAGTTGAATCAATGGAGTTTAATTCTGCATAAACATATATAGGATCATATTCTAAGTAACTTGTATGTATTTTATTATATGCTTTCACACATAATTAGTTCCTGACATTAGAACAGTTGGCAACTAGACCAATAAGAAAATTGCTGTTAGTTTAAATTTATGTAACAAGAACTAATAATGTTGCATCTCTGCTAAATTTGTATTTCCAAATTTGTAATAAACATCTAACATGTTTTGATATACTTCATGTTTTCTTTCACTGTAATATACTCCTAGGCATATTAGCTGGAAACAAGTGTAATTGTAAACAATTATTTTCTAGTTAATGTATTTAAGTTCGCCAAAAGAGCGTATGACCTTTCTATATATGTCTTGTACTTATTGTAAATGTTTGCATTATGATCATTTAATCATTTAATGAGTTTATCTACAATGTCTTTAACTGCTCTAAATTTTAACATTTTACTTAGCACTTCAACATACAAAATGTTAGATTAGGCTAGGAATTGTACCTTTATTCCTTAACAAAGATATTTTATCTCCCTCCTGCTGTGTTATCTGCAGCAGCCTGTATACAAAACAGAGGAAGACATATGCCTACTTTAAAAAATCAGTATATAAAAATATTTAAATATATAGCAATTTATAAATTATTATTTATTTAAATTATATTAATTGGCATATTTTTGCAGGTGGATGCCATGGTCATTTATTTAATATATTATTCTCTGGCTACTGTATTATACAGTATAATCTATGCATAACATGGCATACAATTTTTGAGACTACTTATTTAATCAAAAAGTGTGTTGAATATTGTATTTACAAACATCTTATACATGCTAGTATCATGTTTAAAATGGCCTAAGTGTAAATGAGTTTTGCTATTCATGCAAGACATTTGTGCATAATTTGATTTGTGAGCTACCCAGAGTTTGGTTCAAGATGGGCAGCTGTATAAATATTTTAAATAAATCAGATGAATAAATAAATCATGAAGTATCAAATATTTAGTCCATAATGTAGTACTGACAGTAATTCATCAAATCTGCAAGTATTTTAAGTGTCTCACTTTAAGCAATAATTTTATCCATTTCATGATCTCCATGACCCAATATTGCATCCCACTATGCTATTTTTTTAAAAGAAAACTCCAAAATGTATCCTGGGCTTCAAGCATGCATGTTACTTGATAAATTCATGTATATACAGGTGGAAGTTTGAATTGTCTCACTTATTGTAGTATTTATATATTTATTAGATTTTTATCCTCCAGAAGTTGTGAATGCCCCAACACTGGAAATTTTTAAGGAGAGATTGGACAACCATTTGTCTGAAGTGGTGTAGGATTTCCTGCCTAAGCAGGGGTTGGATTAGAAGACCTTCAAGGTCCCTTTCAACTCTGTTATTCTAATTCTAATCCTACCTTCATTACTTTAAGTCAAGACAGAAAATTTACATAATATTTCTTCCTCCTCTTTTCTCCACAGTAACAACCCTGCGAGGTGGATTGGGTTTGGGAAGAATGGGGGTCCCAACATCACCCAGCTGGTTTTCATACCTAAAATGGGAGTAGAACTTGCTGTCTCCTGGTTTCTAGGCCAACACCTACACTAAATTGCCTCTCCATTTATTTATCCATTTCTGTCATTATTTATGAACTCTATTGTTTACATTCACAATCATTTGTCTTTCTCAACATTATTCCTAGGAACATTGAATTTGGGAAATACAAATCTAGTGTCAGATCTAATAATCAACATCAGTTGTGCCTACATAAGAGTCAACAGAATTCAAGGGGGGTTGGATTTAAGTCTCTTGTAGGAGTATAGAGACTCCATACTGATTATGCTTTTAATGTCACCCTTGGGCTCAGCCTAGTCAACTGCTACAGATAACTGATATCAGTGATCCTGCTTTAATAATATTATGTCTGAGTAACTACAGTAATAATGGTTGTTGCCTTTGAAAACATGTGTTTTTAGTGACTATAAGGCTTGGTTAATAATCCGGTTACAAGGCCAGAGATCTTGTTTAATCTGTATCTAACATTTATAAGACTTTGAATGGTATGGTTTGGATAGTTGTTGAACCAATTTCATAACATAATATTTTCTAGTTCTTTGGTAGATTAGTCCGAAATTAGATAGCATAGACAACAATTTAAATTTAAAAAAGGAATAAAATATTAAACTGTGAATAGCATTTCCTTTTTACAGTTTGATTGGCAGATTTACTGCTTGGTTTATAACACATATACTGAGAATATTGTATAACATCATTCATGATTCCCCAACTTGGCATTTTTGAGGTGACAGTTTTCATTACTGTGGGCAACATGGGCATGATGGTAGATTTAATTGAACAGTTTTGGAAGCACCGCATTCAGAAAATATGAGTTACTCTTAAATGCACTTTGAAATCCATAGAATTTGAGAATGACTCCAAAATTCATTTAATCTTGCTAATGTGGAAAATTCAGTATTTCTATTGTCTAGTCATGTGGCCCTCCAGCCTGGTAATAAACTCAGTAAGTATTACAGGTAGTCCTTCACTTGCTGCCATGATTGGGCTCAAAATCTTGGTCATTGAGTAAAGCAGTTATTAAGCAAGACACCATGGGACTGCTTTGCTCAACCACCACAATCTGAGCTCTCTCAGTTGTGGCCATTAAGTGGATTGTCAGGGAGAGGGCAAAGAAGATTGCAGGACACTTGACAAAAAGTCATAAATGTGAACAGGTTGCTAAGTGCCTGAAATGTGGTTCTGAGACCAGGGGGTTCCCAGCACAATGTTTTATGAAGTGATTATGAGCGATAAAGCACTACTTCCAAGGCCTTCGTGATTGCTACCAAATTGTTTAGTGACCAGTCATAAGTCAAGGTGAACCTGTATCACTTTCTAAGTTAGTTGGTTCTTTCTATAGTTATCAGCTTGTATTATCAGTAAGTTTTTCCTGAAGATAATTTGAAAAATAATGTCTTATGAACAGTTTAAAATAAACTTGCTAATGTAATTATATATGATAGCTTTTTTATACTTGAAGGTCATTTTCATATCATATTTTATGCATCTTCAGTCTTTCATGTTGGACACCATTAATGAACATGGTTTATCAGCTCAGGCACAAAAAATATAATCTACTCTATATTTTACTAGCTTATTATCTAAAATATCAGAGAAAGCTTGTTGAAAATCCTAATCATGTGCCCAGCAAATTATTGACTCCTTAAAAAGACAGTGAGAGAGATGTAGTAGGATATAAAAGCTTTATTACACAATAATGTCAGTGGTTCATCTCATTTAGTGTTATGTGGATTGACTAGATCTTGATTCTCAAATATTTCAGACAGGTGTCTTTCTTGATTATATATGGAGATGCCAGAGATTGAGCCTAGAATTTTAAAATGAAAGTTTATGTTCTATTACAGAGCTGTAAGGATGGAATGCTAGTCAGTAATCTGGCTTGATTATTAAACAGCTGTACTTAGTCAGAGACTATGACTATAAATTTTGATTAGATGCTTTTATTTCCCATTGTGAGGTCTATATGTCTTTGATAGATGCAGCCCATAAAATTATATCAGGCTGTTAAACAATAGGCTCTCTCAATATCATTTGCCCCTCTTCCCAGCTCTTTTAGAATTGGAGTTGACATACATATTATCTGCATTCCTCTCTCATTATTTTCCCTCTTGTATCCTTCTCTAAGTACTTCTACATTGCCTTTATGTCATCTCCACTTTTATTCTACTTAAGGTTGCAAGAAATATGTTAATTGAGAGTAATATCAATACTGGAGATATTAAAAAAATCTCATACCACTAAAAAGCTCATGTTTATATATTGTATTTATTAAATTAAACACTACATTTGTCTCACTTGTGAAATAGAATCATGTTCTGTAATTGAAAATGCTTTATCATATTTTTCAATCAATTTTCACTAAAATTTTGATTAGATGCTTTTATTTCTCATTTAGCAGAACTCAAAAGGACCAGATTTCTCTACCAACGTCTCCTAAAAAGGCTATTGTACCCAAAGTAATGTAGGCAAAGCAGTTAAACTTGTTAATTTTACCACATCTATAGTATTTTATTGCCTTCTACACCAGCAGTCCCCAATCTTTTTGCCTCTGTGGACTGGCAGCAACAGTGCCAGTGGGGCTGGGGGAAGGATATGGTTTTGTGAGAGCAACCTAATCCCCTGCATGAACAAATAAAGCTTCATGCACTTGCATAGACTGGTTGCCAATGGGCCATGGACTAATCCTGGTCCACAGCCCGGAGGTTGGAGACCCTATTCTACACCACTGAAAATGATTGAGATGGTATAAAAATTAACAAAATTTTGTAATGGGGTCCTTATAAAAACTACTATGAATTATATTAAATAAAGTCCCTCAATGTTGAATGGATAATCAGGAATAATAGGCATTCCTTTCAATTGCTGTTAAATCATTGTTTTATCGTAATTAGTAATAAAACAGTTCTTGTTCTTGTTTATCACATTCAAGGAGAGAAGAAATGGGTGGAAGAGGAAAATGGTTCAGAACCAATTCTTAAAATTAATCTTTGTATTTCAAACAATTAAGGCAATCTATTGCAAGATTTGGGGTGTGTGTTTCCCTGGTGGTCTCTGGGCTTGGTTGTTTTCTTGCAAACATTTCATTACCAAACTAGGTAACCATCACTGCTAGTAAAGGGTAAGGTTTGCTGTCAAATTTTATATACTATTGGCTTTCCTTGTCAGTGTTGGTAAGAGTGGTCTTGGAGGTTCCTTGATTGGGCTGTTCTTTATTATTACCTTGTTTGTCCAAGTTGGTAACTCCTAGATTAGGGTATTGTTTGCTTCTTGATCATTAGTCTATTGTTAATCTTGGTGTTAATCTCTGCTGATATGGGCATTGATTGCTGGTGAGGGGCATTTTGGCTTTTTTATTGTCTTTTTTGAATGGTGTGTACACATGTTCCTGTTTGTCTCTATGTTCCTGTTGATGGCTAATTGATCTCAGTGCCAGACTTCCAGGAATTCTTTAGCATTTTTGGAAATGGCTTGGTCTAGGATGCTCACCGTTTCAGTTAAAACTATGGTTAAATCTGTCCATGTATTATGATATTAAGGAGTTTTTATCATGTGTTCTGACTGCTAGTTGGTGTCCATGGATACGCTCTGCTAGTGTTGTGCCTATTTGCCCTATATAGTAGCTGTTGAAGTCCTTGCACTTTATGTTGTAGATGACTCCTGTTTTTCTTTTGGGGCTGCTGGGTCTTTTGGTTTATTTAGGATGCTTTAATTGGTTCGTGTGCTATGGTGATGCCATGAGGTTGTAATAGTCTGTTGGTGATTTCTAGGTTAGTTTGTGTGCTATGGTGATGCCATAAAGTTGTAATAATCTGTTGGTTGTATCATGTATGGCAGTGTTATCCTTTTCACAGCTTGCGTTGGTTATAGAACAAATCAGTCCAGAGTTCTCACACAAGGTGCACACAACCAAGCTCAAATTATCATATTGGGCCCAAATTATTGGGATGTGCTGACTCTATAAACTGCTTAGAGCGGGCTGTAAAACACTGTGAAGCTGTATATAAGTCTAATGCTATTGCTATGCTGCAAAGACTTATCTATAATGCTCAGAAAGGAAAAAGAAAAGCAAATAAAAGAGTGACTTTCAGCAAGTGAATGGATTGCACTTGGTCCTTAGGTTACAATTATAATTGGAACTGAGACTGCCATCACTACATGATGCAATTGTAAAATGTGATGTCATGTGACTGCTTCACTTAGTAATGGCAATTCCAACAGTCCCAATTGCTGTCATAACCCCAGGACCACATTGCTGCTTAAGTGGGAATAGATAGGAGTTCCAGGCAAGGAGCAAGAAGATGTATGTGTGCCATTGGGTGTGTGTGTGTGTGCTGCCAATAGATACTAAGGAGTGCAGGTGAGCTGGCAAAGCTGGGCTGGGCCCAGGAAAGTGCAGGCAGGCAGACACTATAGAGTGCCAGGGAGAGGAGAGTGCTATGGGATACAAGATCTCTGGGAACCTGTAAGAACAATTTATGGAACTTTTCCTACTGGTTTCTTCATTGATGTGGCTTGAGAGAAGCTGACAGAGAAGGTTGCAAATGGTGATCATGTAATTGGGCCACTACAACTGTCATAAGTGTGAGCCAGTTGCCGAGCCCCTGAATTGTAACCATAAGACTATGAAAGTGCTGTGGCAGATGGAACTTTGAGAACCAGTACTTAACTTTTTTTATTATTGCACTACTTATACAAAGCAGGAAAGAAAAAAAAGTAAAGAAAAAACATAAACAAGAAGAGAAAAGGAAACAAATGTATTGGTTATTAAAATAATCTTCTCAGTTTTTAAATATATCTTTAAATCTTGACCATGTGGACTAATATTGATCAATCTTCCCATTACATCAATAGAGACCCTGTTTATAAATGGAAAATGATCACATATCATTTTAGATCTACGGCTGTAAAATTGGACTATGCTATTTTTCAAACACTGGTAAACATTTTTCTATGCTGCGGGCCACTCTCAATAAATGTAGAAATTTAAAAAGTTGCTAATGCATCTGGATCAAATTGTGAAATCAAGAGATAATTTAATTGAATATACTCCATTTTTTCATTTTAGATAACCCAAATTCATTTTGTAGGAATTCAAATGTTTAAAAACTAGATTAATGATAACTGATCTATGATATTAATAATTCTATTATAGGAAACATGAACTACACAATGTTCCATTAGTACAAAGTGATTCTTTCTGTTTCCTGACAATTTCCTTGTGTTCTTATTGAATGAGTAAGGTAAAGCATTAGAATCTTCTATGATAATTTTCAGTATGCTTGTGTTCTGGTCTTTTATTTCCTTCTTAGCTTTTTATTGTCTGTTCTGAATGCTGTGTAAAGGTGTATCAATTGATGGTTGATTTGAGTTTAGTCAGATTCTGTAATTTTGATCAGAAATAACCAGAACATATCTTCTCCAGCAGCCTGCATCCAGATAAGCAGGGATTAACACCAGACAAACAAGCAGGAAACAATATTGTAATCAAGGAACTATCAAGCAGAAAAAATTACCAAACAGGGCAAAGATACCCCCCCACCCAAGAGGTCTCAAGAGCTCTTAAGGAGAGTGCTAATGACTAGATGACAGCAAAGAAATACAATCCTTTCATCCCTTCCCCCACCATCCTATCTCAATTGTTAGTACCTATCTTTCAACCCACCACCACCACCACCATCCCAAGCTTTTTGGACAGGGAGCAAAATGTTTTGTTCTTTTTCCTCAAGGGAAAAACAGTCCAGTTGCTTTTGAAAAAGCATCTTTGAGACAAGTATGACCTGGATGCCAGCCTGCCTGGGTTCCCTACACCTGCCCACAACATCCTCTCCCCTCCCCCTCCCCGGGCACACGCACAGTCTGCCCTGCTCCTTGCTTGGGACTGCTCCCCTCTCTTCCTGCTTAATGAGCTACATGTGGTCCTGGGGTTATATGATGGCAATTATGACTGCTAGGATTGCCACTGTTAAATAATGCAATCACATGATGTCGCACTTAACATCCTTATCATCTAGTTGGGACCTTGTTCTAATCTAGCAAGACTTTTACATACTTGTATTTCATGCCTACAATACTTTAACATTCATATAAAAAGCAACAGCTGTGAAATCTAAAAGGAAAGCACATCTTGATTCATAGAAACAGTACCCTCATTTATGCTAACTGAAGTTATAGTTATGGCAAAATAAGTTTCAAAAGTTTTTCAAACAAAGTAGCTTAGAGGGAAAAAAAGAGTAAGAAAGAGAAAAAAGTACAAATGATATTAGAGCCATCCCTGTACTTACTAGTTACACTAATGAAGTAACAAAAGAAACTTATGCAGATAGAGTCATACTAGGTTATAATACAGATTGCATTAGTAGCGCTTCCAAAATCTGCAGGAAAAATAAAAGTAAATAGGTTTTTGTAAATTCTTGGGTTTGGAAAGATACATCCCACCTATTTTTTTCTTACCTGTTCCCTTGTTTAGTGTATCAAGCAAAGTCAATATAAGGAAATTTTTTGTTGTTTAAATAAAAGAGTTTAATGTAGCATCTGTTTTATTTTATATGGAAGATAGTCCACCAAAGCTTGACAGTTCACTTGGGTTCAATCCTATCTTTTAAATTTATATTCAACTGAGCAATTTTGCCCTTTCTGATTTATTTCCAACATCTGCATGTGATACTTTAAATGTAGTCACTTGGTGGTGCTGTAGTAAATATGTTTCCACTTAAGCATTATTTCCGTTCCCTATATATTATACAATACTATTTCAAAAATGGTCCAGTGTTCTTTATTTCAAGCTCTATTAAAGGCAAACTGACTTTGCTTTCAAAGGTCTAGGTATTATCTGAGCTACTCTTTAGTAAACAACATTCAGAGAGTGATCAGAGAGAATATTGTCAGTATAGCAGATTGTCTCAGTTTGATCTTGTTTGAGAGATTCTCAATAGCCACTTGGGCTAATATAGATTTAGAATGCTGTATTGTACTAATTCTGTACATTGAAATAGAAGAGTGAAGTTGTGTTATAAAATATGTAATAGTGAAAATATTCCTTTGATGGGTGAAATATAAGTATTTTAATGATTAAAAAACTGACCAGGATAAATATGGATATTATATATATGTATGTATACGTGTGTGTGTGTGTGTATGTATATATATATATATATATATATCTTATCAAACTATAAAATACAAGTGAAAATAAGGACAGCGGGAAAGTGGGTAAGGGAGAAAAGGGGAAGAGAGAAGTGTAGGGTGAAGGGGAAATAAGAAAGAAAGCATTAATTTTCAATTTTTCAGTGCAGTAGAAAAATGGTAATAAGACTCCAGCTTCAACTTTTTACTTTTGCATGCTTAATGTATGCTACTTATTTTTATAACAATAAGCTTCTCATCAAATGCCAAAGTCAGACTTTAATTTTTTAATGTCTCAAGCATAACATCTAGATAGAAAAGTTTTCCAAGTAGAAATGAAATTGGATGTATTCTTTTCTGTTAATTAAAGCAGTTAATTTGGCTATCTTGCTAGTTCTATCAGTTTATCCAGCCATCTTCCATTGTGGGAATTAGGATATTTTTCCACAGAGTATTCTTATTGCTGCCAACATGTATAACAACAAAGTTCCAGATTTTTTTCAAGTTCTTTATCCATTAAACCTAAAAGAAAAGTCTCTGGTTTGATTTTTATAATCATTTTGAGAATTTCTATATTAAAATATGAATCTTACACAAGTATCCCTTTGCCTTATCAGAAGTCCATGAAACATGATAAAAGTTTCTTCTTTACATTTCCATTTCCAACATACAGTTGAAATACCTTTATACATTTTTGACAAATAATTAGGTATTAAATACCAACAGAGTTTCATTTTATAAAAATTCTTGTAAATTATATTCAGTGTAATTTTTAAACCCTTCATCCATATGTTTTATCATTGTTCAAGTATTACATCAAAGATTTGCCCATTGAATCAAACAGTACTTCACATATTCAATTTCATTTTTTAAAACAATCCCTTTGCCCACATCATGTTTCATTACTTTTGATGTATCATAAAAGCCTCACATGAATTTGTGTTCATAGCAATTGTTTTCTTAGATTAGGTCCTGAAAGAGGTTATATTAATTTATTTATTGGAGAAATGTGTACACTGCAGAATATTAAAACTGGCAATTTACAGTACAGTATGGGAATCATAAGAACCCAGTAATAGATATAGATAATAGGTACAATTAGTATATATTTTCTAGATTTAGTAGTGGTAGCATTGAATTGGCTGTCTTTCTTTCTACTTAGTAGTTTGAACATTCCTTCAGCTGAAATTGGTGATACTGATATTGGTCAGTTATCACCTTCAAGCTACTTAAATTGTTCGGTACAAATTAGTATATATATTTCATTTCAAACAGTTTTCTATTCCTGTAATGTGATTCTGTACAAGTATTGCAGATTTGTAGTTTTTAATTTCTAGGGTAATTCACATTATTATGATTTATTGGATTTATCTACATATGTTCTTCAGGAAGCACAGTCGGGGTTTTGGTCTTTGCAAAAACCATATATCAAAAAAATATGTGCAAACATTCGGCCTCCCTCAATAAAACTATTTATTTATTTATTTGATTTGTCAATTGCTTACAAGACAATAGGTATAAGTATATACATAGTTATGAATACATGAAATGGGTACATATAAGAAAAATAAAAGAAACAATAGGATAAGGACGGTAGGCATGTTGGTGCGCTTATGCACGCCCCCTACATGATTTCATAGAAGGAAGAGTTGGGCAAGAAATAAATTATTTATTAAATGTTCTGTCACAGTATACTTCCTGACTTTACTTTTATCAGTACTCAGATATTTTTTTCATCTTATCCCAGTATCTAGAGGCTCTGAGATCCTGGATCAGAAATAGAAGGCTTCAGCTGAACCTTGACAAGGCTGGATGACTCTGGATTTTGAGGCACACTGGTTTAAGGGCTGTACCATCTTTGTTTGTTTATTTGTTTATTTCATATGGCATAACAGAATACAGCATTAGTGCATAAAATTCACAAAAACAACATATAAAATGTGTATGAAAATATAAAACCAAGAGAGTGAATTATTTTAAAATGCATAATAAAAATGATGAATAAAATTAAATTATGCATGGGCAGTTATAGAGTGGCTAAGCTTATGGCTGGATATCTAGATCGTTTAGTCATTGGACAGCAGTGCCCTCTAGATGATGTAGTTCTTGAAGGGATCAATATAATGAGAAGTTTGTGGAACGTTCCTACAGTCACAGTTAGTCAAGCCAGCTCCCATTTATATTTTCAATATTGGCACCTGCCATGGTTAGATTGGATCTGGTTGTCCAGTTGTTCCTTGGAAGATCAAAGCTGGAGGGGCATTGTACTGGATCAGACACAAATTAAACAGATCTGGGTTAGAAGTTGTCCATTGCTGGTGCCTTACTCTCAATATCAAGGCCTTCTCTGACTAATTGCTGTAGAAGTTTCTACCACAGGTCCCACGATTTGAGTCTTGAGTATTTGATCATGACAGTCCTTGTGTCTAGATAATAAATTGATTTGCCTTGCGTTTCTGTCACTCCCCGTTTAAGGCTGATTTTCTTCTAAGGTGTGGGATTCATGTGTTAGATAGTAAGGTAGCCATTTGGAAGGTGTCAGTTCAAGAGTTCCTGATATTAGCCTGATAATATGATTAAGCTGGGTGTCCATTGCTTTTGTGTGAACACTATTGAACCATACAGTGTTAGGATAATATTCAACCACCGAATATATTAAAGCAAGAATTGATATCCTGCAAGCTGTAACACTTGCAAAAAGTTTATGTAGGGTCTTGTTCCTGGTTTTTATTTTATCCATTGTTTCTCTTAAGTGTTCCCTAGAGGTTAAGGACCAGTTAAAAGTCACTCCTAAATACTTTGGATTACTATTAAACTTCAACAACTGGTTCCTAAATTCCACTTTTGGTGTACAGTTAGCTTGTCTGTTGTTCAAGTGAAAACAGGCAACTTCGCTTTTGTTAATGTTGGGTTTCAGCCTCCGGATTTCAAAAAAGCTTACGCATTTAAAAAAAATCATTTTTGAGGGCCCTTTCAGAAGTATTAGTCTTCAGATTGTTTCATCACCATGATATCATCAACATATTCTTGCAGCATACGTGGTCGATTGATGTTTATATATTAAAAATAGTGGAGCCAGCATAAAACATGGCAAGCCGTCATTTTCCTATATTTCCCGGCTAATTTGACCCTCTAGCTGTACTTCAATGTATCTGTTTGAAAGTATACTGTTGAGTAGAATAGCAGTTTTCTTACAAGGCACAATGCATAAAAATTTTAGAATCATCCCTTCTCTCTACACTATATGGTAGGCCAATGAAAATCTGTCATCATTGATAAATATGGTGACAGATTTTTTTTGTCTTTGCTGAAATCCATTTTCTATATGGGAAGTTAATGATAATGTCTGATTGCAGCATCTTTTTTTAATTCATCCTGTTTTACAAGTGTATGTTCCTTGGCCGGGGGTTTAATACTGTTTAAGATGAGTAATTTGTAAGAAATGCTTAAGAGCACTAAAGGTCTAAAATCTTCCACAAAGTTCCCCTCTTTACCAGTTTCATGATGGCTACAATTTTTGTTCTTTACTGCTAGATGGGGTTACGCTGTTTCAGCAGACCTGGTGTCCAATCTGGGGATCCTTCTAGACTCACAACTCCTGCTGATTGAGCAGGTAGCAGTCATGTTTAGAAGAGCCTTTGCACAGCTTTGTCATGTGTACCAATTGCACATGCTCTTGAATAGGCAGGCCCTACTCATGGGTTACTCATGCCCTAGTCACCTCCATATTGGACTATTGCAATGTGTTGTACATGGGTTGCACTTGAAGAACTTCACTGTTGAAGAACTTCAATATGGGCAGCTACAATGGTGGTGGGGCAGTTACATGCACTCCTACAATAGTGCATGTTACACCTCTGCTCTATGATCTGTATTGGTTGCCAATTTGTTTCTGAGTCCAATTCAAGGTGTTATATTTTTTACCTTTAAAATTTTCAGGGCATTTCATGGGCTATTTAAGAGATAGCCTGTCCCCAGTTACAGCAGTCTGCCCAAATAGATTTGTTGATTAAATTTATTTGTCACCCATTTCAACCACAAGGTGACTCTGGGTGGATAGTATATCAGCTAGGGACCTATGTTTGGTGGGTCCCAGGAGATGTGCCTTTTCTGTCATTGGCCTGCCTTATGGAACATTCTTCCCACTGAAATTAGTCATAATTATGTTAAGCAAGCAGAATGGAAGGGAGGAGAAGGAAGGAAGGAAGGAAGGAAGGAAGGAAGGAAGGAAGGAAGGAAGGAAGGAAGGAAGGAAGGAAGCTAGCTTTCACATTTATCTTAACACCTAAAGAAAAATTTTCTGGATTTGAAGACTAGAAATTTTAAATTTCTAGCCTTTAAATTTAAAGAATATTTATTATTTATTGATCAAACTGGTATTGAATTTCAATAATAGGTTACTATGCTTGATGGATAGTTTTGATACATGTTTAGATTCATGGATTTATCCATTTTATCCATTTTTAAAAACTTGCTGTAACCTCTAACATCTACCAATGATCACAAGGTCCACCTACTGTATAACTGATCCAGAGGTGATATTCAGCAGGTTCTGACCAGTTCTGGAGAACCAGTAGCAGAAATTTTGAGTAGTTCTGAGAACCGGCAAATACCACCTCTGACTGGAGATTTTACAGTATCCTTCCCTGCCATGCCCACTCAGCCATTCCTATAGAACCGATAGTAAAAAAAAATTAATCCCACCACTGTCTCTGTGGGATTACTGGCAGACTCCTTGATGCTCTCTGACCTTGGTTGTTTGCAGACATTTCATTACCCAATTAGGTAATATCAGTGCTAATAAGTGTGTGGTGTTTGCTTTCTGCTTACATACAGTTGCTTGTCCTGCCAGTTGTTTGTGGAAGTGTGGTTTTCTCCTTGGTGGTTCCTTGATTAGGATATTGTTTAATGTTGATGTCTGGTGTTAACCCCTGCTTATTTGTGTGTAGGCTGCTGCAGATACTGTGCTCTGGTCTTTTTGTTTCCTTCTTTGTTTGTTAATTGTTCATTTGTAGTAGGTAAACATGGTTTATCTCTATGTGTCTATTAATGGCTGATTTGTCTGAATGTCAAACTTCCAGGAATTCCTTAGTGTTTTGGGATTTAGCTTGGTCTATGTTGCTCACAATTTCCCAAGTGAAACAGTGGATAAGTCTGTCATGTGTTGCAGGATAAATATTTTTCATCATATTTTCTGACTGCTAGTTGGTGTCCATGGATGTGCTCTGCTAATGCTCTGTCTGTCTGTCCAACATAGTGGCTGTTAAAATCCTTACACCATATGTTCTGTTGACATATGACTCTGTAATTCTCCTTTTTTAAAAAATTCTTGGGCTGCTGGTTCTTTTGGTTTACTTAAAATATTTAATTAAGTAAAACTAAGTCAAGTTTCAAGTTAAGAAAGAAACAAAAGGACAAAACCACACCTGTACTAACACTGACAGGGCAAGCTATTGTATATAAACAGGGAACAAACCTCACGCTGAAGAGCACTGATGATGTTACCGAATTGTGTAAGGAAATGTCTGCAAGCAAGCAACCAAGCTCAGAGAGCAACAAAGACTTGGTAGTTCAATCCTGAACTACATATATTGTTATATAAATGACTGGATTACTATAGTTTTGGTAGTGTTCCTGCATTACTGCCACATGACTGATCAGATTTTTTAAAAAAATACAATCAAAGTCCACTGCAGTCAAAACACATTGTAAAAATCCCACTCTACAAGGCCAGACTGTGAGATAATGATCTGTCTCAAATCACCATTTGAACTAATTAGTGAAATTATATTTGAATCTAAGTCATTCTGCTTTGATTTAGGACAGAGGTGTCAAAATCAAGACCTGTGGGCCGAATCCAGCCCTTAGGGTGCTTAGATCTGGCCCCAAAGAGGCTTCCCTGGAAACAGCGAAGGACTGGCCTGCGGTGCCTCTGCCAGCTCCGTTTTCATTGGCAAAGGGTTGCAGGAGGCCGTCGCAGCCGAAAATGGAGCTCGGGAGCCCGGTTTCACTTGCAGAGCACTAGGGCCTCTTGACACGAGTGACATTAATCTGGCCATGCCCATCCTGGCCCCCCAAGGTCAAACACAACCCTGATGTGGCCCTCAATGAAATCAAGTTTGATTTAAGGGATTAGTTGAAGATAATTGTGCTTAAATTAGTTAAAATCATTTGAACTAATTTCAATGGTACAGTTATTTTGCAGTACATTCTATCCAGCAGAATATGAGTAAATCATATTTTTTATATGGTCTTAGTTGCCCAGAAAATATGTTTTTGTCTATGTCATCCTGGATTTGGTAAAACAAATAACAGATAATCAGTGTTGGAAGGGACCTTATAGATCATCTAGTCCAACCCCCTGCCCAAGCGGGAGATCCTACACCATTTCTGACAAACAGCATCCAATCTCTTCTTGAAAATCTCAAGTGATGGCGCTCCCACAACTTCCGAGGGCAAGCTGTTCCATTTGTTGATTGTTCTCTGTCAGAAAGTTTATCCTTATTTCCAGGTTAAATCTTCCCTTGTTCAGTTTCCATCCATTATTCCTTGTCTGGCCTACAAGCACTTTAAAAAATAACTTGACCCCTTCCTCTCTGTGGCAGCCCCTCAAATATTGGAAGATTACTATCATGTCTCCCCTGGTCCTTCTCTTTATTAGACTAGCCAAGCCCAGTTCCTGCAACCGTTCTTCATATGTCCCCTAATCATCCTGGTTGCTCTTCTCTATACTTTTTCTAGAGTCTCAACATCTTTTTACAATGTGGTGAACAAAACTGGATGCAGTACTCTAGATATGGTCTTACTAATTTTATAGAACGGTATTAGTACCTCACTTAATCTCAATTGTTAATACAACGTAGGATTGCATTAGCTTTTTTGACAACTGCTGCACACTGCTGGCTCATATTTAGCTGGTTGTCCACTAAGATTCCAAGATCCCTTTCACAGTTCCTGCTATTGAGCCTGGTTTCAGCCAGTCTGTATGTGTACTTTTGGTTTTTCTTGCCTAAGTGTAGGACTTTACTTTTCTCTACATTGAATTTCATTTTGTTAAATACAATCTGGATCATGAGCCTATCTTCTTGGGTGTTAGCTATTCCTGCCAGTTTAGTATCATCTGCAAATTTGGTAAGTTCCCCTTCTATTCCCTCATCTAAGTCGTTAATGAAGATATTGAAGAGTAAACAAAATAAGAAATTGCTGGTATAACTTCCGGAAGGCTGATACTAAAATAAAGTTTCCTGAAATTTGTTTCTTCTCTCTTTTTTAGTTGTGTCAGAGTAGAAGAACACCATGCTGTTGATATTGATCTTTACCACTGTCCCAATTGTGCAGTTCTACATGGACCCTCCTTAAGTAAGTGATGACTTTTAAAGCATTTTGCACAAATTAGGCTAAGGTGGACTCAGTACTGAGTATAAATTATTTTTATAGCTGATAATATCATGGCTATCCTAGATAATTATGCAATGTCATTTTGAAGTTATATTTCAGTGTTGTTTATATTCTGATTTTATCTTTAACCGTTTGCATCATTAACAAAGAAATATGCATTTGTCCCCTTTGGAATCTACTATATCTATTGATTACTGTAAGAGATTAATCTGTATAATACTAGTAATAGCACTTAAACTTATATACTGCTTCATAGTGGTTTGTAGCCCTCTATAAGTGGTTTACAGGGTTAGCATATTGCCCTCAGCACTCTAGGCCCTCATTTTATCAACCTTGGAAGGATGAATCAACCTTGAGCCGGTGAGGATCAAACTGCTGGCAGTCTGCAGAATTAGCCTTCAACACTGCATTCTAACCATCACGGCAATAACATACTTGGGAAACATACCACAATATGTTTGGTCAAATATGTCTAAATGTATAGATGCAATTTCAGTAGTTAAAATCTAGTGTTAACCCCAAACTCTGAAAACAGAGTGGAAGATATTTTACCAGAATGCTTGAGCTAAACAAGAGAGCTGCTCTTCAGATCACTTGATTTCTAATAGTATTTTTAAAGACTTGAGAGATTATGTTGAATATTATCTACAACATTTGTATGGCACAATATGCTATTAAAGCATGTAACTAAAAATATGGCCATTGCCGCAACACCATGATCATGTGATTTGCATGCATGGTAACCATCATCTGTTTTTCCAACCATCATCTGTTCTGCTGTGCCAGGAGATTTAGTTTAGCTAGGAAACAGGAAATGGTTGGATTTCTTGCTTTCTAGCTAGTCTTTAGATCTTCGGCTCAGCGCAGCTGAACCTCCCTTGAAGATTTGCTTGCAAGCAAATTCAGTGCAGACTCATGGCAAGCAAATTTAAGAGACTGAGTTAGCCGATGGCAGATAGATAGATCACTGAATGATTATGTGAGCAATTCAATCGGCCTGCTTTGCCTGATTTTGGGTAAAAGTTGCTCTTTTTTATTAAAAAATTCAATATTTATATGCATGGTGTGTTGTGAGGTAATTTTGTGAGTTTGCTTGCTAGCAAATTTTATGTGACAGACTGAACTATGACAATGGCAGATAGATAGATCTCTGAATGAATCTGTGATTCTGTGAGCAACTCAATCTGCCTGCCTGCTTTGCCTGATTTTGGGTAAAAGTTGCTCTTTTTTATAAAAAAAAATATTTATATAAATATTTATAATATTTACATACAAGCCATGCCCAGCCAGTTACATGACCACCAAGCCACACGCACAAATTAGGCCATGCCCACAGAACTGATTAGTGATCCCTGGGATTTAAAATTATGAGTTTGGTGGTCTCTGAGGTCCAAAAGGTTGGCAACCCCTGATCTAGTTTATTAGTTTGATGTTGTTGAAATGGTGCTTATTAAATCCACTCAAATCTTTTTGGCACCTTGTATGAAGTAATCATTTATCTTTTAATATGTATTTTCTAGCTGCGATTATTTGTGGCTGTTAATAGATATTTTTAGCTGGAATCAGTTAGCTCAAAGGCTTTGTCTTACATTTTCTGTAGTTCAGCTGCCTGTCTAAAGAACTGTCAGATGCCATTGGCTATTATCTAAACTGGTGGTTGAATTTGAAGAAACAGTTGTATACATTTGAATAAAATGATATGGGTAGTTTACATACAAATATGCATACTGAAAATTGGAAAATACAACATGGATATCACAGGGCTATGCCTACATGTTTCTTTTGCAACTGCTATTGAATATAAACTGTTTGAGTTCTTGAAGGTGTGGCATTCATCCCCATCTGTTGTGATATACAGAAAATCCTGCAGTTATCATGGCAAGCTGTTAAATAAATTGGTTTACACTATGAGGACAACTTTATTTGAAAATGTTAAAAACAGTTTTCAGTACAGACGATCTTGTAATATTGGTCTTTTATAGACATATCCAGGCAAATGTAAATCTTTATTGCTAGGCTCCAATTACTCTAAAGTTGTGTTCACAACATTGGCAAGCAGAATTTGCTCAGTATGGATTTTCAATTTAAGTATGGATTTTCAAATTAAATTTTAGAGTTGCTTTGTATAGTAAAATACAAAATAAAATACAAAATAAAAACCCTAACCAGTACATTTGAAAAGAAAGTTTAAACTTTGTAATAAAATTCTGTTCATTGACATAATTGTAGCAATAGAATGTATGTGTTCGGAAATAATGGATACTTTAGTGAGCAAGAAACATTTAAGTGGAATAGTTCAAAGCCTACAGCTACATGTTACCATACCAAATGTCTTGCACGAACACTGCAGACAGCAAATGATTAAAAGTGTATCTCTGGAATATATTCCGTTTGGCATGATACTGAATCTTGTTGTTTAACAATTTTTTATGTATTATAAAGTTTCAATTTAGGATGCTGATATAACTGCATTCATTTGAATGAAGCTGTACAGAGTTTTTCTTATATCTTTAAAAATATTTCCTTTAATTCTGGATGAAGAAAAATAAAGATTTTAATAATAATTTACTGGTGGCAGGATCAGATCTGAAATTCATGTACATTTGCTGAGAGGAAACAGGGAGCCTTAATTCAAATCCCTATTCAACAAAAAATATTCTCTCAGCAACCTTGAGCCAATTATATGTGCTAAAAATAACATCTTGGGGATAGTTAGAAAATAACAGAGAAACTCATCTGACTATAGTATATTGAAGAAAGGGTAGAATGCACATTTTTACTATGTGTCATGGTAATGCCCTTATTCTCCAAAAAGTTTAGTGTATTGTACATTTTCCTCTTTTCTCATTCTTTTCCCCTTCCAATGAGATCCTAGCAAAAACCCTGAATAATTCATTACTAATAAATAGTTTTGATAGGCTCCTGGAGAATTTCATAGCTAAATGTGATTTGATTCTCTTCTATCTTAAATTTGATTCTCTTCTATCTTAAATTACATTTTTCACTATGTAGTGAAGAAGAGGAGGAACTGGCACAGACATGACTATACAGAATATGATGATGGTTCAAAACCAGTTCAAGCTGGAACCCGAACATTTGTTAAACAGCTACGTGCCCGTTCATTCCCAAGGTAAGATCAGTTGAATTTGAAAATTTAAAAGTATATGTAGTTGCTTCGGATAGTGATTCTGAATTCATGCTTTTAACTGTATCACTCTAGAGCAGGGGTAGGGAAACTTGACTCTTTTATCACTTATGGACTTCAACTCCCAGAATTCCAAGAGACATATGTCCTACATTTAAGGACATATGTCCTATATTAAGTAGTCCCATTCAGGTCAAAAATTGATTTCCCTACAACTGAAAAACCAGTAGGCCAGGGATGGGGAACCTTTTATAGCTCACTCAGGAATTCTGGGAGTTGAAATCCATAAATGATAAAGAGCCAAGTTTCCCTACCTCTGCTCTAGAGGATATGAATGTCATATTTCAGGATTTCAGTGTTTATTTGCAGAAGTTAAAACTAGATATCTTGAGACCTTGGAGGTTTTCTAGTCCAACCTCTGCTTAGGCAAGAAACCCTACACCACTTCAGACAAATGGTTATCTAATCTTAAAAACTTCCAGTTGGAGCATTTACAACTTCTGGAGGCAAGTTGTTCCATTGATTAATTGTTCTCTCTCAGGAAATTTCTCCTTAGTTCTAAGCTGCTTCTCTCCTCGATTAGTTTTCACCCATTGTTTCTTGTTCTACCCTTCGGAGAATAGTTTGACTCCCTCTTCTTTGTGGCAGCCCCTTAGATATTGGAACACTGCTATTATGTCATCCCTAGTCCTTCTTTTCATAAGACTAGACATATCCTGTTCCAGCACTGTTCTTTATATGTTTTAGCCTCCAGTCTCCTAATTATCTTTGTTGCTCTTCTCTGTACTCTTTCTAGAGTCTCAACATCTTTTTTACATCGGGGCGACCAAAATTGGATACAGTGTTCCACATGTGGCCTTACCAAGGCAGAATTGTTTCAGTGTCAGATGTTAACATTATGATTAGTTAAAGCAAGTTGTTGAAAATGATCAGATATAATAAATGTTGGGAAGGACAGAAACTTTATATTTCACTTCAAAAAAATTTCTACTGCTGCAACATTCACTCACAGGGTTTTTAAAAATCCCTCTTCTATTTTAAAAATAATACATGTATATATACATACATATATATATTTTTTCTTTCTAGTGCTGATGAAATCATTTTGAAAATGCATGGAAGCCAATTGACACAAAAACACCTGGAAAAGCACGGGTTTGACGTTCCCATTATGGTACCTAAATTAGATGGCTTAGGTCTCAGGCTCCCACCTTCTACGTTTTCTGTTCTAGATGTGGAACATTATGTAGGTATGGACTGTTGGTTCAAACACGAAAGGGCAAGGAAAAGTAAACGGGTTTAAATATTCTTTTTCTGAAATATTTTATGGTTGTGACATTTTCTGAGAACACTTGATTACTTCTTCAAAGCTTTGGTTTCAGTTGTAAGCTTTAAATATCATGTCTTGAGATTAATTTAATCTGAATGAATGGAATACTCAAAACATTAATGGTTCACTTAGCTATATTTTCTCTTTCTCTTTAGTTTCAGGATTTTCAGAAAAAAATGATACAGTTACATAAGCATATATTTCTATATTCCCATAATCCTGAGTTGTAATTTCTATAGACTTTGTTGACTGGTTTATGCAGTGATTTAACTTTTTCATTTTTATAGGTGGTGATAAAGTGATTGATGTCATTGATGTTGCAAGACAAGCAGATAGCAAAATAAAGCTCCATAATTACATCAAGTATTTTACAAACCCTGAAAGACCAAAAGTATTAAATGTGATAAGCCTTGAATTTTCAGACACAAAGTGAGTATACAATTTTCATATATGTATAAAATGCTTATATTTAAAACTGTAATACATAACAATAATTGCAGATTTTTTGAATAGTTTCAATAACGAAATATGAAGTTGAAAGGTAGAATATGACAATTTGGAGATAAGTACAAATAATTGATTATGATAAAGCTTGGGGTTATCCTAAATAACTTAGGTTGAAAGGATGAATAATGCAGTTGCTTTTTTCTTTGGAAAGGGCTTATCTACATATTTTTCTTATATGTTTAGTGGACTGTGGGAATGACCTTTGGGAAAAGTGGGGAAGAGATACAACTTAGGAAATAATCAGACAAGAGAGGCAGGAACCGCCAATAGCTTAAAGGTCAGAGAAAGCAACTTAGAAAAGATATTTCCTCATGGATGAAACCGTTAAAAGATGTGGTGGGAATGTTTGTACTTTCAAACTTGCAATATTCTATTAATGTAGCTTTAGAATAAAGTAAAATTCAGTTCATCTAGTTGTGTTTCCTATCCAGCTTATCTGAGATGGCTGACAAACATATGCAAGACAAAAATATTTTTAAAAAGTTTGTTAGAGGTTACATTACTTTAAAAATAGCCTTTATTTTTTAATTAAAAATGAAAATATGCCTGGGTTTATGCCTCTAAACCAAATCTATTAGCAAATGCTAAATACTAAACACATTGTATTTAATATTGTAGTTCTGGATAGAGATCAACATGTGGGATATTCTGTATTTTAGAAAGATAATCCGCTAAAGCTACCTTGTAATTTCATACTATTGCATGACTTCTAATTCCCAATTTGAAATCACATACACAAACTTATATGTAGTTATAACCATATTTTTATGAACCAGTTATTTAAAATATACAAAAATAGTTGATTGAATTAACTAATCTCTTCTTGAACATTTCAACTAGTAAAATAGTTCTAATTTGAAATAAGAGACCAATAATTTTTCTATATAATTATTTTATAGTGTTGATATATAATAATTTAAAATTTGGATTTAGATGAAAACTTTCATTCTATTTTTTTCTTCATTCAAATCTCATTATAGTCCATATACGTTCCACTTCAGAGAATGTGTAGCATAATTAAATAAATCATATATTGGACTAATTCTCTATCTTTGGTGTTAACAGTTCAATCTAATTAGTAGTATGAGTCAAAATATTACTAGAGGAAATATTTTTTGTATTTCTATATATAAAGAAATCATTAGTCGTATTCAAATTGCACTTGCTGTTTTGAATTTTAAAGGATGTCTGAATTAGTAGAAGTTCCTGAAATTGCCAGAAAACTTTCATGGGTTGAAAATTACTGGCCAGATGACTCGGTCTTCCCTAAGCCTTTTGTTCAGAAGTATTGCTTGATGGGAGTTCAAGATAGCTACACAGATTTTCATATTGATTTTGGAGGCACTTCTGTTTGGTATCATGTTCTTTGGGTAAGAAAACTATTAATTTCCTTAATATACAAAAATACTGTATTCTTATTTTAAAAGTTTTGAATGTTTTCTTTTACATATCTCTGGATATGTTTGTGTTTGTTTGAATAATGATTGGACAAAATAATACATGTTTCTCACTTATTGAATTGCTTGTTTTGCTATTCACAAGGAAAATTGCATAGATTTCTGATTTTGTTCAGTCAGTTGGTAAAATTTGAGAATTTTTTCTCCCATTCTATCATTTTTTCCTAACTGCAGTAATTTCCTTTTAAATAGCAATACAATTCTATACTTTCATTATATTATAGTCCTATGTGATATTAATGGTTGTAATACAAAATTGCAAAGATGTACCACATGTAATGAAATGTCTTCTGTGCATAGGGTGAAAAGATTTTCTACTTGATCAAACCTACTAATGATAATCTGGCAATTTATGAATCCTGGAGTTCATCTGTTACCCAGAGTGAAGTGTATTTTGGAGATAAAGTTGACAAATGTTATAAATGTATTGTGAAGCAAGGACATACCTTATTTGTTCCGACAGGTAAAAAGTTCTTTCCCTGTCCATTAACATATCGATGTATTGGAACTTAATAACTAATGTTCGGAGAATTTTTAATTAATTTAGCAATTAAGTTTAAATTTAGAAAACAGACTCAGATATTACTAAGCATTTATAGAGATAGAAAGTTGAGACAGATAAAGAATTTGAAAAAGAAGATAGCTGAGGAATTATTTATTTGTCTATTCATTTCTTATCACATTTTCAATAATTGTGTATTGAAACCTATAAAAGAATTTTAATACTGCTGTTTGTTATTCCATGCTCTATTAATATATACAGTAATTATATTTATTTGAATCACCTTTGGTGAAATAGGTGGCATATAGGCTAAATAAATAAATACAATATATTAATTTTTACAAAAATGTATATTTATTTAATTATTCCAATATCATAGGGAGAATTATTAATTCTTCAAGTTAGTATAATCATTGATAATATAATAGAGCATTGGTCATATTGAATTTAATTGCCAGTTTAGTTCCATATTTGATATATAATACAGTTTGGCAGGTGTGTTCTTCAGAAAAAAGTTAACTTTTGAGATTTTGTGGACATAGTCAGCCATGCTGGGGAATTCTGGGAGTTGAAGTCCACAAATATTAAAGTTGCCAAGGTTGGAGACCTCTGCTATATATGAGACAGATTTCCTGTTGAATAAATAACCTGTAATACTACCTTTGGGAGAGGGGGCTGTATATAAATTTAAATAATAAAATAATAAAATAAATAAATAAATAAACAAACAAACAAACAAACAAACACATATAGAACAAAAAGCAGCTAAGGTTAATGAAACAAAATGCATATAGGCCTCAATTTATGACCACAATTGGGACCAGAATTTCTGTTGCTAAGTGAGCTGGTTGTGAGTTGACCTCTTGTCTCCAACTTTGGCAACTCCGATCTTGGGAGTCCACAACATGTAAAGTTGCCAAAGTTGGAGATCCCTGTCATACAGGGTAAAATATTTTTAATTTTATAAGCAAGATTTATGAAAGGATACAAAATGATGAAATATTTCAGTATATTCAGTAGTCCAAAGTCTTTTTAAGTTTTGAGATAAAACTAGATAGAAAAATGAAATTTGGCTTTCAAATTGATACTTAGTTATAGAAGGAAGAGTTGTTTATTTATTTACATTAGATGTTTATCCCACCTTTATTACTTTATAAGTAACTCCAGGTGGCAAACTTACTGAATATTCTATCCTCTTATTTTTCCCATCACAACTACCCTGTCAGGTGGTTTGGGCTGAGAGAGAATGACTAGCCCAAAGTCAACCAGCTGGTTTTCATGACTAAGGCAGGACTTGAATTCACAGTCTACCACTTTCTAGCCAGGTGCCTTAACCATTAAATGAAATTGGCTGTTGATTTGATTTTAGAGATTTTTAGCTATGCTTTTGAGACAGCAAACCAATACTGATATTGATATGTTGATAAAAGTCCAATAAAATAACAGTAATATGATGGTAAAACTTTGATTTAACAATATATGAGTTGTTAAAATAATTTGCCTCTGTTGTGCTTTTGGGAACAAAATATTGTGGATATATAGGCTTAACTTTTTGTTTCAGGATGGATTCATGCTGTACTCACTTCTCAGGACTGTATGGCTTTTGGAGGAAACTTCTTGCACAACCTCAATATTGGCATGCAGCTCAGGTTAGAGTTGGAATTTCCTCTTTTATCCAACTATTTGCTTCTACAAATGTAGACACATATCTTTGTTAAATTGGTATTAAATCATTTTCTAGTTTTATAAAGACAATGTGCTCATATTTTGCAAACAATAGAGGGATTATCATTATTTGATCTCCAGATAAAATGAATAGATACTGCCCAGTATCAGTGGGGATGGAAAGATTTCTCTTGTTGCAATTGTGATACTAATATGTAAACTGTTAAACATATTAGACAAGATTGCCCATGACATGCATTCCCTGGTTCTCTACAAGACTTGCGCAAAGCAACTCCAGAGGCAATAACCTGAATTGGACATCCAGTTATGAGGCAACTGCCATACTCCTATAGAAATTTATATATAGTTTTGTGACCTTGTATATATGTTACTTCTCTTCTGTCATGTTGTCATCATACACTAAATAATAATAAATAATAAACTATTGTTACTGAAAATATTATTTAAGTTATTGATAGTCCTCCACTTATGACTAAGGATAGTCCTTCACTCATGACTAGAATTGGCCCTAGAACCTTGGTTGCTGAGTGAAGTGGTCACATGATCACTTCACTCAACAACGACAATTCAAATTCTCCCAGTTGCGGTTATCCCCCTGTTGGGGACAGGGCCTGAACCTCCTGGGCTTTGTGAAGCAGGGAGAGGACTTTGACTTCCAAGCATACCTGGGAGACTCGGGCTCTCTTTCTGCTCCCTCCCCCCAGGATAATCATGAGAACTAGTGTTTGCTAATATTTTCACCTCACCTACAACCCATTTTAGAACACTTCCAGAGGGATCAGGAAAATAGTAGCAAATGCCAGCATTCTGTTCCATTCTTCCATGCAGGACGAATGTATATTGGAAATATGGAGTGAAATGTCCATTCTACTTGCAAACTTCCCTGCCAACTTCCCCATTGACTTTCTGGGAAAGCCAGCAGAGAAGATACCATATGGCGATCATATGATTTCAAGATACTTAGTCAATAAGTCATACATGTGAAAGATTTCCAAACACCCAAAATAATCTTGTGATTGGGGGAAGTGGAGATGGCATAAAGTTCTACAATGTCTAGAAATGCTTTATAGCAGGGGTGTCAAACTCGCCGCCCGTGGGCTGGATGCGTAACACGCTGGCCACTCCCACTCCAGTTTTAGCAAAGGGAGAGGAAAGTCACAATATGGCATGTGACGATACGTGACATCGCAAGTTTGACACTTCTGTTTTATGGGCAGTAAAGCACTTCCTGGGCTATTGTGACTGTGAACAGTCATTAAATCATTGGTCAACAGGCAAAGACTACTTCTAATAGTAAACATCTGTCTCTTAATGGTTGAATTCAAGGAATTTATAAAAACATACTTGATATATCTGAATGCAGTGGATGGAACTCTTAATCCTAGAACATGAAAACTTTTCAAAGTGGGCTTTACTATACTTCACCAGGTATTTTAATAATTTTTTGTTGTTAGGGAATATTTCATTTTGCTATACATCATGAACAAATTGAACAGTGATTATATATTTATATAAAATAATCCTTCTGAATTGTTTATTTAGGTGTTATGAAATGGAGAAAAGATTAAAAACTCCAGATCTTTTCAAATTCCCTTTCTTTGAAGCCATCTGTTGGTTTGTGGCCAAAAACTTAATGGAAACTTTGAAAGGTAACTAACTAATTTAATTTAATATTTTAAGAAGGATTTGAGAGTAAGCTTTTTTTTACAATGATTTAATGGATCTATGAGCACATCATAGCCAGAGAAGCAAGTTATTTATACTTTGCAATTAAGAAAAATCAGGGTAGCCAGTTTATTCAGTCTTAAAATATTATGCAAGCTATACTAATTTAAATGTTTGCACTTGAACAAATAGTAGCAACCCTTCATATATCATCCTTTTCACTTATATTCAAAGGCTTTGAAAATGGAAGTAAATGCATTTTTCCCCTTTGGGATATGTCTTCAAATAATGATGCAAAATACAGTTTTATGGATATGAAAATAAACATTTTCCCACTCTAAACTGACTGCTGTTTAATTCCCACTATTTTTTCTTAAGTACCTACTCATTTTCACCTCTTCTACACCATTCTCTTTCTGGAAGGTTTGATTATGCTGTTATTATGATGTAAATCCTGATCCCCAAGCTTGCTAGGTAACAGTTTGGCTAGCACATGATTCACAGTGAAGATACTCTGTGGAATAGCTATCCCTGCAGATTATCCTACCATGCACAATTTTAGTGATTTGTACACCTATAGTGCTGGCACAGATGGCTGCACAGATGGCTTCCCATAGCTGCAGGATTGCCCATGCATCATTTAGAGTTCTAGCCAATCTCTTTGGCTTTTCCATGTTGATGATAGTAATAATAATAAAACTTGGCATGGTTGTGGGGCTTGTGTGCATTGAGAAAAATGAGAGCTATGCCAGAGGTTCAACTATTCTGGACAGGTCTCTTGAGAGTCAGACAAAGAATGTCTTCCCCTAAATGATATTGTGTAATGTAATTTAGCTCAGTTGTCACTTAGGTCAACAAAGACTGTGCTGGGTGTTAGAGTTCCTGGGCATTTGGATAGGTTGCAGGACTCAAGACTGTTGGCTGAGCAATTAGGACCAGCAGCTGCAGAACTATTAGAAGGAAAGATGTTTATCTGTCACAAACATACTGAGATAGAAAACAAAGAAATAATAATATGTTGTTATAGATCAAGTCCAACAAGAAGAAAATACTTGAAATGAATGCACCAGTTCTGGAAAGAACACTATCCAGAATCAGAAATAACAGAACAGAGGCTAGTAAATCAGCATTGATTTATAATACAAAGTAAAGTATCAATGGAAGCAGAATTGCAAGAGTTGCAAATCTCTACAGCAGGCAAAGAAAGCCTTGCAAAAGAAGCAGCTCAGACTGTAAAGGTAAACCAGGGAGAGTTGGCTGTAGAGGAAGCCAGCAGAGCTATTTAATTGTTTTCATTCCAAAACCAGGTACCCTCTTTGCCTCAGAAAGAACAGAGCTTTCTAACTAAGAAGTAGAAGAATCAAAATGCCCAAACAGCAGAGGAACAAAAAACAATTTCTAACTGACAAGATGATTCTGCCAAACTACAAGAGAAGGAAGACCAACTTGAATCTAGCATAGATTGATTAAAGAAGGCATTGAACTCCCTGCCACATGATTGGATAATCAAGTGCCTCGAAGGAGTCAATAGAAACATCAGAAGATTTTTACAAGGATCAATGGCACAATGAAAAATATGGTTCCTAGTCAATAGTGATATTGGAGAGGTTAATATCAAGAGAGGAATCTTTCAAAGAGATTCCCCATCACCACTATTGTTTGTCATGGCACTGATTACTCTGCCAATGATACTGAATAACCTAGGCCATGGCTATCAGACATCAAAAACATCTGTCAGTTTATCCCATCTCCTTTACATGGATAACCTGATTATGATAAAACTTTGCCTGAAATAAAATTTCTGCTCAGCACTGTCCATAATAAACAGCCAAGATATTGCAGTGGAATTTTGATTGGACAAATGTGGCAGGCATACCATCAGACGGAAGAAAATAGTAAAAACTTAAGGAATCAAAATTCCTTGTGAAAGTAAGCTAATCACTACAAAACATACCGGTATCTTACAATGGTATCTTAACTGCTCTAGATCCTTCGGAAGGTTCTGATACTTAACAGTACATTCAAAATTATCTTGTAGGATAATTAAATAAAACCAACAACAATATCAATATAGTTCAAATAGTAAATATATTTATCCCAAATTCAAGTTGCTGAGAAAAAGTGAGGAAAACTTCAAGTATCTGGTTTGTTTCATCAGGGTAAATATCAAGATAGCAGTAGCCTGGGTAAAAACAAAATAAATTTATCATCAAAAAGGAAGAATAATAGGAAGTCTTGTGTCAAATTTACTTCTAAACCAAAATTGTTTAGTACTGTGATATGGAAGAGATACACTTGTAAGCATGCAAATTTCTAAACAATGAATCTGGCTACCATCTGTTCTTCAGAACTGAATCAGGCAGCCATGCCCAATTTAGGTTCAATTTAAAAACCAAATTGAGAAGCATTTTCATTTGCAGGTGAAACAAATTGGCCCTATGTCCTTTCTGACAGCCTGTGCCAAAGAACTGGAATCTACTGAGAATAGGGGCTCATTCACATCAGTAGTGTTATCTAACTAATGAAATGGAACATCTGTATTTACTCATTGCTGTAATTTCTGGAGAGCTACCTATTTATTGCATAAAAACAACAGAATTTTATGCTATATTAACCAATTTGCATAAGCTTTAATGGATTATATATTGTATGAGATGCAGATAGAACTGCACATGCAATTATGGTTTAATAGATTTTTCATTTTAAGGGGCCACACATAACCCTTCAGTATTGTTTGAGTTACTAAAGTAAAACAGTTATCAACTTTTCTCGTTAGGACAGTTTTGAATTAATGGCAGATTAGATCATGTATATATTGATACTAAGGTATTTTGTAGGGTTTTAAAAACCTTTCAGTGCCTAATTCTTCTAATGCTAGCTCTTTCAAATGTGTTATTGTTTATTTTTAAACAGTTGATAGGAAAACAAGTCAGGAATTCCATTTGGGCTATGATAATAAATAGCAGGTGTAATTGTAACAACATAGTCATTTAACACTGTATACAAGCACTGTGTCAGTTTATCATTATATGGAAACTGGAATTAAAATGTAATGACTATATATAGTATGAAAATTTCACAGAAGGTACCAAACTTCTGAAACATGCAGTTCTGGAATATCCTATTTAAAGCTATTTAGAAGTAAAGGAATTGCTGTTCAATTTTTAATGTAACCTTTAAGACATTATATTTAAATAATCATCTGTTTGCAGTAAGAGCTCTGTCCTTCCTCTGTAGTTTAAAAGTACTTTATACTTTAATTGCAGTACATTTCTGGGTTTACTCCATGTTTTGATTAGCCTGCATTGGTGCAAAAAAGTCCCATTTTATTTTCATAATAATTTTAAATATTTGGGTCAGATTTTACCAAAGGCTGAGATACAATAGATACTGCTTGATGGAACATTATTGAAACAATATTAACTTAATCTTAAATTCTGATTTCTAGAGCTGAAAGAAGATGGTTTTCAGCCCCAAACGTTCTTAATACAAGGAGTGAAAGCTTTACTTACTGCTTTAAAGCTATGGATGAAAAAAGATGTAAGTTTTATTTCTAAAAACACAGTAGCATTTTTATTTTTCATAATGCAGTAGCATTTCTCATTTATATTTAGAATTTAGCTGATTTTCTTTTATTTTGCTTACAGCTTGTAACAGAACATGCCTTTGAAATTCCAGACAATATTAGGCCTGGACAGCTAATTAAGCAACTTTCTAAAGTAATTCGATCTGTAGAGGTATGAATAAAAGACATTTAATTGTGATGGTGGAAATTTGCATCATTTTATAGGGAAACAATTAGGGTGGGATTGAATAATGGTTTGAATCAAATGGAAATTAGTTTAATGAGCTGGATTGTTAAATATTCTATTATTTCATACTGCATACAGTCTGAAAAAATGCTGTTTTACAAGAAGACACATTACAGTAGGGATATCTTTTGGCATCCAAAGGGTGCATTTGGGATGAGATATAAGAGTTATACCGGGCAAGATATAATACAAGGTGTGCCAGGATATTTTCTTCTGGATTTTCAAGGGCTCTACAATTGTATCTTGCCCTTCCTCTTGGAGCACTGCTGCAATGTAATGATTGTCCACTGATACAGTGAAAGAAGAAGAAGGAATAGCCCTTTCCAATATCTTTCTCTTCTTATCTTGGTACAGCATTATCTGAATGTGAAATTGTAAAAATGATCCATTCTAAATGGCTTTATTTTACTTAAAAGGAAGAGAACAACAAACCAATAAAAACTCAGGGAACTGGTGTATGTCAAGTTTCACAGTCATCAAGTGAATTGGCCTCCATTCATCATTCCAGAAGAAGAGCAAGGAAGCTACGAGATCAGTCTATCAAAACACCTTCTAATTTGGACATTCTGGAGCTCCACACAAGGGAAGTTCTTAAGAGATTAGAAATGTCCCCGTGGGAAGAGGCAAGTATTACAAGTTAGAATGAAATAAAATACTAAAAGGCTTGGGTACAAAATACTGATTGCAATTTATTGCTGCTAAAATATTGTGTGCTTGCATAATATATCAGCTCAAATAATTTAGCAAATATAGATTAAAAGAAATATAAGATATTAGTATTAAAGATTATGTTATAAGTTTCCAGCTCCATCTCTGTCAGTTGGATACCTCAGTATACCATTGCTGTTTCATATTATTGCTTACCATTAGGATGCTAAGAAAATAATGAAAAACTCTGATATCTAGATCAAGTCTTGCTATGGTAATATTTTCTATATGTGAGTTCTTAAAGTTGTTTTTATACTTCCTCATTGTGCAATAATGCTAGAGGCCATCAATTGCAGCTGTACTTGTATTGGCTATCTTCTTGACATGTTTTATTTAATTTGTGTCCACATCAAACTAAACTGCCAGAATGAGGGTGCCTTTTTGGCTTTATCATTGGCCAGAAACAAATCACTTTCGGTGCATTCAATCAACAGATCAACAAAAGGGCTTGCCTTTTACATTCTCACAGCATATTGCTAGCTGCCAGCAACCTCCACTTGAGCATGTTTGTCTTACCTCAACTTATTCAATATCCTTCTTGACATGTTGATGCAATATGTATAATTATGTGTGCTAAGCCTCATTAATCTAGAGAATGGAAGTACGATCAGGTATTATGAAGTACAGACTTTAATAATTTCCTCTTTGGGCATGATAATTTGTATACATAAACCTGTGTTATAGTTATTATTCATAATCCATTATTTCTACTTTAGACAAACTTTGCATCACCACTAATGTGGATTACACAGACATTTTTAAAATGGAATCTTGTTTTGTTTCTTGCTTTAGGACACAACAAATTATAAATTGAATGGAAGGTTTAACAAGCTACTTCAACCATCTTCCACTGTTCCAGAATGGAGAACAAAAGACAATGATTTACGGCTTTTGTTGTCAAATGGAAGAATAATTAGGTACTAAATAAATGTTACATGACTTTTGCTTTATTGAATTTTGCTAATTCTGTTCACTTTTCAATTGATCAATTGAGGTGAGAAATGGATATACTGTGTTTCCCTGAAAATATGACCTACTCAGGAAGTCCTAGCTTGATTTTTACACATGCATCCAATATAAGTCCTACCCCCAAAATCCTAATTAAGACCCCACCCACACCAGGGTGCATGGGTAAAATTAAGCTAGCATGTGAATGGGAGAATGGAGCTGCCCTACTACTTACTGTATCTTTGGATAGTTGCAGCCAGGCCTCGCACACCTCGGCCCATTTCTTCTGTAGCCAACAGGGCTTTCCTAAAGGCCTCTGTAGGTGATAACAGAGCTCCAGATCGATCACAGAGGTGTGCAAGACCTGGCTGCAACTATCTGAAGCCGAAGAAGTTCCTGAAGGCCTCTGACAGCGAAAAGGATGCCCGGGGTGATGCACGCAAGTGAGGTGAGTCAGTGGGCGACATTCCCCTCCCCCGAAAGTAAAACCTGGTGCCTTTTTTGATGTCACAGAAAATAATGAACAGGGTTTTATTTTGGGGGAAACACAGGTAATTTATATGTAACTTTTTAAAAGGAAAGAATGTGGGATAGGAAATGTGCTGTTAACTTGTAAGGTCAGATTCAGGTTTCTGGACGACCCTGCTTCTCTATTAATGAACTTTGGCATGGAAACAATAACGCTCCAGGAAGTACTGTGCAGATTTGGTTATAAAAGGGAAGCTAAATCCAGGCAGCTTATGTATGGAGTGCTGTGTTCAGAAAAAATATTGGCTCAAAGAAGACACAAGTAAAGGTTCTGATAGCTACTCAGTATACCAAGTGTGAATACTAATGTTACTGATATGATAGTGATTAAAGTGATTTAAAAGGACTTAAATCAACCTTTTATAAAAGAAAAAAACCCCTAACAATTCTGCATTCTCTTCAGAAATTCATCAAGAAAAATACAGTATGACCTGATACAGGAGAAAAATATTTAAATTGACTTTTAATTTAGAGTTTTTAATGTTTATAGTGAACATTAGATATCACTCTTTTAAAAAGTAAGAAAATAATAAAGGAAAAACTCCAATGGATATCTTTTACAACTGATTATTTTCTGACAGAGATGAACGGCAGCCCTTCAGAGATCCAAGTCTATACACAGCAGACAGTGAAGATGAGGATGAGAAGAAAATAACTATTAAGACAGAAGAGCCGAAGTCCCAGGAGGCAGATGGCCATGCAGATACACAGAAACCACTGAACAGTATGTCTATTTTTTCTTGAATTAGTAATTCATACTTTTTTCTTCCTTTATTTTTATATATCCAGTTGCTATATATATTATTGATGGACATGACTTCATCATTAGGCTAGCTTCATTGCTATCGACAATACTACAAAAGAAGGATGGATAAATTTTTAGTACTTTTTCACATATTAAACAGGAGAACATTAATTCTTTCATATACCAAATAGAGAAATATTGAATTTTTTATATCTGACATATATATTTTTTACATATGCTGAGCAAGACGGTCCATATATTTGTTAGAAATATCCTATACTGAATGCTGCAAAGGTTTTAAAGGAGCTATTTTGAATTTTTATATTTTGATTATTTAGTATTTCAAAACAATTTAATATTTATTTTTTTATCATTTTAGTTCAAAAATGGGTACCAGCAGTGAAAATCAAGAATCAAATCTGTAGAATTTAAAATCCATTAGAACATAAGCAAAAGTTAAGATTTTTACATTCTACCTAAGCCTAGGCAGATATTAGTGTTTCTAAATGCTAACTCTTATAGATGTGTGAATTCATTCACATGTAGAGAAATGGATCTGAGTTTGAACTTCAGGGAATGGGGCAAGAGTAGAAAATTAGAAAAGAAATTCAAGAACTGCAGTTTATTCTGACACCAAATTCTATTTGCTTCTAAGCAATGAACTGTTGTGGGATTAAAAGATTGGCAGGAAAAAAAAGATAATGTATATAATGAAAAATGTAATGTCCCTCTTTTTCTTTCCAGTGTTTTTTGAAAGTGTGAAATCAGAACTCAGGAATGGTAGCTCAGAATATTCTGATATTTCTGATTCAGAAGAATCTGAACCTGATTGCACTAACCAGGTAAATAACATGTTTTAAAATAGTAATACATGAAGAATTATATTTTTAATGTCCAAAGAATATTTGTTTCAAATGAAATATGGAAAAAATACTGAAGAATACTTCTGTGTATGACTAACAAAATAAAGATTAGCTAAAAGATGAGTAAGTTAGGCTGAATACATATACAATATTAGGAGTTTTACAAAATAACTCTTGCTTTTCCCTCCTGAATCTAAGTTTCTGCTTTTCTTTCTTTTTTAACTGTAAATGATTTCCTTCCTGTTCAAATGTTCTTGATTCTTAACTGATCATAACATATGACCATGATTTAAAAATATGACTAATCCATACTGAATAACAATTAATGGTCTGTAGTGGGTGGATGCTCTCTTTAATTAAATCCATTCGCACCAAATGCAAGGTACTCCACCTCAATTGTTATTCAATATGGATTAGTCATGTATATGGGGATATTTTAATCTTATTTTCCATCATACTTAACCTTTATATTCATTTATTTAAATTTAGGACTGCCCAACTGTAAATTGATTAAATAGCTCACACTATATCAAGTAATAAAAATATAAAACAAAAACAAAATGCTATTCAATCTCTCACTGCAAAAACGTAGGCAAAAAATACATCTAACAAAGGAATCCAGCCATCTTAACTCAAGGCTTGGGAGAAGTTTTTCAAGATCTTATGAAGTGCTAACAAGGTGAAAGCCATATGGATTTCAGAGAATATCTTGTTGCAGAGGATAAATGCTGTGACAGGGAAGGCATGCTTCCTGGGTCCTGATAAAAAGCACTATTTAACTGAAGAGATGTGGAGCATGTGTAGTCTATCAGCACCAACTGGCAAGGCAGAAACTATAGAAGACAGGTGGTCCCACAAATAATCTGGCCCTATGCCATGTAGGGCTTTATATGTCCTATATGTAGGATTGGTACCTGCAATTGCACCTGGACTCATAGAGACAACCAGTCCAATTTAAAAAGATGTGTCACATAGGAATACAAAGTCATGCCTATTGCTGTTCATGCTATTGAATTCTGGACCTATTGGAACTTTTGAGTTACTTTCAAGGGTAGCTTCACATAGAGTGTTTTGCAGTAGTCAAACCATGAGATGACTAGAACAATTGTTCTAAAGGTCTTCTGATCAAAGAAAGAGCAGAACTGGTATACCAAATGAAGCTGGGAAAAGGCCCTCTAGGCCATAGCTGTCACATGTTTGATCACATTGTGAGTTCAAGAGCATTCTTAAATTGCTGACTACTTTTGTATGGGTTGTCCCAAATAACAGTGTTAAAGCTAAGATTTCATACTTAGGCATTTCAGCAATCTATTCACATTTACTACAGTATTACTTGAATGAAAAAAACCTGTTACTTATCTTTTTGATGACTCTTAACTACAGTTTAAATCACTGATTATATTTAGTCAGTGCAATACTTAAATAATTTTCTCTCCCTGCAGCAAAAAGACTCCTCACTAGAGGAATCAGAAAGCTCAGGAGATGATGAAAAACAAGAAGTAACTTCAATTTTTAAGGAGGAAAATAAAGTAACAAAGGACCTGTTTCAAATCACAGAGAAGCCATCTAGGAATGAAAATGCAAATAAAATGTGAGTAATTGTAATTGTATAGGAGGTCTATGGTACAAAAATTATTGGAGATAATTTGAACAAATGATATTGAACAGAAATACACACGTACACACACGTATGTAGCTGTACTTTTCTGCTCTTTCCTTTTTTAGGGAATGTCCTACCTCAACAAGTATGGAGGAAGAAGCTATTCAGGGCATGCTGTCAATGGCAGGATTGCACTATACCACTTGTTTACCAAGTCATACTCAGACCACAGACAGCACTGACCGAAGAAGCTTTGTTCCAGATCACAGAAGCTATTCCAAAAATAGGCATAAAGATAAAATGTTTTCTCAGAGTTATAAACCAGAATATGGTAAGTTGTCCTGTTGTTGGATATTTCAGGGTGGCTTGAAGATAAATTATAACCTGGTGATTTGCAATGGATTAATAAGGTTTTTGTAACTCCCATTTGTTTAACAATAACAGAAACAAGACAGTTTCTATTTATAAAATGATACTGCTCTAGCTACGTAAGTTTCAGATTGTGGATTTCATAAGTAAAAGAATTCCATCCTGGTCAAAGCCTGAGTTCAGTATTGTTTATTGTAAGTCTGTGTCTTTGGACCAGGCTCCAGTACTTGTAAGTGAAAAGGAAACAATTCAGCATATCCTGAAAGCCAATAATCTGTTTAATTTGGGGATATATATCTATTCCAATTTTGGTCTTCAATAATATTGGTATCATTAATATCCTGTTGTGCAACTTTACCTTAGGCCAACTGAGTGTTCCCCGCAAAGTCCTAGCTCAGTATTTTGAAGTTTTGTGACTTTGGAGGAGGCAAAACAGATTTGGGCTCTGTCCTTACAAGACCAAATGACATTTTTTATTTTGGCCTTGTAGTTCTGGCTTACTTTGCTGCTAGTTTTCAGTGAAGGTTGCATTTCCTCATTTGAGTCTTCTGTGCAATTTGAAGATGCTATTGGAGTCACAGCTTCTGTTGAAAAAGCAGTTGGCTACTATGGCCAGGAGGAAAATTCATCTGTCATTGATTATTCAGAATGGACACTGGTCTCTATGGCAAAACTGATCCTCCTCAAGAATTTCCTAGCATCAATAGGTCTGTCCAAATCAAACCATCGTATACCCTTAAAGTGTTTCAGTATTATTTACAGGAAGGAGGACTTTCAATTCAGAACTCTTCCATTCATCCTTGGCTCTTAAAGAGTCTTCACAGACATCATTTTTGGTTGGGTACAATACATAAAAACTCAGGAAGTACACAGACAGACAGACAGAAAAAGTTTCTCCATGGTAAAAGCAATCAGGACTATTGATCAGACTTTTCAATGTTTGTGTTTGTGACTGTGCATTTGTGATGAGTAGGGAGAAAAGTTATTTGAGAATCATAATAGGCACTTAGTGGAAAAAGGCTTTTCTGTCTCAAGAGTGCAGACTAATGATCCAGATTGTTGTTCAGGAAGTGTTAATATGTAGCAATCACTTAAGCACAGATAAAGATGCAGAATATGATGACTAGTTCAGGACTTGGTATGATTATATGCAAGGAAAATACCCTGATTTCTTCTTTCATTAAAAGAAAGGAGTGCATTAATGTCACATTTAATTTCTTGTAGTAGGGGTGGTGGCAACCAACTTGTATTGGTGAATGCCCTTGAGAGAATCTTATAAAGTCCGTATTGCCATGGATACAAACATGTTGGGCTGAGGAATTTTTTTTCAGAATAATTAAATTCAAGGGCTTGGTCTCGAGAGGAATAAATTCTTTCAATTAGTCTGTTGGAGATGAAGCCAATTCACCTTATATTAAAAGCTTTCCTCTGATTGAATGGCATCATATTATGATCTATGGAAACGTTATCTCCATAAACATTTATATGAATAATAATATAAGGACTGTGAACTGTGTAGTATGCTTGTAGCCCAGTATGCAAGCTCAGTATGCAAATGATGGGGATCATTCCCTTTTGGTTCAGAGGACTTGAAATGAGTTTTGAGGAACAGCGACACCTTTCAGTGTGTGTAGGCATCTTGAACCAGGGTCAGATTTAATATATAGATGTAGAATAGCTTTATCTCAGTGCATGGAACACGAAACAAAGCCAAATCCTAAGGACTTCCTGCAATGACAACAAATATCATTTTGGCTTCCAAATGTCCAACCATATATATCATTTGACTTGGGGAGTCCTAACCTGCTGATCAGAAAAGAGTGGTGTATTTGCCACTTAGGATAGTCTTAAAATCAAATCCTTGTTATATTCTAAATACTAGTTCTATATTTCTTCTTTATTTAGTTTTAGAACATACATAAAGAACAGTTCATGTTTTAGATCATATATATGCAGAAATATTGACAATTCAATATTATTAATTTTAATATATATTTAATATATATTATATATTAATATTAATATTGAATATATTAATATTAATGCTCTACTGTATATAACAGTATAGGTAGCCTTCGACTTACAGCCACAGTTGAGGCCAAAACTTTCCCCATTTTCCCCCATTTTATGACCTTTCTTGCCACAGTTAAATAAATCACCACTGTTGATAAGTTAGTAACATGGTTGTTAAGTGAATCTGAGTTCCTCTTTGATTTTGCTTGTCAAAAGATTGCCAGAGGTGATCACATGACTTTGGGACACAGCAAAGGTCATACATATAGGTCAGTTGCCAAACATCTGGATTTTGATCACATGATCATGGGGATGCTACAGAGGTTGTAAAAACGCTCATAAGTCATTTTTTGCACTGCCATTGTAATTTCGAACAGTCATTAAATGAACTATTGTAAGTGGAGGATTACTTGTATATGAACTGTGGATAGGAAATAGAGTAAACAAAACTCTATGAGTCATAACAATTGTTATCACTGTAGGGAAAACGGGAGAGAATTCTTTTGTTTTTTAAAATCAGAATTATTGAAATGTTTCTGAACATTTTAAATTTCCATACAGGCAAGCACATAAAAGATGAAAAAGAAATGGGAGATTCAGTATTTCTTACACCATTACATGCAGTTTCTAAAATCAGTCCTCAGGTGAGATACAATATATTTACTGAATGTTCAAAAATTTGACTTTTTAAAATAAGTGTATGCCACTTTTTGCATATTCACTAATTATAACTCTTTAGTTCTTCTCTGATAAAATATGTATCCCTTCCCTCATAAAATATGTAAAAAGTATCTCTACATCAGCCAAGGTTCTGATCTGTAGATGCTTTGGTTTAAAATTCTCATAATCCACTGGGATTGGCAAAGCTGAGGCTGAGTATAATTGAAAACTATAAGATTATCCATTTCTGTTTAATATGAATGTACACATTGTGAATTTTGCTACATTAACTGAAAGAATGTGGGTGTTTCTGCAATGTATTTAAGCTGTAGAACACTCAGTGGAATTATAATAGGGCACAGAGCTCTGTATTGTGCTGTTGTATACAGTACTAAACTATAGATGCAAATGTAGGTATGAAGTAGGAGATTTAACCATTTTTAGAGATCTGTTATGTTAATACCAGTAATGAAATAACAAATAAGTTCATATATAAACAATTTGTTCTGATTATAGCTTGCAAACCTCTGAAAATGCACTGTAATGATGTTTAGTAAAATATATGAAACTAAATTTTATAGTTTTATTTTAATATCTATTGAAAGATGTAATGAGTTTAGTATTCCTAATTTCATTTCTTTTGCATTACTTTATATAATAAATACGTTACTTTGTTTAGTTTGTATAACCCTTCTGGCATATAACGTTGAGTGTAGATAAATCAAGTTACAAGCAATCAAGTTAAGTGTCTTATAATAAATGTAGGTGCTGTTTGCTTAACTCTACAAATATACATTCAACATTTTATTAAAAGCATTATGGATTTAAATGCTTTTCTTCATATATAGGAGGCAGGTAAAACTCAGAAACATGTTAAGAAAGAAGTTGCATCTGAAACCTGTTACAGAATTCAAGAAAACAGGAATCCTGTGCAAAATAATGGAATAAACTTTCAGCATAGCAAATGTATGCAGGACTGCAACTTAATTGACGAGGAGTGCAGATTAAGTGATAGCGGTCTCAGCTCTGACCGACCATATGGTGAAGCATCCACTATACCTCTTCATCCAACCAAGCGGCCAGCATCAAATCCACCCCCCATTAGCAACCAGGCAACAAAAGGTAGTGTAATAATCTGTGTTCTTTTTGGCAACCAATTTACTTGCTGTTGCCATTTTGTACCACATGCTTATCTTAAAATGTGAATATTCAGAAAATGGATTCATTGTACATCCATGTAAACATTTCTGTCCATTCAAATGTGATTTGAAAATTTCAACTTCAGTATTTTTCACCCAGAGGATTATTTCATGCAAAAGTTTTTTTTTTTATCATGCTCAAACTTCAAAGCTATCACATTGCAAATTTCTTTAACAATGTAAACACTGGCATAATGTTGGAAAAATCACCAGTTCAGATCTTGCCTCAATGAAAATTTCCTAAATAAATTAGAAATATAGCCCCAGGCTTCATCTATGCATCTTCTTTGTCCCAGTAAGCATAACACAATCGCCTATGAAAACATTCTGGTTCATAAGAAGCAGCTTTGGTGAGGTCAGCAACCCGAAGGGCTCAGGTTGGCCTGCGGCAGGACTGCTACCTCCCCAGCTTCCATGACGATTTTGGCCATAGCTGCCCAAAAGAACAAACCACCCTGACAACCACTGACTGACTGATTGACTGTCTGTCTTTCTCTCTCTCTCTCTCGTTCTTTTTTTCCTTCCTTCCTTCCATCCTTCCTTCCTCCCTCCCGCTCACATCCATCCATTACATACCCACCCACCCACCCTTCCTGATGCTCCTTCAGCAAGGTTTTTTAGAAGTTTAAAAACTATATTGGCTGTTTTAATTTTGCTGTGTAAACTTTTTTTGATATTATCATTCTTTATATAGTGTGTATGAATATATTGATCATTTGTTCATTTATGTTTTAAATGTTTGTTTGTTTATTACATTTATATGGGTGCCTCTGTCCTGTACACATTGATCCTAGATAGCTCACAAGAACAACCAATAAAAATAGAACGATATATTTTATCATTGTACTACTTGTAATACAGTCACTGGAAATTTCCATGGGCCTGCTTGGCTGATAGCATATAAATCCACTAAATAAACAGCTGACCAGCACTACTGCAGGAGTATTTGGTGTTTTTGCTATATGATGTCAGGACTGAATGTAACTAGATGATGGACAGTCTGTATCATCTCTCTTCATTTATTCTTCTTTAATTTCAACATGTGCCACAAAACTGTTTCTTGGATCCTATGGTGTTTTTATGCTGTGCATTTTTAGTAGTTATTGGATGAGGGAGTTGAGGGAAACGCTTATATAGCATTCAAAGCTAGGAGGATGACTAGTATCTTAGATGAAAGAAAGAAATGTAGACGAAAAGATCCACACAGGCTTGAGCCTTCAGATGAAATAAATAGGATGAAATTAAACCAGGAGAAATGTAAAGTTCTATACATGGAATTAAAACTATAAGGCAGAACCACCAGCATAAAGCAGCTACTAAAAAGGCAAATGCTCTCTTGGGGTACAGAAGTATAGAATCAAGATAACTGGCAGTTAGGTGAGGGAATTGCCTCACTCTACTCTGGTTTGGTCAGATCCCATTTTCACACAGGACCATGCAGAACCAATGGTTCTGATGCAGAACCAATGGGTTAACATGGAGAAACTCCTGGCAGTATGAGCTGTCAGCCAGTGGAACTGACTGCCAGATAAAGTTGTGAGTTCTTTTTTTCTAGAGCTCTTCAAACAATCTGGATGCTCATCTATCAGAGATACTATTGTGGATATTACATTGAGCAAGGGGCTGACTAGGTGATCTCTACTTTAAACTTTCTGATTCCACAAGATTGTTTTCTTAAGTTTTGAAATTATATGTAAGGACTATAATATAATGTTCATAAATATATGCATTTCTTTCTTCTTTCAGGCAAGCGTCCAAAGAAAGGAATGGCAACTGCCAAACAACGGCTCGGGAAAATTCTAAAACTGAATCGAAATGGCCATGTACGATACTTAGTTTGATGTAGTAGCTGCTTCTGCTCTTCTTCACACATAGACCAGTATTGAGGGTAACAGTGCCTGGAGCTTCTGTTTTATTCCTCTGCTTGAAGCAGAATGCATGTATCTCATTTGAACATTGCCTGATGAACAAAAACCCAATGCTGCATTTTCACTGTGCCACATCTGCTGAGCAATAACTTTTGGGAAATGAAAATATTTGAAAAGACTATGAATTGGAAAATGGTTTTTCAGGGCTCATTTTGATGCTTTGGTAGTGTCTGAGCTAATTCATGAACAGAAGAGTGATGAAAGTGGTAATCAATAATTTATTTGTCAGATATTGTCAAGGATTGAATTCATTTTAAGCTATTTATTTGGAAACCTTTTGGGGGAATTATTTTAATTTTAAAATGTCAAAATGTGAAGGTTTTATTTGTCTTTAATGTCTGTCTGCAAGTGGAGAGAGCTGCATTTTTTGTTCTGAATTCAGCATTTGATATAAAGATAATAGATTTAAAACATGGACATGATATATTATATGATTTATTAAGTTAAGAATATGAAATCACATCTTAGATTCTGTTGTTTCTATACATCATAATGGATGGCTTTTTTACTGACTCCTAAAGTACAAAGTCTCTGGTAGTTTAGTTCATGGAAATGTCTTCCTTCATTACTTCCATTTCATCTTCCAGTTTCATCATTTATTCTGGATCATAAATTAGCATAACATGAGTAACATTTGCTTTATCCCCTCCCCTTATTTTATTTCCATGGTGTGGAAAATAATCCATAGCCGTGTCCCACGTAGGACTACAGTTATTGATTTAAGTATAGACATTTAAATACATTTTGTGAAGAAAGACTGTTATAGTGGCAGAGTATTGTTTGATTGTCTACACATGCCAGCTGATTAAGGTCTTTAGTCATTTTTGTAAATATGTAAATATGTTTGATAGCTTTTGAAGTTTAATATGACATATTTTATGTCATGCTTGGCAAAGATCTGGTAGTAAATGCCAATTCTAAAATGCATGTATATAACCTAGATGAAAAATCATATTTTTGTAAGATAAAGTTGAATATTTAAGCTCTTTTGGGGAAAAATGGGAAAGCATCCGACTACCGCTTTACTAAGAGGGCTATTCAGTACCAGAGGAGGAATATTAGGGATATTGCTTTAGTAGTTTGATTTTCTTATTGATCAAGAGTTAAAGCATGGCCAAAGCTACTCAGCTGCTTGACTTTCTTAAATAAACTTCCCAGCCTTCCGGGCCTATCTAAAATAACATCTCTAGATGTCCTGAAGTAGGATCTTTCTGTGCTCTATAGTTTTATATTCAGTATTTTCTGCATTTGTGTGCAGTGTATCTGAATTAAACTAATTATACTTTTTGTTGCATATCAAACTAGTCACTGCAGGTCCTAGGACTTAGCTGAATTTCAAGGTTGTAGTCCTCAGTGACATTGCCATTGTCCCATTTAAATGAATAGATTGTTTCTATAACTGTGAGGGAATGATAGCCAAAAATTTAAGCTAATATTCCTAGAATGAAATCTGAAGAAGTATTTTTTTTTTTGTTAAGAAATGTGGGCTGATTCTCTATCCTACATGCAGCAGGTCCCTTTCTAATCGTTTTGGAAGCTGAGGGTAATTTCTAAAACAGATGGGGAAATTAAGAGGGGAGTTCAATTGCATGAGTGTACTGCATTTGGATAATAATGGATTTCACCTTCCTTTAGGAAGGAAGCTCTGTCACAGTAAATAAAAAAAGATTTAAGAATACATTGAATGAAACTGAAGAATAATGGAACAAAAATCAAACAGATACCATATATCTGAGGTTTTGAAAATAAGTCTTGGCCTTCCTTCCTTCTTCAGTTTTCTTAGCATACAAATGTCAAATATAGGGAAAAAAAACAAGACTGGAAGAATCTCTTGACTGCTGGCATTGCCAAGAGAATTGATTACAGGATGAAAAAACAGCATTGGAAAAAGAACAGATTTACTAATCAGTTTCAAGAGTCATATCTTCTAACTGGGGCTATGGTACATTAAAATATGTGCTTGTACTGTGTATTTTCCATGTGTTTTAAACTATTCTGTCCTTTTTTTTTAAGGCAGAAAAACTGTTAGAAAAACCTGGTTTTGATTTAGTTCCAATTTTCGTAAGCCATATTTTTAAGCAGTTTATTTCCTCTTGTGATATTCTAGCATCATCTGTTATGCAAAAAACATTGAGGCTACAATTAACTGAATGATAAAAACATTAAAATTATATTTTTTTATTGATCAGAATAACTGATAAGTGTCACAACTGGTCTGATTTCTCTGAGAATCATAATCATTAAAATGCATACCTGCAGAAGAGAGATAGTGAGGGAGAGAAGGAGTAGGTTTCAGATAGACTATATTTTCTATTCCATTTTTCTCATTTTCTTCCCAGATGCTCATGCCCATAAATTGTTCTCTGTTGTTATGAGCATAGAGATATCTCTTCTTAGATTACTAAAATAAAGATGTTGATAAAATTCTGGATTTTCATGTTTCAAACACAATTTGAAGCAAATCTTTTGTTACCACCTCAGTAAGGCTATTTCTTAGACTTTAAGTGATTTGAGGAAGGCAAAGTTAAATATCTCTATCCAAATTAATGGTTTTGAAAAAGCAAATAAATTATTTTAGATATAATGAAATTACAGTGGGCAATCTTGTTTGTATGCTAGTTGCTTCATTTATACAAATCACTATTGCACCAGATTTTACATTTGTATCAGATGTCTGAATTTCATTATGTAGCCCCCTATTTGTTTTATGTTCTTGAGGGCATAAAAGATATTTAAGCCAAATTTAATATAACTTTGCTCTATCCTCAGTAGAATCTGTATTCAGAGAAAGATTCTTTTATAAAAGTAGGCATTAGTATTTCAGCTGTAGGTTAGAATTAGTTTAGACCTCTTCCTCCCTAAACCAATAGGCTAAATTAAAGTATTTTGGATTATGTTGAAGACAGAAGGAAAACAGAATTTTAGAGCAGCAATTTTAGCAGCATCACTCTAAGCCACATTTCTCATTGTCCAATAGTCTTTGCTTATTGAATTCAGGCTGCAGTGTATCTCAAATGATCTCTGTGGTAGATTTACCTATGCAATCATTGTAATTGATGTATGCATTTCAAATAATTTTGATAGGATTGAATAATACAAAGTTAAAATACATTAATGTTCTTCAGTGTAACAACATATGTCATAATCAAATTAAAGATACATTATTTCACTGAAGTTTTTTATATAATTCAGATTACTTTGATTCACCAGAATTTTCCATTATTAAATTTAGGAATATTAGGATAGAAAGCAACTCTAGTCTTTATAGCTTTATAACTTTATAGGTGGTATAACTGGAAGGAAATTGAGAGGGATTACTTTCTACAAAATTCCTTGCATAGTGCCTCTTCAATCACAATTTCTGTGCTGCAATAAACAAACAGAAACACCTCTCCCCTTTCACTTTTTTATATTAACATGCATTCATACTTCCAGACCATAAAAATTTGTTCATTAACTTAAGCAGGTGAACCCAGAGCAATTGTATTTTATGAAAGAAATGTAAATTGAATTTAAAGGCCTTACACTTTGTAGTTTAAACTGGATTAAGAACTGCAACTCCATTTTCCCCCAAAAGAGCAACGTTCTGTATACAATAAAATGAAATTAGCACTGATTACAAAATGCAGCTGCTGATAAAGCTGCATTTTTTGCCTGGAAGAAAACTTTGAATATAAATTTTAAGCCATAATAGTTTCTTGCTGTAAGAAGGGAATGAAATAATTCACTTTAAGAGATTATATTAATAGGAATTATCACTTCTGCTGGGAAAAGTTTAACTTTGCCAGTGCTTTGGCATTTTTAAGATATTCATTACATTTGCAAAAAGGGGATAAGTCTTGGCTATATTTGCTAGTTTTGTAGTAGTAGTTTTGCTGATGTGTCTGTTTCCCAATACCTTTTTCTACTGTCAATCTAAATTCTCAATTTTTTCAGTGTGGTGAAATAGCTGTCTTTCTGAATAGAGAGTTGTGTGTTCCTTACTCCTTTTTATACAAACACACTTCTATGTGGAGTTTTCGGTTGGAAAATGGGAGGCTGCAGCTTTAAGAGTGCCCCCCCGCCCCCAAATTTACTCAAGTTTCCCATTCCATTTTTGCCTGCAGGCAGGGAAAGTGTATGTACAGTATTTATTTTGTTTCAATTTTACTTTAAAATTTGTTTTTATAGGTAGCTTACTGATTTACTGTTTGGAAGGACAAGTGGCTTGTTTAAATTTGTATTTGATCATAGGTTTCACTTTCTGTACTTTATAATATGGAAATTAAAATCTGTATTACTTATGTTTTGATCTTTGCATTCAAGTGTTTAATTACTTTTTTGTTTGCTTACTCGGATAAAGATAGAAGTATTGCTTAATTCCATCTTTTCTATTTCTGCAACTTTTGTTTTAGCGATTTTACCATTTCTCATTTTGAGCAATGATTGAAATCAGACTATATCCCCAAAATAATAGAAGTAGTTATACTGTAATTATTTCAAAAATGGTGGATAAGCAGCTTCACCTTTATTAGCTTAATTTATTAGCTTGTAAACTATTAATAACTTGCTTAAACATATAAGAAGGAGGTCTTGAAAGTCATAACATCTGAAAACTGATTTGCCACAAATGTGGCAAACAATTGTATCAATAAAAATTTTAAAACTGTTTTTTTCCCCCTTTTCTCAGGTTGTTAAAATTCAGGTACTGTTCATAGACTATACTGTGGTAGATGGCTAGTTAGGCCTGCAGAAATTTACTAGCAAAAAGGCGAAAGTTTAGATTTTAGTGAACCCCCATACATAACTAGTAATATGACTACATGCTCTAGTGCAGGGCCCCCCAGCCCCCAGTCTGTAGATTCGCACTGGGTTGCGGCATGCCAGAAATCAGGCCGTGCCTCCATCCACAGGATGCAGGCAGCAGACAAAACCACGCCCTCTCTGTTCCACAGAAAAGCTTCTCTCCACAGATCTGGGCCCAGGAGCCCAAAAGGTTGGGGGCCATTGGTGTAGTATTCAATAATCACTGCTCAAAAGTTGTGCAGTTTCTCTTTCTATTAGGCCATGATAGCATACTCCCAATTACATTTCTTAAGATACAGTTTTTCCATACAAGCATCTTGTTTGCTTTGTGCTTTTTTTTATTTACACATGACTGGCTAGTGCTTCAGCTCTCTTTAAGGCTTAGAAGCAATTATTTACAGTAGAATGCACAGTTACAATTTATTATTGTCAAGGAATTAAAAAATCTGATTACCTCCATTACAAAAAATACTTACAAGTATACTTTTAAAGAAACGAATAGAACAAACATTAAAACAAATCATTGCAACACTTTCCCTAAATTTTTAGGGCCATATGTGTATTTACTTGGGATATGTCTCTGCAGCAGCAGTGTGCAGATCATTTCAAGATTTAAATTGCCAGATTTCAGAAACATCAGTCTCATCAGAAGTATTCCCACACTTTTAGGGCGAGCAATCCCACATTTCCTATGACAATAGATTCCTTATTGTGGTCTTAAGAAGGAAGTGCTGTACTGGACAAGAATATTATGGTTATATACTGAACTAAGACTTGCTTAAGATTCTGCAGATATTGCTGCTGTGTTTTTCATAAAGAGTTTTGATTTATTTTTATTCCTTATAAACTGCTTGTTCAAGCTTCTGGGCAGAAGAAGATCAATCCTACACCTTTAAAAGACAAAATGAAATATGGGGTAACTCATGGAAAAGGATTCTCACATATTGTATCGCTTGCTGCTTGCTTTAAAATGGCTTGGAGGTATGTTCCTTACAGTAGTAGTGTGAGGAGTTTGTGGGTTCCTTGCAGTCTAAATATTGTTTTCCTTATTCCAACACACAACTCCTTCAATACATCTGGACTTCCTGAAGAGTCACCTTCATCAGGATCTGTAGTTTCACGGTCATGGAGTCTAAATAGTTCCAAAGAGGAAGAAACAATAAAAGATTTCCTTTGAGAGAGCTATCATTTGATGTTCTTCCGTTAAAAAAGAATAATTAGATTGCTTCAAATATTGGCTTGGTGGCATCTTCTCACGCTAGCACGTTTTATTAAAAGACATACGTTTTTATGAGCTACAGCTTTCTTGAACCATATATTTCCTTGTGAATATATTCCTATGTTGTTTGCTACTATCTTTTTGCAATTAAATTTTAATGCAATTAGCTGCTGATGGCTTATTTGAATTTCAGCAACACAATATTCATGTATAGGTGTGTTGGTGAAGAGGTTCTGAAAAAAGTTCACAAAAATTTCTTGTGTTTTTTGCTGAACATATTCTTTATTTTCTCTAGAACTATATAGATTGAATATTAATAACTTATTTCTATTGCATATATATTCAGTAGTTCTAGACTATATGAAGATATCTTTATCTTCATTCCTTGACTGCAAGCACTAGCATAATAATAAATATGTCAGTGTTAGTGTTGAAATTTTCATTAAATTTTTTTATCTGTTATAATCGATGCTGTACTCACTGGCAAATTGCAACTGAAACACAAAGCATCTGTCAGATCAACAAATGACAAAAATGTAGCAACCACTTTAGTGTTGCACTGGCATACTTCTTTACTCTGGATGAACTTTGAATGTTTGTTGGTCTATATCAGAGTGGGGAATGATGGCTCTTTTATGACTTGTGGACTTCAACTCCCAGAATTCCTGAGCCAATCATGCTAGCTCAGGAATTCTGGGAGTTGAAGTCCACAAGTCTTAAAGGGGCCATTGTTCCCCACCCATGGTCTATATCAGAGGTCGCTAACCTTTTCAACCTCAGGGACCACCAAACTCATAATTTTAAATCCCGAGGATCACTAATATGAATTTTTTAAAAAGATAATATATTTAATATAAAAAAATTATTTTTATATTAAATATAAATTATATATATATGTACCGGTATGTATGTATGTATGTATGAAGACACACAAACATACATACACACACATATAAATGCTTATTATAACAAAATCGTAAATGCTTAATCATAACTGGGGCAGAGCGAAGGAAAAGGAAGGGCCTCTCTCATCCTTGGTGGGGGGGAAAGAGGGAGGATTTAAGAAGCCACATGGTGCCTGGAGGCTGGGAAGATCTGGATGGGGAGGAACCGGCTCCTCCTCAAAGGAAAGGAAAGAAGAGCCATCTCATATGTCCCCCAAGTCAGAGGAAACTTCTCCTTCCTTTGCCAGGTGTGGCTGCCTGGAGTTAGTTGGGGGAGGGCCGGGCTGGAATCGCCAACGGGCTCCTAATAACCAGGCAACACCCCCCCTTCAACCTCCACATTAGAAGAGGACTCCCCAAGGCTAAGCTCCAGGTTTCTCCTGGCGCTTCCAAGCAGTGAAGGATCCCTCCCTGTGGAGGCTGAAGGGTTGGAGGGGCAGTGTTGAGTCCAGAAAAGCTGGAACTCTCACCTGCACAAACAGGTTGGTTATTAGGATTTTCCCATTTTCCTCAGCACTTTTTTGGTCTGGGCATTTGGTTTCTTCCCCCATGCCCCATGCCAAAGGAAAGCCAGTCAAGCTTCTCCTTCCCTCCTTTCCTTCCCCCCACTCAATCTTATTTTGGGACAGAGGAGAGCGCACTGGAAATGTATGTTGGCTTTTCCAACACGCCTTTCTCCAGTGCTCGCTCACAATTGTTCACGTTCCTCCAGGCCTGGCTTGCTGAGGGGGGAGAGCAGCCCTGACATCTCTGCTGCTGCCCCCCCTCCCCTCCCCCGCCCGGAAAAGAAAGCAAACAGAAACAGCTTTCGCTGGGGTGAAAGAGCAGAATCAGAAGGCACAGGCAACAGAAAGCGGCACTTTTCAAAGGCAGCAGCTTCTGTTCTTTTGCCTCAGCTCTTTTGCCCCAGTGAGAGCTATTTCTGCTCGCTTTTCCTGTGCTTTCCCCAGGCAGCTATGGCTTGGGCCATATGGGGGGGGGGGGGGGCGGCAGCAAAGCAGAGCGCCGTGAGGGACGAGAAAACTGATGCCGCCCCCGCCGCCCCATTCCACACCTCTGAACTGGATGGTGAGTGCAGACCTGCCCACTCAGCCCTCTCCCACCACCACCAGCCAGTACTTTTCCTGCCCCAGGCCGTCCCTACAGCCCGTGGCCATTGAGGAAGAGCCCAGGCCGGGAGAGGCAAACTGGAAGATGCGGGAGTGCCGCACAAATGCAAGTAGCGTGGCGCTCCTGCACTTTCCGGCTATCTCCATTGCCACTTCAGCCCACCTGTGCCACCAGCTCCCTCTTGCTGCAACAGCACCATTACCTCATCCTGCCTGGCAAGGACTGTGCTACTTTTTGCAGGTTTGCACTCGGCTGAAGGGTGGGAGCCAGCGGGTGGACGGGCTTTGGGTGCTTTGGGGGGCATTTCTCTGCAGCCCACCAAAATTTTCTCGCAGCCTACCGGTTGGTGACCACTGGTCTATGATCTTTAGATAATGAAGACTAGTGAAACTTTGCTTAGCATCACAAGTTATCTGGTCTGTCTTGAGTGGGTGGGTTATTGCTACATCTATTGCTCATTTTGCGACTGTTGGAGTGACTGGGTCAAATAAGATAAATATTCAGTAAAAAGTCTGAGAAGGGGCAAAATTTCCCCAAAGATTTTAACATCTGCTAAGCAATATAGCTTTAGCACATATATTTCTGCTGGCTTTTGCTATTTCACATGTTTATTTATAATTCATTTTTCTAAACTGCCCATCTCTCTTAAAGAGGATGTTGCGCTTTGTTACAATGAATATAATTGATAAATAAAACAATGTATAAAAATTAACATTACAATTTAATGTTTAACAATTTAGGATTACAAATTTTGAAATTATATATTAATGACAAACATCAAATCTAAAAATCCTAAGGTTTAACATTGGTTATTACAAGGGGGCGGTGCTCTCATGGGATTAGTCAGCCACACAGTTGAATGGTCCTCTGTATTCCTCCTCCACAAGGATTCAGAGCCAAGATTTGATCCCTTTGTGGAAGGCCAAGAGATTGGGGGCTTTCCTCACTTTTGAGGGAAGGATGTTTCACGATGTGGGGGCAGCGGCAGAGAAGGCTCTTTTCCTAGATCCCGCCGGTCAAAATTATTTGACTGATGGAATCTATAGATGCTTTCCCTCCCTGATCAACTGAGACTGGCTGAAGAGATAGCGTGAAGCCTATTCTGTAGGTAACCTGACCCTATGCCCAGGGGTGGGTTTCTACCGGTTCTGTCCACCTCTGTAGAACCGATAGCTCTGAAGAACAGCAGACATAGAACCGGTTCTATATCTGGTGATGTTTTTGCCCGCCCACCCACGAGGGCTCTTACCTGACCTTTATTTCTTGAGTTTTCAACTTCAACTGCCTTGCGAGGCACAGCTGCAGTTAGAAAAGCAGGAAAAAAGTATTTTTCCAAAGGCTGCTTCTCTGCACGCAGCGCTGCTCAGCTGTCCAAGCACCAGGTGGTGCTGATGATTTACACGCACGTGCGCATGCAGGGAAACACATTGTAGATCACCGAACCTCGTAAATCACCGAATCGGTAGTTAACCCTGTCGGATCCCACCCCTGCCTATGCCCCTTTCCTTATACTGCCCTATACTGGTGAAGTAGAGTGTAAAGAAACACATGGACAGAATGACATGGAGTAGTGGGGTAAAAACTACGCAATGAGTAGTGAGCATGTGAACTGGTACCTTCCCAATATAGTAGTATTCCTGGCTATACTTACTGAACTTTGATGTACAGCAGCCTGGTATCCTAGTTTTCTGAACCACCAGATAGTAGACAGGTAAGCCAGATAAAGTTAAAGCGCATCCAATACTGGTATTCACAGGATCTGAATATAGTGATGTCCCCACAATGAAGAAACAGGCTACTGTGAATACCAGTGGGAAGAACAGAGGCACCTAAAGGAACAAGTCAGAAGGTAATCAACAGGCCATTTTTAAACATGCAAGCAATTAAAATGTTTACAACATGAAGAAGAAGAATCAAAATATATAATCCTGCCAATCAAACGGTCAATAAATTATTCGTGTGCTATGCAGGATTTTCTATTTTATGTGTTTTTATGAATCCTTGGTTTACTTTGATTTCCAGAGAACATGGGGATTCAAATGAGAACATAAATTGATGTTTCTGTTGACAATGCACAATTACAATGTATGTAATTATGATTGTTATATTTAATCCTGATTAAATATTAAACAATGTATATTCAATGGTTAAAAATCAATCGTAAACTAGAATGATGGAACTTTATGTTTTAAATATTTCATTAGCAAACTACAGTCAAGATTTAGGGATCTCTACTTCTGTGCTTCAATCCAGAAAGAAAGGAAAGGATAAATAATTATGAATGAATGAGGATGGTCATGAATATAGACAAAGATACAACACTGAATTATTAGAGTGTTGGATAAGAAACAATTTGTTTGCATTATGTTTTAGCTGAATCAGTGTTTTAGTTTTCTTCCTATGTCTTCCTATGTTCCTATGTTAATGTCTTTCTTGCAGAAAATTAGAAGCACAACTCTGGTTTCTAATTCGATATTGATCCTACCTTAAAAGGTCTTAGTATTGTTGGATGTCGAAAGCAATGTATCATGAACCCCAGTGTGGTAAGCCCTATGAAGAACCAGCGGGAGAAGCTATAGAAGTTCAAAAGTCCATAAAGGTCACCAATAGACACCATCAAGTAGACCAAAGGTAACTGGGTCAAGAAAGAAAACCAACAGGACATATCAATATTTATTTTTGTTCCTTTTACGCAATAAAATTGAACAGTACAAAACAAATTTCTTTCAATATAGATATTTAGACCTGATTATAGGTCAGGTCAGAGAAACCGATTTAGTTTGGATTACTTGGTAAGTACAAATTCTAAATTGAATTATCTAAGTGATGGGATATCAATTATGAGAACCTGTACCAAATGTTAGCTCAAGGACTTTTTTGAGAGGGAGTTATTTAGAAAGATGAAACATACATAGAATTTTGCTTAAAAAAGGATATATGTAGACTTCATTCTCAAATTCTTAGTTCCTTCATTTAAGAACAGGGAGGTAGAATTCTGAAATTTAAGATCATACCATTAATATCAAAGCTGGGACAGGAGTGTGTCTTTCTAGGTGTATCATTGAAAAGAGAGCTGGCCACTGTCCTTCTCGTGCAGCTGCAAACAACATCCTACAAAATAATGAGGATAGCTTTTAAGTAGAGCCAACATTTTGTAGTATTGGTTACAGTGAAGTCACAAAAATTAATTTGTTGTTTCTAAACCATAGTTAAGTGCTAACTATTACTTGTTCATCACACTATGGTTTAAAAAAACTCAATAGTATCCTCATAAGTCTAGTAGTAGAATTATATTTTGCTTCTTGAAAGTTGGAACAATACAAGATTGTTAAAATGCTCACTGCAATGCTAGTGATTTTTTTTTGAAGTGTTTTGTTTTAAATTACATGTTGTTGGAATCCAACCATCTCTGGTTTGTGGCACATGTAAACTTATGATATGTATCTGTTTACTAGCTTTTTAAAAACTTGCAATATAACAACTATAGTGCATTCAATGCTACATTAAGTTTTTCTTTACAGTGTACCAGAATGTTGCATACACTCATATCTTTCTTTTTTATAGCCATCTCATCTCTTTAAAGAATGTGGATACACACCTATGTGTTTTATTTATATTAAGGATTTATCGTGATGGCTTGTTTTTCCTATAATTTATTAGAGTTTAGAAGTTTTCCTATAAAATTGCTATTTGAAAAAAAGGAACCAAAATGTATATTTCTAATACTAATACCTCTTATATATATCAGTGACTCTTTCCCTTCTTATTTTTTAATTAATTTTTATACCTTTATATTATTTTGATAGATCAGGAACCAAAGTCAGAATCCAATTTCCTCAAAATGCTTTCAAGATTTTACCTGGATGCAGCAAATATTCCTCCATTCAAAGCACCAAAACATGAGAGAGCTACAAGGATTAGAATTGCAGAGGAAATGTTCTTGAAAACTTTATCAGTGAAACTCTAGGAAAAAATTAAAGAATCTTTATTTTTTATATATTTGTATAACATTTAGAAGAAGAAATTATTACTCTTTTATTTTACATATTTTTTTCTTTCTATAGGTAGGTAACTTTCAAGAGAGCTAGTACAGTAATAAAAGGCAAGACAAATATATTGCTCATTTTATTAACTTTTTAAAAAATTGTTAATGTCTCCAAATGTATTCTTTAATTTATTTTATTGATATTTCTTTTTTAAAAATATCATTTATCCATTGCTTCAGTTCTAGTAACTGTAAGGCCTAGTTTACAATTGTTCACATAATAATCATGAAATTAATTCAGTATAATGGAAAACAATAACAAATAATAAATCACGTATCCATCAGTTAAAAATTATTTATTGTCCAAGTTCAAAAACAATCAGAAGACTACAACACATAAAATAAATATAAAAGGAAAATTTAAAATTGCAATAAAATCCTAAAGCAGCTAACAATCGCTACCATGAGGGAAGAACCAAACATTTTTAAATAGCTATAGATATTGACAAGAATTTTGCAAGGCCTTCTGAAGAGTCACCCAGGAGAAGAATGCTGATTACAATGGGCAAGCATTGTTGGAAGTATTAATGTGTTCACTTTTGGGTGTGCAATGGATATTTTCATGTATATGGGAGACAATTTTTATATCTTAATCTGAACAGAAACAAGTTCAACTTTCATATGTAATATTTATATATCTACCTAGGAGTGGGCTTCAAAAATTTCAGCAGCGGGTTCTCTGCCCGGTTGCTGGGTGGGCATGGCCATGGTGGGCGTGGCCTAATTGGCCTCCTGCAGAGGACAAAAATGGCCTCCCTGAGCTCCGGAGGCTCTCTGGAAACCAGAAATGGGCCCATTTTCGGCCTTCCTGAACTTCCAGGAGGGCCGTTTTTCACCCTCCCCGACCCTCTGTGCGCGCTCTACACTTACCTGCATCCGAAACAGGATGCGTGGGAACTCCTGGGAAGGGCAGGGTGGGGGCAGCCAGGAGTGAGATTTGGGTGTTCTCTAAACTGCACAAAATCTTAGCTAGGGGCTCTCCCGAATCCCTGCAAACCCCTAGCAGCCCATCTCTGTATCTACCAGTTGTTTCCTAAAAGGAAGTATCTAGAAATTACATAAGATGTGACAGAAATATGTAGGGGTAGACTGGGGAGGAGGAATATTTGTGCTATGAAAGGGATGGGAGAGTTTGTCTCTGGCATTCCAAATCCTCTGTTTTTATCAAGTCCCAAAGTAGGTAGTGTTGATAAAGACATGTTGAATTATCATTAATTTGCCTTCTTATATTGGAAGAGAACCTATCAAGCAAGATGCAATGAACTAAGGAAATTCCCCAGGAGACTTGCTTCAACCAAAATTTTGGAAAACAAAATCTTAATCGAGCTCCAAGGGAAATGCAGCTTAATTCTAATTGTGTCAGGGGATGGGGAATGGAATAAACTTGTAAGCTTTTCAAGAATTTTGATTGGACTACTTTAAATTAGGGGCTTCCTTATAAATACACAACTGAATACCATATAACATCAAACCAGAACTTTAGCTTTAAATAATTTAATAGCTGCTGGGACAGGATGATTATCAAATTGACCTGCATGTTTTAATTGCGAAAGACACTTTGGAGACTTTTAGTAGAAACTTTCTTGTTTGAATAGATCAGTAGAAGAACATTGAAAATAGAGATCTGGATATTTAAAAGATTTTTCCTGCTTGAGTTTGCTGTTAATTGTTCATTTAATGGAGCCTTAAGGTGTTTCTTAGAGAATACTTGTACTTTTGTTTTGGAGCAATTAATTTCTAGATGTTTTCCAGAGTAGTAAAGTGGTAGAGATTTAAGGCATTTTCAAAGGCTTACAGTTAAAGTATCAAAGATATACATGTCCATCATTTTGACAACTAAAGAGACAGATGTATTGTTACGTTACTTTGAAGAGTATGGAGCAAATCAATTTTCAGATGAATGACTACTTAATAGACAAAAGGAGACATAAAGAATGCGACCTTGCAACTTCTAGCTCACAACAGTCTATTGTAAGTTTTTATAAGAACATTCCCATTAGAATCCCTGAACCTCAGAATGCAAATTTCTTCACTCAGACTCAGAAAGTAGCCTGAAATCTATTCATTATTACTTATGAATCTGTATTACTTATGCATATATGTGCTTATATCATTTCCCCCTCCTTTCTGAAATGTATAAATATGACTGCATTTCTTTATCTGCAGAATGTGTCTTCCTTCCATGTTTTGGAGAAAAACCCTCCAAAATGTCACCATCTAATAAATACAGCAGTGAACTTTTATTTTTTATTTTTTTGGGTCCTGAGTTTTGATTCTACAAGAAGCAATGTATTCACTAATATTATGGAAACCATTTGATTTTAATTATTTTTAGGTGCACAAAACATTTTTTACTGAATCCTTTGTGTGCTTGTTCATGGTCCATGAAACCAGTGTTTACTTTAGGCATTCAATTAGTTATTTTTTTGGATTAAACCTGATTTTTTTCCCCAATGAGTTTTCTTACTCCTGATTTTACTAACAGCATTTAAAGAATTGCAAATAATGAGTAAAGTACACTCACCACAGCTACTGCATCTGAACTGAGAATTTCTTGAGGTGTCAAGACAGCATAATAAGATACATTTGTAAGGACATAACAGATTGTAACAACAGTTAAGGAAACAATTACTGCCCGAGGAATGTTCCTGAAAAAAAAAACCTTAATTTTAATACAGTCCAGCAATAATTGTATGTTATCTTTTGACTATGTCTAGCATCAGATTAACCAGCCCGTATGCCATGATGGGCTTTATACATAGTAACCATTATTTAAGCTGTATATAAACAGAATTGCTCCTACAAGCCTACTGCCAACTGGTACAAAGCACAGAGCAGAGGTGTTACATAGGTTGAGGCTTGCTTGCAATTGTGCCTCTGCAATCTGGACTTGCTACGGCTACTATTTGCTACTACAACTAGTAGTCTTCAAGGATATCCCATATAAAGTGTGTTGCAACATTCCAACCACAAGATGACCAACTTATGAATTGTGATAGTTTTGGTATGGGAATAATTGGTGCATGACATGAATTTGTGTAAAAGTCCTCAAAGCTATAGCTCCTATCTTCTGCTTGAGCAGGATCTGTGAGTAAGAGATCCCCCCTCCAAATTGCACACTAGTTCTGAAAAGGGAAGTGCCATCCCATTTAGTATTAAAAATGTAACCACTCCAGATGCAGGAGGTACAAACATCCACAGCCACTCAGACTTGAGCTTATGGGTTCCTTTGGTTCCAAACCCACAAAGCCTCCATACATTGGGGTAAAACACTTGATAGAATTTCCTGGCTGGCCCTGGGATATATTGATGATACTGGATATTGAAAAAAATGAGACTGCAAGAGCCACAGAGATAATTAGCGGCACGGAGGCTAAAACATGAATGGTTGCGGAAATTGGGTATATCTAGTTTAATGAAAAGAAGGGCTGAGGATGACATGATAGCAGTGTTCCAATTCTCAAAGCACCTGAAGGCAAGACAAGAAGCAATGGATGGAAACTAATCAAGGAGAGAACCAACCTAGAACTAAGGAGAAATTTCCTGACAGAATCAGTGGAACGACTTGCCATTAGAAGTTGTGGGTGCTCCAACACTGGAGGTTTTTAAGAAGAGATTAAGAATCATTTGTCTGAAATGGAATAGTTTTTCCTGCTTGAACAGATGGTTGGACTAAAAGACCTCCAAGGTCCCTTCCAACTCTGTAATTCTGGATTCCAACAGATGACCTTACCCAGTGAGTGGCCTCATGTAGATGGTAAATAGGAAGGGTGAGTGCGTTGAACTATGAGGCATGCTACATAAACAGGAGATTTGGAATCAACAAAAATGTTCAACCCTTTTGGCAGCATAATTTCATGCCTACTATGTAGCAGCCTAAACTGTAGGCTATATTAAACTATTAGCCTTAGCTGTATAGAAGTAGAAGGCAACCAAACCAGTTAACATAACCTGTTATTTTCCCCTTTTCTTCCTGATGCTCCCAAATAAGTTCTGTTATTTTCCTGACTGCCTCCACTGAAACAGCTCCTTAATTATGGCAATTTTGGTGATGCCAGTAGATTTTTCTTAGTAATCTGGTCAACTCACCCTATTAAGCAGACTGGAAAGGCTGTTAAGTACAAGAAGAAAAATGGCATCAAATTAAACAATGTCCAAGTTCAGCTACAGGAGGCCATACTTTTCTGTGAATCTGACATAAAGACAGTCCAGGATCCCTAATAATCACTTTGTCATAGTGAGGTTATAAATAAAATCTGAGAATAGGAGTTTACTCAGATGAACTGCTGAAGTGACAAAAAATAATGGAGTCTTCAACATTCAGAACTCTGGAAAGAAAAAGGAGATCTTTGATGGAAGAAGTTAATAGATGGCACTCTGATAGCTCTAGATGGCACTAGCTCTTGGTTATAGTACTGAACAAAGTTGGCAGGTAAACTTGATAGACTGATTGCAGATTTGAGCAGACAATCAAGACATAGGAGCTGTTAGGCATGAGCTTTCTTCAATTAAGTCCAGGGGTGGGTTTCTACCTGTTCTGTCCAACTCTGTAGAACCGATAGCTCTAAAGAGCAACAGACATAGAACTGGTTCTATGTCTGGTGATGTTTTTGCCCACCTGCCCACCTGGGCTCTTACCTGATCTTTATTTCCTGATTTTTCAACTTCAGCTGCCGAATGAGGCACAGCTGTAGTTAAAAAAGCAGGAAAAGAGGGCTGTTTCAAAGGCTGTTTCTCTGCACGCAGCATGTTGATGGCGAGTTACAGGCATGTGGCTTACAGAGTGCAGGGAAGCTCGAACCAGTAGTTAACCCTCCCTGTCGTATCCCACCCCTGATTAAGCCCCAATAACTCCTTTGAGTTCATCCTAGTCCTTTGGTAAAAAGGACAAGAAAATCAGATGGATGTGTTAGTGTTGTACTGGGCTTGGCAGTTCTTTGTCATCCAACTCTTTGTTTTGAGTTCAGATTTTGTTGTGTCTGCAACCCTGTGTTTCCTGACCTTAGAGTACCAACGTTTTTCTCAAAAAAATCTTGGAAGTGGACTTGTTACGACTAGCAAGTTCCACCACCACCCCGTCCCCCATCACGAAGTGGATGACAAGCATTTTTGGATTGGCATAGAAATCCACTCCATATTTTTATACATATTAGCAGGTCTCTCTCTCTCTCTCTTTCTCTCTCCCTCCCTCCCTCGCTCCCCCCCCTCTCTTGTGTGTGTATGTGTATAGAGAGGGGGAGAGAGAGAAAGAGAGGGGGAGGAAGAGAGAGAGAGAGAGATCTCTCCAATATATTCTATAAAGATACAACATAATATTTTTGAGAAAATTCTGGGTCATCTAGTCTTTCTCTCCCCTCTTTAATTGTTTAATTCCCTCCTAGGTTGAGACTGTAGTTTGTATCATCCATAGCTACTGAATTTCCTTGGCAAGAACACCCTCTAGATGTCACATATGATAACAACAATAAATGCAAATGGCTGATTATTCCCGCACACTCACTTTTTAGGATTTACAATTTCTTCAGTTACAAAGTTTATATAGAACCTGAAACAAGCAAACAAATAAAGGGTCAAGAGTCAAAACGTGTTTGGATTCACTTCAAATAGGTTGTGCTAGTACAGATTTTGCATTTTATCTTAAAAGAGAGCTATAATTGTTGTCTTAATGCCTAACCACATAAACAGCAGCAAGCCAATTATAAAAATGCCTTTATAATTTAAAGTCAGCTTTCTGTCTTCAGAAATGAAATTCACAGTTCATTCAGCTAGCTCTGTCAACCTTAAAAAGGCAGCTCATTGCTTTTTTTTTAAGTTTGTGATACATTTAGGGAAAAATACCAGACATACTGCACTAGAGCACATTAAGGTTACTAATGTATTGCCCAACTACTGCTTCAGCTGATATATTGCATGAACTCAAACCCTAGTATACAAGCAATGCTGGTTGCTCATAAAAGATCCTAAACTCAAATCCCAGGAAAATTCTTTTTGGAATGTCAACATACATAATTTAAAAACAAAACAAACCAATCATATGGCTTAACATGATATTTGCATCCTGCTATTAATTTTGTGAAAGTTAATTACATGTAATGATTTCCCAGTAAATATTTTTTAAAATATTCAGTTATAACACTGAGAGTGCATCAATGTCCCTTCTATCCTTTGCAAAAGTAAAAAAGTTTAAAAGTCCATAATTTAGAAACTTACCATCCTCCATAAGCAAACATCCCAGAATAAAAAGCAAGAGGTAGCTTTTCAAGTGTTAAGGAACTTGTGTCAAAACTATCCTGGAAATTTTCATTATGACCTAGATTAAAAAAGGGGGGGACATATTTTTCCTCTTTCTTGTAACAAGCAATACAGATAGTCCTCAGCTTATGACAATAACCTCAACATTTCTGTTGTTAAGTAAACATTTGTTAAATGAATTTTGTCCCATTTTATGACCTTTCTTGTCACAGTTAAGAGTTGTTAAATTAGTAACACTATTGTTAAGTAAATCCGGCTCCCCCATTGACTTTGCTTGTCAGATGTTGCAAACGGGGATCACATAATGCTAGGATACTGCAACTGTCATAAGTGTGAGTCAGTTGCCAAGCATCTGAATTTTGATCATATGACCATAGGGATACTGCAATGGTCATAAGTGTGAAAAATGGTCATAAGTCATCCTTTTTCACTGCTGTTGTAACTTTGAACGGTCAGTAAATTATAAGGTAGGTCAAGAACTATCAAGCTATCTGAGGGACTATCTCTTGCCAGTCACATCTACTGACCCATTACAGCAGGGAGTCAGGGAATGTTACGGGTCCCATCCCTGAGGGAGATACACCTGGTGGGACCCAGAAGAAGGGCCTTCTCTGCGGTGGCTCCCTCTCTCTGGAACATCATTCCCCCAGAGATTAGAATAGGGTGGGGAGAGGGAGAGAGGGGGGGAGAGAGGGAGGGAGAGAGTATCAACATCAATGTCTGGCAAGGAAATTAAACAATAGGAAAACTTTCCATTTCATATCATATTTATTTGCCCAGAACAGGAAACAAGGGGAGAAAGAATTGCTGGTAGAATCTCAGAAGCATGTGTGAAGGATCCTTGCCCTTTGGGTCCTGCTTTGACAACTTCATTGAGACTAAATGTTGCACAGTTCCAGTTCCCTTACTCACAGTCAGCCATGCCTTAGAATAGAATAGAGCTGGAAGGGACTTTGGAGGTCATCTAGTCCCTCTCAAGCAGGAGAAGCTATACTGTTTCAGATAAGTGATTGTTTAGTCTCTTCTTAAAAACCTTAACAGTGACCGTGTTAGTAGAGACTAAAAGCTGGAATCTAATAATATAGCTTTGTGGAATTCTGGGGGTTTTAGATGTGTATCTCTGGAAAAGAACAAGAAAGCTGAGCTAGCTGAAACTACATTACTTCAATGCATGCATGAATCTTTAAGAACAACAAAAAGGCTCTTGGCACCTTAGACCAGGGCCATCAAGGCCTACGAGCTGAATCCAGCCTGCAAGGTGCTTAGATCTGGCCCAAAGGGCTGCTCTGGAAACAGTGGAAACAGTGCCTCTGCCAGCAAAAATTGAGTCGTGCGCAAGCTCAGTTTTCACTGGCAGAATGTTAGCAAAGCAAACTACTAGCAAAAGTGGCATTTGTTCTCATGAGGGATGTCGAGCTGGCCATGCTCACCCTGGCAACGCCCCCCGCTCCCATCCCACCCAGGTCAAACACAACCCTGATGCAGCCCTCGATGAATAGGAGTTTGACAGCCCTACCTTAGACTAACGAATTAAGTCTAATTCGGATAAGATAACCCTTCAAATAAAGGATCAAAAAAGCAAACATTCAAGTGTTTCTGAGAATGGTCAGTCCCTAGGTGTCTTCTATCTCTCTTTCCTATGGTCTTTATCTTTCCAACAGCTCCTTGGGGTTGTTGTTGTTGTTGTTATCTGTTGTAATTTTGGCATCCTCCATTTCTTCTGATTTATTTTTTTTTTTAATTTGGTTTGTCAATTGCTTACAAGATAATAGGTATAAGTAAAAACATAGTTATGAATACATGGATACATATAAGGAAAATAAAAAAACCCAATAGGACAGGGACGATAGGCACATTGGTGCGCTTTATGCACACCCCCTACAGACCTCTTAGAAAGGGGGTGAGGTCAATAGTAGAAAGTCTAAGGTTAAAGTTTTTGGGGTTTGGGGAAAAAAACCACAGAGTCAGGTAGAGTATTCCAGACATTGATCACTCTGTTGCTGAAGTCGTATTTCCTGCAATCAAGTTTGGTGCGATTAACCTTGAGTTTGTATCTATTGTTTGCTCCCTCTAATCTCATTCCTCGTGAGATTTCTGATTAGTCTTACCATTTCCAAGAGCCAAGATCCCAGGAACAATAATTAGACCCACAGTGATCATCTTCAGGACAGTGAGCCCTGTCTGTACTTTGGCAGCCCAACTCACACTCCAACAGTTCAGAGCTACTGCTAAGGCTGAATTGGGAGAGAGAGAGAAAAAAAATGACCAGAGCTTCATAAGGCGATTTAATCATATTTTCAATTAGGCCTTTCCTATATCATAATTGCAAAAGTAAATAAAGTAATAACCATCAGTTTGGATCCCAAAGGTTCTTTTTCAGCAGGCAACTGGACTTCCTTGTTTTTTCTGTTAAAGACATTTTGCTTCTCATCCAAGAAGCTTCTTCAGCTCCAACAGGATAGTGGGGAGTGGAAGGATTTATATTCCTTGCAGACAGCTGGTCATTAGCATCCTTTTAGAGCAGTGGTGTCAAACTCACATCATCACAGCATTGTCTCATGACGTATTGTGATTTTTTTCCCCCTTCACTAAACCAGATGTAGCCAGCACATGATGCATCCGGCCAGCCAGCTGTGAGTTTCATACCCTTGTTTTAGAGGTTCATTGAAGAACTTGGAGGTTTACCTGTGTCCTCAGGTCACTTGAGTAGTGATCCTGCTTCCCGTAGTCTGCAATTTTGCCTCTGAAAATCCATTCCTACTCCTACACCAGGGTGTTCATCTGAAATTGTATAGTTAAAGTCTGTAGAGATTCTCAGTCATCCAGGTCATGGTTGTCCCAAAGGTGCTTTTTCAGGAGGCAACTGGACTTTCTTGTTTTTTTCATCTTCAAAAGAAAAAATAAGAAAGTCCAGTTGCCTCCTGAAAAAGCACCTTTGGGCCAACCATGACCTGGATGACTGAGAATCTCTACAATCAATTTGATAGGAGCACTCCGTAAGCCTGAAAGCAAGCCAGATTTCCTTGCAGCAAGTAATTTAATCTTAAAAATTATGCAGGTGAGATCTTTGAAACTATTACATTAAGTTAACTAATAGGAAAGGATGGATACTGAGTCAACATGATAGAATAAGAAATATGAAATAAAAGAAAATGGCCTAAATGGTTAACAAAATAATTAAACATTAATCAGATTGCTTGAAACTCTTATTTCCTGTTTACTGTAATTAAAAACACTAATGAAAATATTAGCTAGCTATACATAACAAAAATATGTTGCTGCATATTGGTTGAGTGATCTTTCCAATGTTGTTTAATAGATTTATGCAAAGAGATGTCTTTGATCTACCTTGAATAAGCAACTATATTCCAGAGAGTTAACATGACTTTTTTCACATCATCCACTTACTGAATATAATGATCCATCAAGATGCTTATATATATGTTGTCTGTTCCACAACGTTTGAGGGGACTATCCATGCAGTGAACTCTGATGGACATTATAGGGTGTTGATAGTGCAAGAGATTTTACATGTTTTTGCAGCATGAATGCAACTATTAGAATTCCTGAACAAACAAGGATCTAGCGTATGTTAAGATTTTAATGGTGTCAAATAGTAGCTTAAACAGCACAGGAATAAGCTGAATTCAAATTACTTTCTTACTCACACATTGCACTACTAAGCCATGGTTTGCTTCAATCATGGATTACTAAATAATTTTCTGTCTAACTTTCCTTTGGAGGAGGAAGTATAAATTTAGGATTATGTTGTTGGTGGAGGTGAGGGATGGCTAGCCTCTGGAGAAGATGGTGTATTGAACTGATTGTGTTACCGATCCAGCTTTTCCAATAATTTTCACTGTTTGCATTTGATTACTATCCAACTGATTGGCAATATTCATAATAAAAAAAATAACTTATGAAGATAATTTGCAAAAGACAGAAGCTTACACAATTGATTTAAAAGTAGTTGAAGTGCACTCCACTCTAGTAATGAAGATTGTGCCAGCTGGTGACCCCGAGGAATAGGGCCTTCTCTGTGGGGGCGTCTGCCCTCTGGAATGGGTTGCCCCCGGAGTTACGGACAGCTACGGACCTGGGGACCTTTAGGCGTGCTTTGAAAACCTGGCTTTTTGACCAGGCCGGCTTGGGCTGATTTTAGTTTTGGGGTGTTTGGTTTTATTAAATTTTAGGGTTTTAGAGTAGGGTTTTAAATTTGTTTACAGCCAGGGTTGGGTTTAATTTAGTTTTATTGTATCACATATTTATTGTTTTAATCTGTACGGCTGTGCACCGCTCCGAGTCCTTCGGGAGAGGAGCGGTATATAAATAAATATTTATTATTATTATTATTTGATGTGGGAGAATGTTCTGATAGAGTGCACAAAAATTAATCACTCTTCAGAATGAAACTCTAAACTGATTTGATAGGAAAACTAATTAAGCAACTGAACAGATATTAAGGTGGAATGTGGGTAAGTTAGCTAATATGATTCAACAGATGACGGTAGATATGTTGCTAATAAATTCAGTGAAAATAATTTTCTTCTCAAGTTTCAGAAGTTGCTCAGACATCTGTTGCCTCTACAAAAAATGTGTTTGATACTAGAAGAGTTCAAAAAGATATTACAGTCATTAAAATGATACCCAGGATCAGAATAAAAGAAATGATTTTGGAACATGTAAAAAAGACTGATTAACTGTATATTTTATCTCCAAAAGTTATAATCTGGCCGTGTTACAAAGAAGAAAAGCCTTTAAATCTTTCACAGAACTATAAAAAATATGGAATAAGGTATAAATGGAGGTTCCTTTCAACCACAAGAAAGAGTGACTGCTTCTATGCTTCTAGAGATGAATAGAATTTTAACAAGACTATTTTATAAAGGATGTATGAAGTATTAACAGATATGATGCTTAAAGAACTAAAATATCTTTTAAAGAGGAAAATAGGGTAAGAAAAGATTTTCTGGCATTAGGGACTTACAGGATGACTGGTAATTATAAAATGTTCAGTATTGTTTCGTAAGACTGGAAATAAGAAATAAATAAAGAAGAAGAAATACAAAGAATGGAAAATAATTATATAGAAATTAATATCAGGTAGGTGAAATTAGAGCTCAGCATAGCTTTCCTTTAACCTAGAAAAATTAGAGGATTTAATTAATTTTTGGTGAATGAGTCTTGTTGGGTTGGGAGGTTGAGTGGTGGGGGATAAATGGAGAAGGGATCTGAGGGAGAGTTTGAAAAGGGCTTTGAGGAAGCAAGAAAAAAAGATAGTAAAAATGATGTTAAAGATTTCACAAATAGCAATAGCACTTAGATTTATTTATTACCCCATAGTGTTTTACAGCACTCTCTAAGTGGTTTGCAAAGTCAGCATATTACCCCCAACAATCAGGGCCCTCATTTTACCTCAGAAGGATGGAAGGTTGAATCAATCTCAAGCCCTGTCAGGATTGAACTCCAGACTGTGGGAACAGTTAGCCTGCAATACTGCATTTTAACCACTATGCCACCAGGGCTCATAAAATCACAAAAAATATTGGCTTACAACGTTAAATAAAATTCTAACATTGGGGCTGAACAAAAAGTAATTGTATCCTTGAATGAATTAGCTGGGCGAATTTGGCTCTAATGTGTGATTTAAATATAGCCAGTTATGTGTTTGGATGGAACGAGTTTAAGGAAATTATATGACAATTCTAACTATTTGAGAGACTGCACAATTTGAAGCATCTGCATGAACTTATTGATATCTGGGAAAATGATAGATATTTCTATTAACAAAGGGATTTATATTTCTTTTTATTTATTATATTTGGAGACCGCCTGATTTCAGAGTGATAATCGGCAGCTTGTACTTTAAAAGAGAAGAAAATAATAAAAGAGAAAACGTATGAACTTCTAGACAAACCAGAACCCTTCCCTCCCCAACAGCTAGGGTTGAGAAAAACCCTGAGGACTAAGAAAAACCACTGAGTTCACAAATCACGCTAAACAATAGTTGGTTGAACAAACCACTATTGGCTGAATACAGGTAAAACATGAAGTAGAAAACCTGGTTTACAAATCTCCAAAGCCTGTGTTCACACTATATGATTAAACCAAAACCAAACAAACCATATCATCGTTCATCATCTGTGTTAACCCATAGTCAAAATAAATGAGCTAGGTTTGTACTAATCATTGCTACAGGATTTTCACTCTGCCCTGCCCTAATTATATGTTAGAAATAGAAAGTGGAACATCAACTTAGCAAGCTTTGGATTCTGTGTTCATCAATTATTCCTGTACATCAACTATTCCTGTACAAATCTAGCTTCGTAGATATGATCAGAATCATTCTGCAGTAAGTAGTTATTAAATCTTCCAGTTGTTTATCTTACTACAGAGCAAAGATACTTAAAAAAACATTGATACTAAAGACTGGGTAATAAATACCTGTTTATTGATAATAAATTACAAGGTCTTTGATCTTGCATTCACTAATACTCACTAATTCCTGCCATTGTGACCAATTTCACAGCCAGAGGAGGGACATGGCAAGAAGCAAAGAAAGGCTCAATGAGGTATCGACCAAATGCCAAAGACACCACAGCCATATTTGCAGGACTGGAATATAAAAATCAGAAATGACAGATTATCAGATACAAATATTTTACTTTTTTGTTGGCTTCTCTCAACTTTGCTTCCGTTGAGGGCTTGTGGATTTTCACTTGTGAAAAATCCATAAGTGAAATGAAGTGAAAATAATGTCTGCTTTCAGAAATATCCATCTGGAAGATTGGATAGAACATGAGGAGAACTCAAGATCTTTCTCATCCTTTCTCCTCTATGAGGAGAATGAGACAATGAGAAATGTCTACTTCTAATGTGTGGCAGACCAAAGCTTATCATTTAATCAAAATGGTGGATTTGGTCCACACATTGCTCCAAGTCATGGTTTAGTTCAGTTATAGTGGAATAAGCCACTTCTGGCTTTAGTCATTTTTATTGTTCTTAATATTTAAATTAAAAATACTATATCATTTAGTATTTAAATATTGCTTTTGTATTTTAGTTTATATTGTGAATTCTATAAGCTACCTAGAGCCTAGCAGGTTTCAGTGAGTAGATAAATCACATAACTAAATGAAAAGCTCAAGTCATTAGGTTCAGACAACATGCTAAATTATCAGTACAATGTTATAAATTATACCAGACTAATAATTTTAACATATTCGTAATAGTTTTTACAATGTGTGCTATCCTTTTCACAAACTTCTGGCTTATGATCTTTATGATAATATAATAACAAAAAGAAAAGAAGCAAGATTGTACATTGTGTATGGTCAAAAGAGTCAAAATGACTGGGATTATAGCTCCATCCATTTTTGTATTCATTACATATAAAAAAGCTCAAGTTTTGATGCAACATCACAATCACCATATTGGTTTTTTCTTTTCTTTTTTTACCATACTCTGTCTGTGGACTCTGCTGAAAGGAAATAAATCTGAATTGGTTGTTCTGACCAAGGTGAGGTAAGATTCTTGCAGAATCATTGTCTTGGCCTGAAATAGGAGTGGATCTACTCTATAGATGCAAGACTTGTCATCCACCAGCTGCAGGAATCTCTTTCAAGTTTGCAGCTCCCAGATGTTCCCTGGAAGACAGTTCAGTTGATTGAGGAGTGATCTGGTTTGGAAGGGGTGGACAATGTCATTCAATCAATCCCAAATTGATTTTTATAGAACCAGAGAGGCAGGCCTTTAGTTTATTGCAAGCAGGGCAGCGGTATCTGCCCTGTAAGAAATGAAGAAAACCATTCATCTTATGACTGAAAGGGAGAGGTCTTTGGTTTGTGATTGTTTTTGATCTGGAGTTTCCCTAGAGCTTTCTCTATTATTGCTTCCATTCTTCGTTCTTCCCCACTGTTCCTTGTCATTCTCAGATGCTTTCCTCCCTCCCTCCTTCCAAACATTTGTTAGATCTCAGTGGTGCTCCATTCACCAGCTGTCTGCCTTTAAAAACACAGCTGGAACATGCCCCATTGAGAGATTTAAAGAGACAAAGCTCCCAATAAATCTTCCCATCATCTGGCATTCCTTCCTTTTTTAGACAAGGAAGAGAAAGAAAAGCTGTCCTTACCGTATCATAATAAATTCAGCCCACAATCGGAGGAAAGCCGGCAATGGTCCAAGAGTCTCTAAAAGATAAATATAATGTCCGCCTGACTTTGTAATACATGTTCCAAGATCTGCATAGGACAGAGCACCTGAAAATCAACCAAAAACTGAGTTGTAAGTCATATCCATCATCCTGGGACAAAGTTCGACTGAACTCAGTGGATCTTTCTCCACATGTAATGTAGACATTTGAGGCCATATTGAGCCATATTTGGTCCTAATACCTTATCTTGTTCACCACCATTTTAAACTAGGGATATCTTTGTGTTGAAACTATTAGTACCTGTAATGTTTAATGCAACACAGAGTGATATAAAACAACTGGGGCACAATCCTTAATAATTTGTTATGCTTCAAAGTAAATGAAATCAAATCCAGAGGATATTTTGGCCTTGACATAGTCCCCTGGTTTCTATTTTGTTTATTTGGTTGTTTGAATTTATCAGCATCCCAGTTTTGGAAATGATTCACCGGTAAACTAATACAAGAGTAAAAGTGACCCTTGGACCAGAAAAGATTGGACAATAATTTTCACCCAAGTGAATAACTAACTGAACACAATGAGATGAAATTGATTTCTGGAAAGATGCAGTAATTATCACTGTGAATGTATTTTCCCCCCAAGGAGTTGGAAGCACCTCAAATGTTGCAAACATTTATCTGTGCATCTACAACTATGAAATAGTTCGAATCAAAACAAAATGAATGACACAAGATCGCTTGGGAGAGAGGGGGATTTTTACCTTGGAGATCTATAGCTCAGTCATTTGATTCAAAATCGTTTTCTAGTCTCTTCTGTTATTGTTCCTTAGCCAACCCAAAGCTTAAACCATCATAAAAAGAATGGATACATGATGGCAAAACAGATATTAAAAATGCAACCAGGATTCAACATGAGTTCTAATATAAAAGACTATCTCCTATTCTTTCATCAATATTTCTGCATCCTATTTAGACAGAAAATACCTTGTAACTGCCAGAATTATCAGATTTTTTAAAAATAATATAATATAAATTTATATCTATATATAATAATTATAAGGGCATGGGGCCCAGAAAGGAAAAAAAAATGGATCCTGGAGTGTGGGGGTGAGGGGTGAGCTGTGCCCCCCTCCATTTTTTGCCTTCCTGGACCTCAGAGAAGTCTCCTGGGCTAAGCAGTAAGTAAGTGAGGGGAATCCCGGCACAGCTGATCACAGAAACAACTGATCGTTGGGAGGGAAACAAAAAAGAAATACCTTAAGGAGTGACTGGGGGGAGGAAGAACACAGTCAGTGATGTCAGGCATGCATGCGATGTTCCTCATGCGGGATAAGGACTGACTGGGCGGGGAGGGGAGGGGTGGGCGGAGAGGGTGGGGCCAGCCAGGGACATGATTTGCTGGTTCTCCGGACTGCGCAGAATCATAACAATCGATTTTATAGAACCGGTCCGAACCACCCCTGGTGTACGGTGTGCAATTTTATAGGGCTACATCAGTCTGACTTATTACAAGGTATACAGGCTGCCCATCTGCTTTACTTTTCACAGGATAAGCTTCTATTGGAGCATGTCCTTTTATTTGAAGGGATACCTAGCAATTTGTGATTTTTTTTAAAAAGAAGAACCACACAAATGGGGAGCTGGAGCCTGGTTCATCAAACTTCAGCATTTAAGCATACATAGCCTCTTCCTCCCTATAGTAAAATGCATTTTATCTCTATTTAAAGATAGAAGAACTGATAAGTTTACATCAAAAGACATAAATCAGTAAATGTAAACATTTAGAAAATTGCTACCCTCTTTCATCCTCTTTCTTTGGCGATGATAAGCAGCGTAGACCCCTGAGGCATATAGATGCGAAAAAGAGGGAGTTGTTTTGAGCCAAAGAAAAGAGAAACCTCATATGCAAACAGAAATTCAGGGAACAAGGCATACAGTGCTCATCTGAAGGGAGTGAGCCTCTTAATCTATGCCATCCAAAACACATTAAGTCTTCAACACGTGACAGGCAAAGAGAGGATAGGGATATGAATGTTCATTTGGGAAGAATTAGCATGGAATAGAGAGTAATTGTTTGGCATACACACTGTCATTTCCCCCTTTTTCCCCTATCTCCCCCTCCCTCCCATGTTTAATATGAAGGTGATAGATTGTTATGAAAAGAAGCTTTTCTGTAGGGCAGAAGAAAGCTATAGCTGACAGGCTTAAACAGGCCTGTTTCCATGATAGACATACATGCATTTCGTCCCCATTCTGCTAGCAATAGTTTCACATTGCCCTGTGGTCCATAATGGCCCACTGCTGTTTCACTGGCCCAAAGTGATCATTGGAAGCCAGTAAAAGCCACATACTCCTCATCTCAACTCAAATATTAGATTATCCTTCTTCCCATTGGAGCCCCATTTTTTTTAAGAATTCATCATCTCTCTATCATCTATATCTATCTATCTATCTATCTATCTATCTATCTATCTATCTATCTATCTATCTATCTATCTATCTATCTATCTATCTATCTATCTATCTATCTATCTATCTATCTATCTATCTATCTATCATCTAGATCAGGGTCCCCAAACTTGGCAACTTTAAGACTTGTGGACTTCAACTCCCAGAATTCTCCAGCCATTCTCGGAGTTGAAGTCCACAAGTCTTAAAGTTGCCAAGTTTGGAGACCTCTGATCTAGATGTTTTCTAATATTTTGAGTTTCTCAGATATAAAAATCAACATTTTTTTTAAAAAAATGAAAGCTACACAACTCACCAAACAGAGACAGAATCCCACAAGCGAGCCATACAATTAAAGAGACCCCTACATTGCCTGAGTTTTGCAACACTCCTTTAGGAGAAATGAAGATCCCACTGCCCACCATGGTGCCTACAGCCAACGCAATGGCCCGAGTAAGGGTGATCTTTCTCCTCAGAAAAACAGCGCCGTTCTCCTCCACAAAAGCTTTTCTCTTCCGACAGGCTCCCATCTTTTCACCTCTCTGTTTCCTCCAAAGTCTCAGCTGCCAGGCACCACTTGGGTTACTGATTTGTCTGGCAATTCTGCTCTGTGCTGTCAATTCCTCTTGCTCTTCGTTTCTCTTTACTTAGCAAAGAGCACAGTTTGGCTGGGAATCCTGTGGAATAATGGGAGCATGAAGTAAACAAATATTTAAATAAAAATATCATGTGGGATAGGAAGTAGGGGCCAAAATCCTAAGGAACAATGTATACTGGTGCTTTCACTGCAGTCGGTGATAAACACGTGCATGTCCAATTCTCAATTTTGCACCCAAAGAATTTGGTTTGGGCAGCATGTACTCTCCTTGGCTTCATTTACAGTATGTACAAGGCCAAACTCCCAGACAGGTTATTGACCCTAAGTTTTATTGATAACGGGCATATTTCAAAGAAACTTCAGTCAGATTACAAAATCATTCCATACCTTAATTTAAACAGAATAGTAAGCAGTTTTTAAAAATGGTCCCAGAGGTTTATCTTTAACAAGGTGTGCCCAGTTCATTTTGAGGATAAGCCATATGAACATTAAAGGTAAAGGTAAAAGTTCCTCTCGCACATACATGCTAGTCATTTCTGGCTCTAGGGAGCGATGCTCGTCTCCGCTACAAAACTGAAAAACCTGTGCTATCTGAAGACGTCTCTGTGGTCATGTGGCCAGCATGACCAAACACCAAAGGCGCAAGGAACTCTGTTACCTTCCCAACAAAGTGGTCCCTATTTTTCTACTTGCATTTTTTACATGCTTTCGAACTGCTAGGTTGGCAGAAGATGGGACAAGTAACGGGAGCTCACTCCATTACGCGATGCCGGGGATTCGAACCGCCAAACTACCGACCTTTCTGATTGACAAGCTCAGGGTCTTAGCCACTGAGCCACCATGTCCCACTATATGAACATTAGCAATAGGGAAAAAATGTTACCCATACAGATAATCCTCGGTTTATGACAGTTTATGTAGTGACGGTTCAAAATTACAATGGAACTGAACGTTTTTCACACTTATGACCATTGTAGTACCCCCATGGTCATGTGATCAAAATTCATATGCTTGGCCAACTGACTCGTATTTATGATAGCTGCTGTGTCCTGGGGTCATGTGAGCACTTTTTGCGACCCTCTGATAAGCAAAGTCAATGGGGAAGCCCGATTTACTTAACAACCATTTTACTCTCTTAACAACTGCTGTGATTCATTTAACATCTGTGGCAAGAAACGTCATAAAATGAAACAAGACTCACTTATCAAATGTTTCAGTTAGCAAAAGAAATTTTGGGTTCAATTGTGATTGCAGGTCAAGGACTACCTGTACTTAAATGAGAATTACTTAGAGGAACACATATTTCCCACATATTTTAAATATTATGCTGATGGTTCAAGGTGTAAGGAGGATTGATATTCCAATAATTACTAATCAAATTAAGCTAGAGTGATAATAATTGGAGAAAATATGAGTGTGAACCAACGGTTAGATGTGGGAATGGATGTTGCTGCTGCTGCTGCTGATAAAGATTCCATGGATGGATTATACTTCAATTAATAAAATAGTTCAGAAACCAGGTTATGAATTGGAACAAAATAGTTCTTGGAGTGGGGTTAGAGCCTGTTGCATTCTGAAATCCATTACAAAGATTCCAGAAAGAGCTGCAAAGTGACAGATTCTGTATAGAGTGGCACCAGAGAAATCCACCAGATCCAGTTTTATTTGTCACCGTGAACAAAAGTGGTGTTGTGCTGTTGTGATGCAAACTTCATCTATCTAAGGGTTGGTATAGTGACACGATGCATGAATAAGTGAGCATCCATTGCGTCATTGCAAGGCTGCATTTATCATTTGTAACAAATACACACACACATACACACACTATTTGAGAGGCTGTCACAGAGCGGAAGGGGTCATGCTATTTTCCAATGCACTTGAAGGCCAGACAAGGAACAATGGATGGAAATTGAACAAGGAGAGTTTCAACCTGGAAATAAAGAGAAACATTTTTTGACCGTGAGAACAATCATCCAATGGAACAGCTTGCATTGTTGTTGGGAGCACCATCACTTGAGAATTTCAAGAAGAGATTGGACTGCCATTTGTCAGAAATGGTGTAGGGTCTCCTGCTTGGGCAGGGGGTTGGACTAGATGACCTACAAGATCCCTTCCAACTCTGTTAATCTGTCTGTTTACACATTCCCCCAAATCTGCCCTGTGGTTGCCTTTTTTGTATATACTGTTGGAGTCTGATTTTTTTGGGGGAAAATATAACTGATACTTGTTAAGTCATCAATAAACATATTTTCCATCTCAAAACACATACAGATAGTCTTCGACCTACAATTGTTCATTTACAACGACATTGAAAAATGTGGCTTACAATCATTTTTCACAGTTATGACCTTTGCAGCATCCCTATAAACATGCAATCAAAATTCAGATGCTTGGCTGCTGGTTCATATTTAGGAACATTATTGTGTCCCACGGTCATGGGATCCCCTTTTACGACCTTCTGACAAGCAAAGTCAATGGGGAAGCCAGACTCATTTAACTACCAGATTACTCATTTATCAACTGCAGTGATTCACTTAACAAGCATGGCAAGAAAAATCTTAAAATGGGACAAAACTCACTTAACAAATGTCTCACTTAACAAGAAAAAAATTGGGTTCCATTTTGGTCATAAGTTGAGGATTACCTGTATTCTTAAAAATAAAAACAGTACACTAACTAAATGTTTATTATTTTATTTATTTTTTGAATTTATATTGCCGCCTATTCGCCCATGGCGACTCAAGGTGGCCCATAGAATGTAAAACCATATTTAAAACAAAAAACAATAAAAACTAAGAGAAATAATGAAATAAATTAATGAAGTACAATAGAACAAAATCTGAAAAGAAAAAAAATTGTTTGTACAGAAAATCTCATGGCTACTGAAATTTAATTTCTGAAATAATACTACTCTTTCTTGAATTTTGGGACTAGTTGTACTATGCAAATGTGCAAAAATGCAGTTCTTTCTAAGTGCAGGTGCAAATACCTATTTAGGAAATTCTCTCACGCATCAGAAGGTAAGAAATTATCAAACGATGCCACAATGTACTTGTCAGCCTTGTCCTCATGAACAAAAATAGCACAGTTAAACCTGTGCATCTGTCCTGCTTCTGTTTATTATTACATTCTTCATTATTGTTTTTTATTGACACAATAAAAATGCAAGGGATTTGCATTTTGCAAGGGATCCTTACCTGTTCAAAATTATACCAGTCATAATTATACCAGTCATAACTGGACATGGGAATAAAAAAGCATATCAGAAAAAAAAATATTTGTCTTGAATTCCTGGGATTTTGCAAAGCTGACCTATCCTGTTATTTCAAATAACAGAAGAAATAAGAACAGATTTCTTGGTTGGTGCTATGGAGATCATATTATTTCCACAACATGCAACACAACAGCTCGTATCTTAACAAAGTAATGAAAATAATGTAAAATTTATTAAACTCAACCACCACCAGTGCTCTCCTGTGGCAATCAATACTACTATCTTTAGATCATGCAACCTTCATTCCAACCTGTCGAGCTCTACTATTTACATCATGTTCTGTTCTATTTATTCTCTGAGTATCTTCCTTTAATGATATCAGTATGTTCACAAACAACAGAGATGGAGAAGTCTCAAAGTCCGGGGAGACAGGGGACAGGAAAGAAATTTCAAAATAAATACAGGAATCAGACAAGTGACAGACAGAATTACTTGGAATTCAAGTGTAGTGGCCTACAGAAATAGGTCATGGCATGGCTTTTTCAGAAAAAGCTTAATCTTCCAATTAGTTTTTTTTTCTAAACACGTGCTTTTTTTGTGTGTGTTTAAAGTTCAGGATTTCTTCCAAAAACAGAGGAACACAATTTTACCAGAAGTATTTAGATGGCCTACTATTCATTCATTTGCACTGATTTTTTTTAAATTGTGGAAATTAAGAAGGCAGGGAATGTTGGTCATCATTTTTTTTCTTTGTGTTGTTGCCTTCATTTTGGTTGGATAAATAGGCTATCTAGCTCTGAGATTAGAGAAAGAACTATGAGGTCAGAGAAGAAAAACTAATTAATTTTTCATTTCATTTTCATGCCACCATCTAAGAACAGTTTTCCTGACAGTGGACTTCAGATGGATAAAACAAAACAACAAAACAAAGCAAAATAAAAAAAATAAAAGAGGATGTATGCTACCATTCAGTTCAATCAGTCTGTCTCTTTCTCTCTCTTTCTCTTTCTCTCTCCCTCCTTGCTTCCTTCCCTCCCTGACTTGAAGGCACAAATCTATAAAAGAAAACACTATTATGTTCTTAAGCATTATATCAGGGGTGGGCTTCAAAAATTTTACCAATGGGTTCTCTGCCCAGTTGCTGGGTGGGCGTGGCCATAGTGGGCGTGGCCTAGTCAGTCTCCTGCACCATGGTGGGGGAGGGCATTTTTGCTCTCCCTGGACTCTGGAGGCTTTCCTTGACCCTCCAAGAGGGTGAAAATGGCCTCCCCAGGCTCCAGAGGCTCTCTGGAAGCTGGAAATGGGCCCATTTCTGGCCTTCTCAAACTTCCAGGACCCTGTTATTTGCTCTCCCCGAGTCTCTGCACACTCCCTGCACTTAGTTACATCCAAAATGGGCCGCATGGGGACTCCTGGGAGGGTGGGCGGGACCAGCCAGGAGTGGGATTTCGGGGTTCTCCAAACTTAGCTAGGGGCTCTCCTGAACTCCAGCGAACCCCCAGGAGCCCATCCCTGAATTATATATTATATCACAGATTCAGGGTATTCTCTGCCTTCCCCTCAACTGAATGTTGATGTAAGTAGAATGAATCTGTTTCTATATTCTCACTTATTTTATGAAATTTCAGACTTTCCCCTCAGAATGAGCAGCCTAAATCTAAAATACCCCTAATCAAACATAAAGTTAAAGCAACCATTCCTTAAAAATCACCCCTTGTGCCCTTTCCAAAGCAGCCCATCAATTCCTTCCAGCATAAAAACACATTCAAACGTAATCAACAAAGGCTATGTCTTGTCACCATCAGACTTAAATATTTTATTTTTATTTTATTTTATTTGGTTTGTCAATTGCTTATAAGATAATAGGTATAAGTAAAAACATAGTTATGAATACATGGATACATATGAGAAAAATAAAAAAAATAAAAGAAACAATAGGACAGGGACGGTAGGCATGTTGGTGCGCTTATGCACGCCCCCTACAGACTTCTTAGGAAAGGGTGAGGTCAATAGTAGACAGTCTAAGGTTAAAGCTTTTGGAGTTTGGGGAAGAAACCACAGAGTCAGGTAGAGTATTCCAGACATTGACCACTCTGTTGCTGAAGTCGTATTTCCTGCAATCAAGTTTGATGTGATTAATCTTGAGTGTGTATCTATTGTTTGCTCTTGTGTTGTTATAGTTGAAGCTGAAGTATTCATTGACAGGTAGGACATTGCAATGTATGATTTTATATACTATACTTAGATCGGACGGAAGGCGGCGTAGTTCTAGGTTTTCTAGGTCTAGAATTCCAAGTCTGGTGGCATATCAAATATCAAATGCCAGCTTCAAAAGAAGTATCTTCAAGGCCTTCCATAAAGTCAACAGCTAGGGGACAAGGTTTTTTTTGAGAGAGCCCATGTTCCACAAAACTGGAAAACAATCCTAGAGAACACGTGTCATCTAGTCTAACACTCTCTGCTCTGCTCTGCTCTGTCTAACATTCTCTGCGGTGGGCATACAGTTCAATGTCTGTGTAAGCTAGATATTTTATTTTATATTTTTTTACAATTGATATTTAAAAAAGCTTCAAGAAGAAGATATTGAAAAGACTTGAATTCATCCTTATTTCTGAAGATCGGGAAAGCAGGAACATTTTAATTCAGTGTCAATAAAAGAGCCCAGCTGTTGTAGAAAACTGAAATTGAGCAGATCTAAAATCTAATAGGGAAGTTAAGATGATGACCTTCTGACTGTCATCAACTTTTACGAGGAAGTGTTTTACAGGGAAGTGTTTTCCAATATATTTCATTACTTAAGCAAAGTTTAACTGAAAAGACCTTTACATTTCGACACAGAAATACTGATACAGAGGTGTGTTGATTTCATTTCCTCCATCCCCAGTCCCTGACCTGAATGGTGGTGTTTATTTTTCAGTAAAGAATTTTAACTCCTTTCAGATTTTTAATTTGCAAAATTCAGTTTTGCCTGTTCATAATAATAATAATAATATGTAACAATACAGAAACAAACTAGATATTACAAAATTATGTATATCCCAAAGGTGCTTTTTCAAGAGGCAACTGGGCTTTCTGTTTTTTCTTTGAAGACATTTTACTTCTCATCCAAGAAGCTTCTTCAATTTCTTCAGTCAGAGCTGAAGAAGCTTCTTGGATGAGAAGCAAAACATCTTCAAAGAAAAGCTAGAAAGTCCCTCTTGAAAAAGCACCTTTGCGACACCCATGACCTGGATGACTGAGAATCTCCATAGATAATTATGTATACTTTTCTTTTTTCACAAAATGTGAAAAATTGTTTCCTTACACATAGGGATGGAATGCTCTTTGATTTTTTTTTAAGAAAGAAAATATGAATAATAAACAGAAAAAAGAGCTCTAAAATTAGCATATTAAATTAATATAAATCTTCCAAATAACAACACTTCAATGTAGCCTCCAAAAGGGCTAGCAATAACAATCAACAAGGAAAAGAATCTCCATCTGTTGCAAGAAAGTAGATCCTCAGAAATATTAATTACATGTGCATAAAAAAAGTGACAAGAATATAGGAATGCAAGAATGCTATCAGAACTGGATTACAAAACTGCAATCATCGTCTAGATAGCAGCAAAGAAATCATAAGTCTCTTCTGCCAACCAATGGCTAGCAGGATATTTGCAATCCAAATATGATTCCATTTAACAAAATCAGAACTGAAAAGCAGAGGCTAGTAGTACCTTTTCCCACTAACAAATTTAAATAAAAGGCATAAGCTTCCTTGAATGACAGCTCTCATCATTAGATACAAATTTGTATCTGAAATGCAAAAAACGCCCAGAAGCCAAAAACCAAACCCGCAGTTCACAAAAGGTTATAGTTTTTAATACAATTTGTTCATAGGAAAAGGTGCTACTAGGATCCTTGTTACTGATGTGAATGTTCCCTTCTGTGTACAGTATTTAGGTTACGAACATGTCTCATTTATATCACAGAATTTGATGGAGTGATTGATCTGTGATACATTTGCATTTAGCATAATCACTAAGCCGATTGTCTAAAAATAGAAGTATCTTCTGCACTAATGTGGAAGAACAACTAATAGCCAGAAGATTCAGAACTGTCTAATCATCTTCTTTTAGCCCTCAGCAGGCTGGCAAAATAAATAAATAAATTTAAATTAAATTACAGGCTACAAACATTTATAGGCTTATTTAAAAGACTGATGGATTATAAACAAATTATATGTTCCTTCTCCAGGCTCTCTCAGTTCAGCAATTACATGGTTTGAATAATTGAACCCCTGAATCATTCAATCACTGCATTCCTTATAATAGTGGAGTGCAATTTCTTTTTTCCTTAAGCCGAAAACCATACTTGGACTTTAATGGATAAGCCAGGCTTCCCAATTTAAAAACTAAGCAATGAGTGGAACAAAAATAAAAAAATAAAATTAAATATAACCAATATGATAACTCTCTTATCACATATATAATACTTTCCTCTTTCCTTCCATTAAAAACTACAGTTTGGTAATAGCTTTTGGAAGCTTCTGTAGATCTCACCCAAGGCAATTAGGCACTTATGACTGTGTTACTTTGCTTTACCAAATTTATTTATTTATTTATTTGTTTAAACTTCATATACCGCCCCCTCTCCCAAAAAAGGGACTCGGGGCGGTGTACAGCCTACTAAAACATACAAGATATACAATAAATACAGTTAAAAATAAATTAAATAATTTAATCCGGCTGTCTAATTCAGATTCAATTTAAAAGTTAAAAACTAAAAACCCCAATTAAAATTTAATTAAAAACCTAAAACACAGTTACTGGGCCAGGCCGGCCTGATTAAAAAATAAAGTTTTCACCGCGCGCCGGAAGGTCAGGATATCCGTCATAGACCATATCTCCGGGGGAAGATCATTCCATAGGGAGGGAGCCCCCACAGAGAAAGCCCGAACTCTCGGGGCCGTCAGCCGACAACGGCCAGGCGGCGGTACCCCAAGCAGGGCAACCCTGTGGGAGCGTACTGGGCGGCGGGAGGTTGACGATGGCAGCAGGCGGTCCCGTAAGTACCCAGGTCCCGAGCCATGGAGCGCTTTAAATACCATCAGTACCACCTTGAATCGAATCCGGTAGGCCACAGGAAGCCAGTGCAGCCTGCGAAGCAGCGGAGTAACGTGGGAGCTCCGAGGGGCACCCACAAGCACTCGCGCGGCTGCATTCTGGACCAGCTGTAACCTCCGGAGACTCTTCAAGGGGAGCCCCATGTAGAGAGCATTGCAATAATCCAGGCGGGAAATGACGAGGGCGGACGTGACTGTGCGAAGTGCGCCCAGATCCAGAAAGGGCCGCAACTGGTAAATCAGACGTATCTGATAAAAAGCCCCCCTGGCGACGGCTGCAATATGCTCTTCTAAAGACAGCCGCACATCCAGGAGGACACCCAGATTGCGCGCCCTTTCCACGGGGGTCAAAACCTCTCCCCCCACGGCCAGCGAAGGAACCAGCTGGCTGTATCTGGGCGCAGGAAACCACAGCCACTCGGTTTTAGTCGGGTTGAGCCGGAGCCTGTTACGACCCATCCAACTCCGCACGGCCTCCAGGCACCGGGACATCACTTCGACAGCTTCGTTGGGGTGGCCCGGGGTGGAGATGTACAGCTGAGTATCATCAGCGTACTGATGGAATTCCACCCCGAAGCCACGGATGATCTCACCCAGCGGCTTCACATAAATGTTGAACAGCAGGGGCGAGAGCACCGACCCCTGAGGAACCCCACATAGTAGGGGCCTCGGGGCCGACCTCTGCCCCCCTGTCAACACACATTGCGAACGGTCGGAGAGGAAGGAGGTGAACCACCGTAACACGGTGCCCCCCACTCCTAACCCCTCCAACCGCCGCAATAGGATACTGTGGTCGACAGTATCAAAAGCCGCTGAGAGATCTAATAGGACCAGGACAGAGGAACAACCCCTGTCCCGAGCCCTCCAGAGATCATCAACCAACGCGACCAAAGCCGTCTCCGTGCTGTGCCCGGGCCTGAAACCCGATTGGAGGGGGTCAAGATAACTCGCTTCATCCAGGCACTGCGGGAGCTGACGTGCCACCACACTCTCAACAACCTTCGCAACAAAACGAAGGTTGGAGACGGGACGATAATTTGATAGCAGTGCTGGGTCCAGGGACGGTTTCTTGAGGAGGGGCCGCACCACCGCCTCTTTCAAGGCAGCAGGTAGCAGCCCCTCTCTCAAGGAAGCGTTTATAATACCCTGGAACCAGCCTCGTGTCACCTCCCGAGTGGCCAAAACCAGCCAGGAGGGACACGGGTCCAACAAACAGGTGGTGGCATTAAGCCCCCCCAGTATCCTGTCCACATCCTCTAAAGTAACAGGGTCGAACTCAACCCAACCAACTCCACCGATATCCACCCCCGCCCCCCCACCCGGAGATGGCCAGTCGGAGTCCAGTTCGCTCCGGATCTGAGCGATTTTGTCCTGCAGAAACCTAGAAAACTCCTCAGCCCGTCCCTGTAAGGGGTCCTCCCTGCGCTCCCACCTCCAGGAGGGAGCGGGTCACCCTAAACAGGGCGGCTGGGCGGTTTTCCGCGGACGCGATAAGGGTGGAGAGGTAAGACCTCCTCGCCATCCTTATTGCCACTAGATACGTCTTAATATAAGAACGCAGTAGTGTTCGGTCAGACCCAGAGCGGCTGGACCTCCAACTGCTCTCTAGGCGTCTTTTCCGGTGCTTCATTTCCCTTAGCTCCTCAGAAAACCGAGGAGCCAGATGGGATCGGCACCGGGTCAGAGGCCGCAAGGGCACGACTCGGTCAAGGGCCCCAGCAGCCACCCTATCCCAGGTGGCGACCAAGCCCTCAACCGAGTCGTGTGAATGAGCTTCGGGAAATGGCCCAAGCTCCGTCAGGAACCTATCAGGGTCCATCAGGCGCCTGGGGCGGTACCATTTTAATGGCCCCGCCTCCCTGTGGTCAGGGGGTGTGGAGCGGAAGTCGAGCTTCAGGAGCGAGTGATCCGTCCATGACAGGGGTTCCACAACTATATCCCCTATACCCAGATCACTCTGCCACTGATCAGAGACAAAAACCAGATCCAAGGTGTGACCTCCCACGTGAGTAGGGTCCCGAATTAACTGGGTCAGGCCCATGGCCGTCATGGAAGCCATGAACTCCTGGGCAATCCCCGAGGTACCGCCAGCAGATGGCAGGTTGAAATCCCCCATGACCATAAGCCTGGGGGTCCCAACCGCCACGCCAGCTATAACCTCAAGGAGCTCAAGCAGGGCCGCTGCCGCATAGCAGGGAGCCAGGTATGCGACCAGCAAGCCCACCTGAACCGTGGAACCGAACTTCACGAAAAGGAGCTCACACCCGGTCGTCTGAGATACAGTGGCCTCCCTCGGACACAGATCCTCCTTAATAACTACCGCGACCCCCCCTCCCCTCCCCTGGGCCCTCGGCCGATGAAAGACCCGAAATCCGGCTGGGCACATCTCCACCAGAGGGACTCCCCCCTCTTGGCCCAGCCAGGTCTCGGTAACTCCCACCAGGTCCGCGCCCCCCTCACAGATCAAATCATGGATGAGGGGGGCTTTATTAACAACGGACCTGGCGTTACACAGCATCAGCCGAAGGCCCAGGGCCCGATTGCTCAAACCCCCTGGGGAACGGGAGATGACAAGGGGGTCGGAGCGCGCCACAGCAAGTAAACAGCGGGGGCGCGCTCCCAACACAGAATGTGGCCCCCTACAACCGCCAAATCTGCCCCTCCCGCTCACCGTATCAATTGATTTAATTCCACCCTCCCCAATGACCCCCCCCATCCTTAATACAGTCCTGTCCGGATTATGACTCGCTCCACCCCCGGCCTGGTCCCAGCCTCCGGCGAGTTGTCCCCCAACACCCGCCCGGACCTACCTAACCCCCTTAAAAACCTAGCTAAAAATTTAATCAAACACCCCCCCCTCCCACGTTTCTTAAAAGCCCACCATCTCTCCGGATTCCATAATCCGTCCTTGAGATGGGCCCTCGAGAGAGTAGAGGGCCATTCCCGAGACAGGGGGACATGTCTCAGGGCCCATAGATCACTCATAGAATAAGATGTCCCGGGCTGGGTCTTCTCCTTTCGTTGGCCAATTCCAAGTCCAGGCCGGCCCTGCCGCCTCCAAACGGGAGAAAATCATGAGGGCCATCCTCCATCCTCGGCTCCAGCTATAGGGGCAGCTCTCCGGCCCCAGCTCCGGCAACAGCCACAGTCCACCAGTCGTCCCAGTTCCAACCGTGGCGGCCATCCTCCGGCCTCAACTCCAGCCGCCCGGACCACGGAGACGACTCCAACTTCAGCTGGGGCCCCTACAATGGCCCCAGCCCCAGCTCCAGCGGCAGTCCTCCAGCCGCCACAGCGACAGTCCTCCGGCCGCCCCGGCAGCTGTCCCTCGAGTCCAGTTCCAGCCGGTTATATGCGGTTATAATGTTACAAGTTTGATATTATTGGCTCTCCGGCCGATCGTTAGCTCCTCCCTCTTGGCCGCCTCGAAGTTTCCCACCTCGTAGTCGTATCTGCAGACGCGATCCACTTCAGCCTTCATGATCTGCAGGCGCTGCTTATCTCTGTTCCACTTGTCCGCAGTCACCTCCCCCAACGCCGTGACGGCCACGAACATCCCGAGGTCGCTGTCGAAGCGGACGTATTCCTGGCGGTCGTAGATGTACCGCTCCAGGAACCGCACCCGCTGCAGTCCCGTTGAGGAAGAGGCACTCCTGCTTCGACTGGTACAGGAAATGGGCTGCGAGGGAGAGGAGGAAGAGGAGGAAGGCCGTCAGGAGGGACTCCAGGGCCCATCGCTCCCAGCCGCTAGTAGAGGAGGAGGGTCCCACCAGGAAGGAGGGAGGGTGGCGGGGGACCTTTCTTTGACAGACTGATGGGAGACGCCCCCTGGAGGAGGGAGGGGGGACTCTCTCACTCTCAGGGGGAGGCAGACTTGCGGGGGGGGGGGAATTGGAGGGGGGAGGGAGGAAAGAAATCAATGCTCCCTTATACAAAACTTTCCCTTCTAGAAACAAAGCTGATTAAAAAACAATTTCCAAATGCGATTCCTGCCAATGTAATTATTACAATAGTAATGTTGCACTCTGGCAGTGTATGCCACAGTAATGAAATGCGAGCCACCAGGTGACTTCTTTAGGTGACAAATGAATTTCAAGACAACTTACTACTGTATGTGTGAGTATGGTGGAAGGCAGCATGTGGCTGCTTCCTTCTAATTAGGAGCTAGGAGGACTCTGCCTACGAGACGAATCTGATTTCCCCATTGACAATAGAATAGAACAGAACAGAATAACAGAGTTGGAAGGGATCTTGGAGGTCTTCTAGTCCAACCCCTTGCTCAAGCAGGAAATCTTATACCAGTGGTGGCTAACCTTTTTGGGCTCCTGTGTCAAAAATAGTTTGTGTGCTTGCACTAGTGTGCTCGTGTCCCAGCACCCAGAAGGCAATGCGTGCAGAGCTGCCAACCCACTGCGCATGCGTACGCAATACCCCCTCCCACGCCTCCCCCTTATTTGCACTGCACCTCCCAGCTGATTTCCAGCCTGTTTGAGGCCTTTTTCGACCTCCCAGAGGCTTGAGGAAAGCTTCTGAAGACTTTGCAGGCTAAAAAATGGGCTCATTTCGTCGCTTCCAGGAACGGAAGTAGAAATACAGGAAGTGATGAAACGGGCCTATTTTTCGGCCTGCAAAAGCTTTCCTCAAGCCTCTGGGAGGCTGAAAAAGGCCTCAAACAGGCCAAAAATTAGCTGTGAGGTGCGTGCATGTGCAATGAGGTAAGTTTTCCTGCAGCTTGTGTGACAGCACAAATGGCTCTGTGTACCACCTGTGTGCCATAAGTTTGCCATCACAGCCTTATACCATTTCAGACAAATGGTTGTCCAATCTCTTCTTAAAAACTTCCAGTGTTGGAGCATCCACAACTTCTGGAAGCAAATTGTTCCACTGATTAATTGTTCTAACTGTCAGGAAATTTCTCTTTAGTTCTAGGTTGCTTCTCTCCTTGATTAGTTTCCATCCGTTGCTTCTTGTCCTGCCCTCAGGTGCTTTGGAGAATAGCTTGACTCCCTCTTCTTTGTGGCAGCCCCTGAGATATTGGAACACTCCTATCATGTCACCCCTAGTCCTTCTTTTCATTAAACTAGACATGCCCAATTCCAGCAACTGTCCTTTATTTTTTTTTAGCCTCTAGTCCTCTAATCATCTTTGTTGCTCTTCTCTGCACTCTTTCTAGAGTGTCAACATCTTTTTTTACATTATGGCAACCAAAACTGGATGCAGTATTCCAAATATGGCCTTACCAAGGCATTATAAAGCTGTATTAATACTTCATGTGATCTTGATTCTTTCTTTCTATTAATGCAGCCTAAAGCTGTTTTTTGCTTTTTTGGCAGCTATAGGACACTACTGGCTCATATTTCAGTGCTTTTCCACTAGGACTCCAAGATCTCTCTCACAGTTACTACTATTGAGCGAGGTACCACCTAAACTGTACCTGTCCATTTGTTTTTTCTTGCCTAAATGTAGAACCTTACTTTTTTCACCATTGCATTTCATTTTGTTAGATAGTGCCCAATGTTCAAGTCTATCAAGATCCTTCTGTATCTTAAGCCTATCTTCTGGAGTGTTGGCTATGACTGACAGCTTGGTGTCATCTGCAAATTTAATGACTTCCCCATCTATCCCCTCGTCCAAATCGCTGCTGAAGATGTTGAAGAGTCAGAAGGTTGCAACAGGGAAAAATGTGACCTGGAACACTGCAACCATCATAAATATAAACCAGTTGCCAAGTGATCATGTGATTACGGAGCAGCTGCAATGGTCATAAGTGTGAAAAATGGTCATAAGCCACTTTTTTCAGTGCCATTTTAACTTGGAACTGTTGTAAGTTGAGGGCTATCTGTAGTTTGAGCATGGTGATTAACCCCAAACATTATCTAATTCAAGTTTATCAGGGCAAGTAGATGCCTGAGGCTGAAATGAACACTGATCTACTGTGTCTACTGTGTACATACGGTGTCTGTATTCTGGACATTCACCTTTAGAAGTTGGCAAGCTATCTGGGAACAATAGGAGATTCACATCCAAACTTTAACTATCTAATTGATGTATGTTCTTGTTGTCGAGGTGTCTGCTCAAAATGTTGGATTTCAACTCCCATGAACTCTAGTCTATATACTTTTTTCAGGTTGGTGATTAATGAACACAGTCTACTTCTAAGCCTTATCTCCATTTTGTGTTAATCTAGAAAATTATAAAGAAGTCCCCCCCTTTCTTTCATAGTGAAACAAAGGAACAAAATCCAGGCACTGTACGTTAGGGAAGAGAAATAGTCTATTCCACAGTATCTTATTGCAGCGGCTGGAGGGATTGGGGGTGGGGGGCACTGTCTTGCGATGGTTCTCCTCCTTCCTCTCTGGCCATTCGCAATTTGTGTTGGCAGGGGGACAGAGATCGGCCCTGAGGTCCCTGGTTTGCGGGGTACCTCAGGGGTCGGTGCACTTGCCCCTTCTGTTCAACATCTATATGAAGCCGCTGGGTGAGATCATCCGTGGCTTTGGGGTAGAGTTCCATCAGTACGTTGATGATACTCAGCTGTATATCTCTACCCCGGGCCACCCCGATGAAGCCGTTGAAGTGATGACCTGGTGCCTGGAGGCTGTGCGGTGTTGGATGGGGCGGAACAGGCTTCAGCTCAACCCATCTAAGACTGAGTGGCTGTGCTTCCTGGCACCCCGATACAGCCAGCTGGTTCCATCGCTGGCTGTGGGGGGGGGGAAATTCTTGCCCCCACAGAGAGGGCTCACAATCTGGATGTCCTCCTGGATGTACGGCTGTCATTGGAGGACCATGTGGCGGCCATCGCCAGGGGAGCTTTTGGTCAGGTCCATAGGATCTACCAGTTGCGGCCCTTTCTGGTTCGGGATGCGCTTCGCACGGTCACTTCCGCCCTCATGATCTCCCACCTAGACTATGCCAACGCTCTCTACATGGGGCTTCCCTTGAAGTGCACCCGGAGGCTCCAGCTGGTGCAGAATGCGGCCGCGCGGGTAGTGTTGGGGGTTCCTCGGGGCTCCCATGTTACACCGTGTGAGCTACATTGGCTCCCGGTGGTCCTCCGGGTGCGCTTCAAGGTCCTGGTTATCATCTTTAAAGCACTCCATGGCTTGGGACCAGGATATTTGCGGGACCACCTCCTGCCATTATCGGCCTCCCGTCGGCCAGTACACTCCCATAGAGTCAGCCTCCTCAGGGTGCCGCCGACTGGATGGCTGTCGATCCTGAGGGTGCGGGCCTTCTGTTGGGGGCACCCTCCCTCTGGAATGAATTACCCTTGGAAATGAGGATCATCCCTGATCTCCTGACCTTCCGGCGCATGTTGCAAACCTATCTATTTCATCAAGCCGGTCTGGCCTAGGGTTTTTAGGATTTTAATTTGGTTTTTATCTAGTTTGGCTTTTAAACTTCTTATAAATTTCAGCTTTTCATGTTTGATCTTTTGCTCTTAATTTTGTATTGTTCTCTGCATTTTAATTTGGCTGTGCACCGCCCTGAGTCCTGTCAGGGAAATAGGGTGGTATATAAGTACAATAAATAAATAAATAAATAAATAATAGATAGATAGATAGATAGATAGATAGATAGATAGATAGATAGATAGATAGATAAATAAATAGATAATAAATAAATAAATAAATAAATAAATTCCAATGTTTCTCAACTTTGATAAATTAAAGTTGTGTGGACTGTAACTCTCAGAATTCTGGGAGTTCTGGGAGTTGAAGTCCGAACATCTTCAAATTATCAAGGTTGAGAAACATTTATCTATCCTACGTCTTTGGTGTTAATCAGGATACCTGGCTGTTTTTTGCTAACTAACATTATGGCTCCTTGTCCTAGTTCCATCGCCTATCAAACCATTACTGATCGATTTTCATTTATTTCAAAATATTATTCATGGATATTCATAAAATGTAGTGAAAACATAACATGATTATGTTTGAAAAGATAGATTTATAATGAAAATGAGAATATGGGGGAGAGGGGGTAATGAATAATAGTCTCCCCTTACTATTCTTGCTAAGAGTTTCTCAAAGACACCAAGTTGGCCACTGTGATGTGGAAAGCTAATTCTTAATAACAGCCTATACTGGGAGTGTCAAATTCATGTTATCATGGTGGCATTATGTGACATATTGGGACTTTTTCCCCCTTTGTGGGTGTGGCCAGCACATGACACATCCGGCCCATGGACTGGGAGTTTGACAGCCCTGGCGTATACTAAGGAATTCAATCAAGAATCCACAAGATTCTTTGAGGAGTCTACATATGCCTTGTATGAAGGAGATCCCAGGTAGAATGCCTGGGATTTCAAAGTATAGCAGAAAAATCATACATGATAAGTGGCAATGAATCAATCTAAAACAATACACAGCTAGATGGACTTATAATATAATACAGTGTTTTGACAGCAGAATTTTGTTGATCCCATTAGCTTTGGGAGGATCATATGTCAAGCATAAGAAAGACAAGTTTGGCTTGATGCCTGTTTCCCAAAATGTGCCAAAGTTTAGATGGAGGGATATATTATATTTACTCACAGGCATCAAAACCTCTTTGAACAGTTCCTATTTATTTAGTTTTAATTTGTTTTAGCTATCTAACTGTTGCCACTTTGTCTGGCGGGGAAGTTTTACTTTCTTTTTCTAGTTATTCTGGGAGGTTTTCTTTTTAAATTTTAAAAAGTAATAATAGGGAACAATTTGTCTTGCCTTTCAAAAATAGTGTAAATGAATAATATACAGCATTATGCACAGAAATAGACATCCCATTTGAGTATCTTTCATTAATGATGAAAGAATAGGATAATAAAGAATAAATAATAAGAAAGCAACAGTACTGTGGTGCATTAACAGGGGTAAGCAAAGGTTATTCCAGTCTAAATTATCTAATCATAAGGAGAAATATACTCATTTCTAAATATATATATGAACTTTAATTGATTAATAATCCAGAAAGAGGATGATGATGATAGCAGCTTCAGAGTTAAAAGGAAAATATGTTTGCTCAACTGCAACTTGTCCTTTGGGTTTATTTTTTTTAATAAATAGATAACAGATGAGCCCAACAGCAGAGAAAGCATCCAGTAGAGCTCTGTTCTTGGTCCTGGAGGAGAATTAAGGTGCTCCTACAATTTAGTGGCTGGACATCTGCAAAGACAAGTGAGTAACTTGGACATGCTGAAAGAAATAACTTTTAGGCATAAAGATCCACTCAGATTGGCTCTCCAGAAGTGTTGGATTATAATTCCCAGAATGTTCAGCTGGTCATGTTGACTGTGAGTTATAATTATCCGATTATAGATTGGGAAGGCTAGAGAAGCCTCTTGAATATAGCATAGAAGCAGAAATTGTCAGAAGGTTAGAGAAAAGCCAGGGATAGGACTGCCATTTTTAAAATGTTCTTTAATTGTCACTTGATAATGCATGTCCTGGTGCTGTGAAAAACTCTGATAAAATTCTGCAGATGAAGCTGATATTACGGGCAATAGGCAGGCATCCTTAGCTAGAAAATCACAGTCCCTGTGAAAATATGTTTTTTTGGGGTGGGGGTTGAAAACTCTGTCAACTCCCTGGATATTCCTATTTCATAAACATCCTTGCGATTGGAATTGTGTTTGAATGTCATCTGCAAAGCTGATTTGGTAATATGGGAAGCTGCAAGGAGATTTTTTTAAAAAAAATATAAACTTTTTCTTTTTTCGTTTGGCCATGTAGATTTTTGTTTTATTTGTCTTTCAGTTGTGAGGAATGTAAGAGTTCTTGCAGTATCACTTTACAAAGCCCGCATGCAAGGAAACCGAAAAGGGCTAGCAAATATGGGCTACGAAAGAGAAAGATGCCTCTAAGGCATCAAAGGATTGGATGATTTTTTGGGGGGCAGTGCTCAAACTGTGTGTTCGATTTTTGGGGTGGCATTTGGGGGTTGGATGCTTAAGGTCACGTTTTATTGTCTAATTTTTTCATTATTGCGAGCCTCTGAACAGTCTGGTCTTTGTTTATTTATTTTTTTCCGTGATAAAAATACCGATTAAGAATATCTTCAACCACAATACCTGAGACCTGCTCTTGGCTTCTCCAAGCAAACTGAACAGAGTAACAAGGCAGCTTTCCTTCCATTCATTTTTTAGCATTTGGTAATGTGCCTTTCAGTACAAAAGCTCTGTTGCAATCCTCTTGTTGTTTGCTATCGATAGACATATTCTTTGCAATAAGAGTCTTACCTACTTTGAAAGTCATATAAGCCAATGAAGAGGTTAGCGTTTTGTTTCTAAACAAAGCCACAGGCAAATGTTCCTAAAACTTAGGAAAGCTTGCGGGGGGTCACTCCTGGTGTCTTGCTCATATGAGAAATATTAGTGCTAATTACTGGAGCTGAACTAGTTAACGGAATAAAAATTGCTGGGAATAAAATTGTTGTTTGCTGCAATATTGGACCCCTACAGAACGCTGGCCTTTATTTTTGTTTTCTTCAACACAGCTAAAAAAACAGTGGCAGGATGAGACAAAAAACTCTTCTGTCCTTGAATGGGAAAGGGCTTGCTTATTTTTCATTTGTTATCAACAAAATGGAGGGTCATTGGATTCGTATGGGAAAAGGTGAGATCTCTTTGGGAATATCTGAAACAGATCCTGCTGTTCACAGAAGGAACTGACCAAGAGGCATCAGCACACTGGGTTTTTCCTCCTCTAGGCTTCCTCAAAATAACAGGATTGGTTGGCTGAATGTTGAAATCAACAAAAGAAGCAAATTTTTTAAAAAAGTTTTTTGAATCATCAAGGTTTTCTTCTGAAAGAGACAGATATTTAAGTTTTAATAATTTTCATTCCTTTCTTTCTGTTTTGCAGAAAGGCAGATTTTGTTTCCATGATTTTTTTTTTAAATCTCAATAATAAGAATAATTCAGCAGTGGAATCAATTATTCTAAGAATGGTAGGTTCTTATTCAGGATATTGGGAGAGATATTATAAGTTCCTTTGGTGTGTTCTTCTTTTCTTCAATTCAGGGGCTTTGAGAAAGACAAGAAGTATGGTTATTTTTGTCACTGAATGGTGTGCCATGAATTATACCCCCAAAAGTTGGTAGGTCCAAGGCATAAAAGTAGATGGGGACAGAGAAAAAGTTATGATTAATTGTAATTGAACTAAAATTAGGACCAACTAGTTATATGAGCAACTATGTATTTACTACTAATATATAATAATATATTTATGAATATTGAATCATTTTCTCTTGGCATTGAAAATTCAAATTATGGAGGACCTATGGAAATTACATTCAGGTCTTTGGGAAATTGCATCTGCTCCTGGAAATCCATTTTCTCTACAAGATGAGAATCCTTCATATGTTTATTACTAGGATAGAGAAGTGTGCCATTGTAGAATGATGGCTCTCTATTCGTAAAATTCTGCCAACCAAGATAAGGATTAATAATAATAATTATTAGCTTCTACATGCAACTGGATTTCTTCCACCTGTTTTATAGAAAGACTCTAGGATTTAATGTAACAGTTTCAACAAACCTCCCCCAATGTGGTCCATTTCAGATATAGTTTCCAGAATTCTGAACCAGCATAGCCTTGCATTCACTATTTATCTAGGACACAATGTTTGAGAAGATTGGCTTTGAGGGTTGCACTGGGCTAAGTCATAAATATCTCAACAGGTTATTGCCTATGTTCATTATGAACACAGTACTCTGAATATACAGAAGTTAGTGGGTATTTATGGAAGAATGGGCTTCCTTATTTGTTACTAGAATGCTCCACTATTACTTTTTCTTCATGGAAAATCCAGTTATTTTCCTGAAAAGCTTCTTTGTTATTTGCTTTTAAGTACTTATCTACTGTTAATGATAGCTCGGCAGTTTTCTATCAGTGGAAAAAAATGATATACAGAATGTAAAAAGATATAATGATTTCCATAACATTTCACTGTGATTCTTTATACAGATTGATATATTTTTAGAAAACATCAGTACCAATTTAGTAGAAAGAGAAGCCTTTTTTAGTCTGCCAACTGAGATCAAAACGTGCCAGCTTTTGATAGCAACCTTTATCCTAACTTTTTTTTTGTGATTCTTTGTATTGAACTTTGACAAAGTAACGTTCAGTTAGAATAGACTTCAACTAGAGGATTTTCTTTTGATGACTCTTTAAAAAGAAAACTATCTTTTAAAGCTGAACATACAGTCATTCCAATAATTAAAAGCCAAAGTGATAATTATGTTAAGCTTCTGATAAATTCCTGAAGGATTCCAACCAGTTCCAAAGTTGAATGTGCACCTAAAAAGAGTGTGGTTTTGTTTTGTTTTGTTTTTGGTAAGGGACTTGTGTCTGGCTCTTCATTTACCAGTTCTCATTATTCAACAGTTCTGTGATCCTACTTATCTACACTGCTTAATGCGTTCACATTCCTTGCTTATTTTTCTAAAGAAGTTAAGATTTTTTTAAACTCTTTGCTAAATTAGGAGAGTCTGAAGATTGACGTTTTTGCCCATTCTTGCTGTTAGAGATTACTTAAATGAGAGAATTCATTTTCAGCATTGTTCGGTGGATTAAATAATCCTGCATCAGCCCATTTCTATAGGGTTCCTTTAATTGCCGGGTAAGTGCCTTTTCTTATGTGTGAACAGTTATTAACAGTTGATGAATTTGTGCTAAGAATAGTGTAGTTAACCTAAGAAATTATGGGAATGGTGTGAAGTTTAAATGAAAAATGAATTGTTGTCATCTTAAAGGCTTTCATAAGATTGACTCTTAGATTAGAAGCGAAGCCCCTGGTACATATGAGGAAACTCCAGACTTCAATATCTGTGTCTGTAACTGTTAGGGGAGGACCTCAACCACCATTCTTAACAACCTTTGTCCCCTTCAAGTCTCCTAAACTGAGACTCTGTTGACCGATGCTTTCAATTATTTTGACTGTTTGTGTTTTCAAAATTAGAAATATACCTCACATTAAAGAAACACAGAGTCCCAGCGTTATGTAGCAGACTGTGTACACAGTATCTTTAGGTTGTTTTGTAAATGTGAAACAAGCCTTTTAAATGTTCAGATCTTCTAGAATTTTCCTATAGTTTTCAGTAAGAGATCGTTGGAGAAAAAGGAGAGCATTACAATAAGTTTCGCTTGCTGTAAAGAAGAAAGAGAAACAAGTAAAATATGTCTCTCGTGTTAGCCTGGAATAAAAAAAGTTAACCCAAAGAGCAAGTAACTCAGAAAGTGATGAATACTATTTGTTAGAAAGGAGGTTAAATGTATAAGACATGAATTCCAAGGGGTCCTCTATTTTCTTATGAGAAATATACGTGTAGGCAATTTAAGGTAGCAAGATTCTGGGTTCTTGTACTTTTTCAGCATATGGGGAAAGAAGCTTTCTCTTATGAAGCCGGGCATTCTGCACTTGTTTGTTTTAAAAATCACTTATCAACATGAAAATCACTTGTCACCTAGAGAAAAAAAATGACAATAGATGTTACACTCCTTATTTCAATGACTAGGCTTCTAATTTATTTCTCTGTCTTGTTGATATTCATAAGCTTCAATGCTCCAGCATGGCCTATTGATTCATATATCACTGGTCACAGATCTCTGTGTTATAATTTCTCTAAGAGGCATTAAAGTGGTTATAGTTCTGAGGCACAGGAGGAGACTTAAGTTGGAGAGAGATCCATTGCTGTTATCAACAACAGTTGTGGTAATGTGTTATTTCACTTTTGAAGAGATTTGAAGCAACTTCATTGGGAAATTTCTATATCCAGATCTAGTTGCAAATATTATATTTCTGAAATATCAGAATGATGAAAGTAGTCTCACATCATGAGCTCCTTTGGGGAGGGCGTATGATATCTGAACGTACATTTTACAATGGTAGAGTTTGCATTGTGAAGGCGCTGCTTTCATCTTCCTGCCCCCTTTACTTCTTTCTGTTGATGTCATTGTATTGGTGGATCTCCCGGTGCTTTTTCTCTCCCCTACCACCAAATGTCACCAGCCAGCAGGAAAGAATAAACATGAAATGAGGATAGAGCTTGAGAACAAGTGAGCTCTGACAGATGGGCAGATTAATCAATTTAGTCATCAATCAAAACTCACTCCAGGTTTTGCACATATGGATCAAAAAGTAGTCCACAAACAGCTGACAAGTGTAATGGGGGATCGCAGACCAGAACGAGAGGATCGCTTCCTCTGTACTGCTTTTTTAATTAGGTCATTTCCTTTTCTTGCCTCCATTCCTAAGCTGGGAAAGGAAATAGGTTTAATCTGTGGGATTGGAGAGTTAATGGCTTTTGAAGAAGCCCAGTTTCCTACTTTTACCTATTGTCTATGTATAAATAACCTGGCCAACAACTAATAGCTGCAGGGAGGTGGGTTGCATGGCACAAGGACCCTAGCTATATCAGCAACTTCTTCTCCATGTCATTAATCTATTTAAAGATGTCTAACAAAGAATAGGCATGGGCAAATTGGTGCCCTTCTACTGCACTACAGAGCCCCTGGAACCAATTACCAGTTAGTAGGGGGCTAAGTCCTCTTTCTAATGCATAACTCTAAATTGAGGATTGTCTTGAAGACCTGGACTTTGTGGCAACAGCTGATTCAGACTATGCCACTACTCAAATTAGATTGGCCAGGGACATAATGAGTATCAGAGTGATGGCAAGTAGGATCCCATTCCTTAGGATCCCATCCCTATAAATCACCTGGCTCCTGTAGGAGAAGAGCAGAGAGAACTGGAGATGGAGTTAAATGTGTCATCAGCTTAGAGTCTAAGCTGATGACACATTTAACTCCATGTGATCCAGCCTCCCTTGAATTCCACTGATCATTATCAATTGAGATTTGAAATTTAGTTGATTAAATTCTTGTGTATAGGCTTGAGCAATAAATATTTCTGAATTGCAACTTAATTTATAGTCCTGATCCTTGGCAGCTTAAAGACTGGTAATATCCTTTGCTGAATAAGAGGAACCCATTTGTATTCAATTAAGGCTTAAATTTAAATTTAAGGTTTCCTCAGATTGGAGATCAGATGAAGACATGATCTTATGCAAGTGGAAAACCCTGGTGTTTGAATATTTGGCTCTGTTCAAATTATTGTTTTCAAATCTATTCATTTCACATAACATAGCTAAAACTACAATATCTATCTATGAACAAATATTTTGGGTCAGATTTTGTCAATGGATTTACTGCTATTTTAACTTGGTTGAGAGAGAGGGAGGGAGGGAGAGATCAATGAGTATTCCTTTTGCCTATAAAATGCTTGAATTAATTTAAATTTACATAACAGAACTGAGGGAGCCATTAAATTATCACCTGATGCTTTGAGCAAAATACAATATATAATATGATGGAATAGAAGCCAAAAATCCATAATGTGAGCAAAACAGATATTTATAAAAGTTGCATTTATACCATTCACATACAGAACAGTATTAAGTGTAGCTACAAGGATTAACATACTTGAATTTTAATCCATTTTATAAAAGAATTCAGTTTTAAAAGCCAAAGTGATTTGCTTTATCAGGATATTTCACTTTACGAAAAATATCTGTCCCTAAAATAATAGAGAGGAAACAGAGTTAGGTTTCATGTTTTTCAGTGTTTAGTACATAGGCCAACATAGCTTTAAATGAGCAGAATTATTCCCTTCTTTTCTGCAAAACAGAATGTGCTTGAGACAGAGAGTGGGGAAATTTCTTGCATTTTTATGATTGGGAATGAGGATGCAAGAGATCTATTACTCCATTATAGTCCACCCATCCTTCACAGGCTTCAAGTTCATTATTAACATTGAACTACATCCTGTATAAAGTTGAAAGTATCAATAGTGTATCCAAATAGATGTATTTGTAATCTTCCAAATTCATGTGAGAGCAAGAAGAAACAGACAATCAAGCAAAAGTACACATATGTAACAAGCACCTACAATATTAGCTGCAGCCCACCTGATTTAATGCTACTCTGTCTGTATCCTTCTGTCTCCCTCCTGCTTGCTTGCCTGCCTATCCATCCATCCATCCATCCATCCATCCATCCATCCATCCATCCATCCATCCATTTATCTTCTATCTGATTTTTCTCCTAAGGTTTCATATGTCAATAAATAAACTGTAATGTTTCGTGGGACAGTCATTCTTGGTATTACTATACAAATAAACACAAATTGCTGCATACAGTCTTTGGACTTCTGTTCTTTTCTCATGGTGATGAAAAAAATAAAGCTGTAATAAACTCATAAGTAGTTGCAGTCACGTAATATTCTACTTAGCAACTGCAGCAGTTAGCGATTGAGTTGCCAGTCCCAACTGTTGTCACTAAATGAGGACTATCTGTAAATTCCATAGATCAGATTAAAGTTTTCAAAATAATTGCAAACTGTGAACTCTCAATCAGATATCAGTGGTGTGCATGGGGGAAACAAAGAAGTGAAAAAAATGTGGCTGGAGTTAAGGTCATATATCTTTCTTAGATGGAAACAATAAACCTGCAAATAATGACAGAATGTCTTCTTTGTGAGATTCCTTAGTAGCTAGGAAACAGAAAATTAACTAGCTTGTCATTAGACAGGAAATCTTGACTTACACCAGTTCATTTAGTGACAATTCAAAGTTACAGTGGCAGTGAAAAAAGTGACTTATGACCATTTTTCACAGTTATGACCTTTGCAGGAGCCCTATGATCATGTCATCAAAATTCAGATGCTTGGCAACTGGTTCATATTTATGACCGTTGCTGTGTCCCGTCACGACCTTCTGACAAGCAAAGTCAATGGGGAAGACAGATTCACTTAACAACCAGGTTACTAACTTATGAACAGCGGCGATTCACTTAACAACTGAATAACTTAACAACTGAAGCAAGAAAGGTGGCAAAATGGGGCAAAACTCACTTAACAAATGTCTCACTTAACAACAGAAATGGGCTGAATTGCAGTTGAGGACTATAAACACTAGCGGATGTAATATAGGTTATGGTGCCCCTGCCGTCACATTAATGTCAGGATGCAACTATGATATAAGAATGTTATACTTGCTTCAACATTCTATTATAATTCTATCCTAACTATTAACTTTAAACATGAATGCTCTTCATTTTTCAATGCAGGTTGACCAAGAAACCAAGGAAGGATCTTTATGGTCTCTCAAGACATTCACCAGCATCAAAATCTTTGACGTTGGCTTCTTCTTCTACTGACCCAGAATCACACTAGTCATGGGTAAATCTAAGAAGAAAGAAGAGGCTGTCTTTCTGAGGAAGAAGATCACACTTCTCAGGGCCTTTTCACTTCTCATCGGGAGCATGGTGGGCAGTGGCATATTCATCTCCCCCAAGGGGGTCCTGAAAAACTCCGGCAATGTGGGCCTCTCCTTAATCGTTTGGTTTGCCTGTGGAATTCTCTCTATGTTTGGTGCGTGGTGAGTTTCTTTTGTCTTCAGCTCTCAGGGGATCAGAAGTTCTGTTGGTCCAATGTGATAGACTCTTATTGAATTGGTAGCTGCTATTGTCATATCTAATTAACTGTTGGAAAAAAACTCCACATTGGCAACAGGAAGGGCACTGGCCAGTAAACACTCAGCTCCATTCAGCTGCCCAGACTCCACTCCGCAAGGGATTATGGGGTTATTAAAAGAAGATGATTGTCATATCTAGCCACTTATGTTGGTGATTCTGTGCGCTAGCAGAGAGTCTGACAAAAGTTAATTTCCCCCAAAGGAGAGACAGCAAATTATTATGAATTTTATTATTGTTCATCAATGTGAAACTTCAACTACCAGTTCTTTACCTGGTGTTTACCTTCATATGCATCAAGTTCTTCCTGAGAAGATGTCATAATGTCCTGAGTCCTGTCGTAGTATATGTGTGGATCCAAGCAATGGGGCCTTTTGCAATTGATAGATGGAAATTCTGTCAATGTGTGGGTTTTCTAAGTGCCATTCAAGATATTTTTAGTATGACACCCTGTATGCCCATAACCACTGGGACTACCACAGCCTGCTTATGCCATAATCTTCTAATTTCATTTTTAACATCTTGTTATTTTGTGATCTTCTCCAATTCTTTGTCTTCTAATCTACTACCTCTAATATTGCCATAGCAGTTATCCACACTTTCTTCTTTTCACCTGCAGTTATATCTGGTGTGTTATGAGCCAAGGCATTACCAGTCTGTACTTGGAAATCTCATAATAATTTAACCTGCTCATTATGGTTTGTCACACAGCCAGATGTTTAGGCTGGATCTGGCATTCTTTATCCACCTATCAAGTCCATCCCAAGGAGCTGGGGTAGGCATAAGTTATTGTTAAAGTTATTGTTGCAGGATGTAAGCTGTTCCAAGTAAAACTGCCTTTGGCAATTGACTGATAGTGATTTTTTCAATGCCTACGGTATTCAAATGGTACTCCAGATGTTTTAGGATTGCACTCAAGGAACCTATCACTATTGCACTATCTTTGCTTTCTTTTGTCACAGTTATTCTACTTCCATTGGTAAAATGGATCTATTGATGTCAGGTCTTTGTATTTTGTGATCCTCCCATCCCCAGTTCTATTCTGCTGTCTGCAGGTACTATCCTGCCACTATCTAGATTTTAATTATTATGTTACATTATATTTCAAAATTTAATAGTAATTAAAATAATTAAAAATAAAATGAAACTTGACAGTCTGGACTCAAAAGCAACCATTAAAACCAAGACAACAGCCACCTCCCAAAAACTTAGGCTTGACTATATTATTTCATTTGGAATCTTGTTGCTTTTTAACTATGGTACTCAGAACTGGGCACAAGTAATTTGATTAATCTAACATTGCAGAATCAGAAAATACTTGTTATCTAATTGCCTGATTTTACAAATTCAGCCAGAACTGCCTTCTCAAGAACCCAAGCTGCAACTAAGCCTTATTAGAATTGACTGAACAACATGATTACAGAAGCACTTGTTATAACTCCAAACTACCTTATCCTATTCCAGTGCTGCCCTCTGGCCAATCCAACCTGATTTTCCTTTTCTTATCCCAGGAGGCTATAAAAGTCTCCATTTTTTGTGTCCTAAGTAGACAAGACATGGGGTTTGACTGGGCACTTTGCATTTTCAAAACCCTACCACTAGTTCTTGCTGAGTGAACAGATGCAATTGTTGGAAGAAATATCCTTCTGGGTTCAATTCCAAGTGAGAAAAAGACACTGGGATTCATGGAAGTTGCTTGGAAAGAAGGTTTATTGATGAACAGGATCACATGCCTTGGAAATTATGGGTGAAAAGGGAAGAGTTGCTGAGAGTCCCTGGGTTTTATACCCTCTGCTGGGATTTGAATTTGAGCTTGTATTCTGATTGGTTGTCAGACCCCCATGGGGCCATGCAGGGGAAACTCTGTAGACTGTCCTGAGTCCCAGGCTTGGTTGAGCCTTGGTGGATGATGATATAATGAAAGGGCTTTGGGATTCCTATTACGAGTCTGCCTGAAGGAGGTAGAATAGACTGTTATGAATTCATTTCATTGTCATACTATAAACTCACACTTATTTAATTTGCTAATCAGAATATCTGATGCTGTATCTAAGTCTAATATCTTCATCTGCTATCAAACAATAAATGTACTTTAAATTGTAAAAAACAATAGACTAAAAATGGAATGAATTAATGCTCTCTGACTCCCGAGATTCCAGATTTATATTCTCAGAAGGTCAGAATACAAATGTTTTACTGAATCTAGTGGATCTAGTATATTAGAACATTCCAACAAGGTCTCAACTTAATAAAAAATATGGTTAAGATGAATCTGGCAAGATGTGTTATCTGCAGTGCAAATGCATTCTGACTTTTAATAATCACTACATCTGTTTCAAAGCACTTTCATATCAATCACTTCATGATCTACTGTAGAATTTTTTCCAGGTATTAGTATCTGACTATTCGATTCTCAGGCCCTGCAATCCACTTTTCTCCTCTTTTTGAGGATAGGAACAACCTCTCCTCTGGTCATCTAGTATTTTACATGTTCTCCTGGTTTTCTCAAGACCATTGACAGTACCCTAGGATTACTAAAGGCAATTATCTGGAAGTTTTATTTCTTCAAAATAAATATTCCCTGATTTTTATCAATCTCATGCTTCACTTCTACCTCTACATCCGTCCCTTTCCAATTTCCGTGTAAAATACCCTGTTTAAAGAGGGCTGAGCCAGAATAAGAGTTAAGTAATGCCTCTCTTTTGTTATCTGCTGACATTTTGCCATTTTCACTGAGTTGATTAATGCAGTACTGATTCCATTGCTTCCATTTTGAATATGGATGGCTATTTTCCCTTCACCAATCTGATGTTGAGCCTTTCTGACACCCTTCCTCCAATTCTAGTTTATCTCTGTGTATTTTTCCTGGTGCTCTATCCATATTCCTCTTTCCATCTTCTATAAATGCCATTTTCCATTTTCAAATTTTTGATAGACATTTCATATACAGTACTTACATGGGCTTCTCTTGCTGTCTTTCAAATGTGTCTCTCATTGAAATTGTTTGCATTTGTGCTTTTTTTAAAATCTCCAATTCTCTTGAGCTCCTTTTCTCGATAACTGTTTTTTTTTTTTTAAGTCCTGGATTCAAGTATATTCAGTTTTATTTTCCCTTAATATTAGGAATTCCAGCATTAACATTAGCAATCCCAGGAGCCCCTGTGGCGCAGTGGTTAGAGTGCAGTATTGCAAGCTACTTCTGCAGCCAGCTGCCTACAATTTGGCAGTTCAAATCCCTCCAGGCTCGAGGTTGACTCAGCCTTCCATCCTTCCGAGGTGGGAAAATTGAGGACCCAAATTGTTGGGTGCAATGTGCTGACTCTGTAAACTGCTTTGAGAGGGCAGTAAAAGCACTATAAAGCAGTATATAAGTCTGAGTGCTATTGCTATTACATGGTCAAGAATTGTAGCATTATCCTCCTCCTCTCACTTCCTTAATTAAACCTCTCCTACTGGTTAGTTATGTTCAAGCATAGCTAATTCTCTTGTGCTTTTCTGTACTCTGAAGGTAAAAGTTGTCAGGAAGACAAGTCAGGAGTTTCCTGAAATAACTATGCTTTGCAGCATTTGTCTCCCAACCAATCAGTGGTGGGATTCAAAAAATTTTACTACTGGTTCTGTGGGCATGGTTTGGTGGGCGTAATGTGGCTTGGTGGGTGTGGCTTGGTGGGTGTGGCAGGGGAAAGATACTGAAAAATCCCCATTCCGTCCCCACTCCTGGAGGAAGATTACTGCAAAATCCCATTCCCTCCCCACCCCACTAACCTGCTTTCCAGCTCCGTTCTCCTGTGCAGAGCAACAAAAAAAGACTCACCCGATCACCTGGGACTCGGTAGGCAGAGAATAGGCCAGTCAGAGGTGGTATTTGAGTAGTTCTTTGAATTACTCAAAATTTCCGTTACCGGTTCTCCAAAACTGGTCAGAACCTGCTGAATACCACCTCTGCAACCAATGACTCTCATTCATGCCTCTCAGAAAGATCTACAGTATACTCCCACAAAGCATAACTGCATCTTCTCCTTGGTTGGTTAGACAATAGAGATACTCACAAATAAAAGTATCATTATTACTTTTTTACTTACTATTTTATTTTCATTTTTAAAATTTTACTTACTATGTATTTTTTGTATTGTATTAACTTTATTTATTATTTTAACTAATGCTCTTTGCCGCATTCCTGGCTCCCCTGGATTTCTGAGCAGGAAATAATCTCCCTTTCAATTTTTTCTCTCCCTTTTGATCAAGCTATATAATTGCTATATTCCAATCATGAGATTCATCCCACTGGTCTGTAATGGAGTTGTAATGTAACTGGTCTCGAATATCAAAAGCAAGATTTTCTCTTAGCACTCCATCGAGTATTGAATTAAGATGGCTAGATGCCAAAGTTTAACTATTGAAAACAAGCAGGAGAAATCACTTTGTTCAAGGAAATCCCAAGATTTGCAGAAATTAAAAAAAAAAAAAACATTTCGGGGAAGAACAAGCCACCATCTCTTTTTTCTCCAGGCTCTAATATGTCCAACATTATTTTGATGAAAAATGTGTATGTGAAGTAGTGAGAGGTGAGGATTCTTCCTACAGAAAGCCTGGCACCATTTTGAAAACAAACATGATGTATTCCAATTCAGTGGGGTTCTAGCATTTAGACAGCTTCTCTAAATGTCATATCTGTGTTTTATTGCTGATGAGTTTCCATGGCATGAACATAAGGCTAGAAGCTAAGCTGGGAATGAGTAGGCTTCAGTATAAGAATCAATTTTACTCACACAAAACCAAGTTGATTTCAAAAACCTCCAGCTCATTGTTTTACCCAACGCTGTTTGGTCTTGATTGACATTATCAAACAGAACTTTTTGTAGGGTCCAATCTGGGTCAGTCACTGGGACCAAAGTCTTGGGTCAGTCACTGGGACTTTAGTCTTCCAAGCTTTTGGATTTGTGCTGGAGCCCATCCTCAGGGAACATCTCTCTCTGTGTCATGTATAGATGACACATTCCGGTAGAGAGAAGTTCCCTGAGGATCCCACAAATCTGTTTAGCTTGGAAGCCTAAACCTTTGGTCCCGATGACAAACCCAGATTGGATCCTGCAACATTATTCTGGGACATGTATATTTGCCTTCATTTGTGGGAGAACTTTTTCATCCCTTGATACTCTAAAATTTGAAGCTACTGGGAACTTATATATGTGGTTCTTCCAATGCTTCATGGAGAAAATCCATGAGGTCTCTGGGAATTGAAAATGATTTGATGGCACATAATTATTCAATCATGATAAATTTCATGACAATGTAATGTCTGCAAACAAGCAACCAAGCTCAGAGAGCAGCAAGGATTCCAGATAGCTCTTCCTTCCCACTGCAAATAGAAAATTTTGGCCCTGCCCTGCATGTGACATGGTTTTATGGAACGGGTACCATCACTTCATTCATTTTAGCTCTCATTCCCACCTAAGTCGCTATGGAATGTACCCATCCTTGCAGGGGAAGGAAAGCATAGCTACTACAGATCGGGAATGGTGATCCTTCTTCAGGAAAGGGGTGCATTTCCCCAGAGCTGCATGTGGGGTAGAGCTTAAGCCAATAGAGTTCAAGCCTACGGGCATGTTCTTTCTTTCTCTGAAACTCCTCTCTATACCTGGTAGGATCACAGAATGTATTAAACCATGAAATGATTGTTTTGAATATATTCTGTCTGTACAGTGGTGGGATTCAGCCAGTTCGCACCACTTCAGGAGAACTGGTTGTTAATTTTCTGAGCAGTTTTGGTGAACTGGTTGCTGGAAGAAATCATTAGGGAAGAGAACCGGTTGTTAAACTATTTGAATCCTAACACTGTGTCTGTCCCTTCATAGGCGTTTAGGCCAGAGGACATAATATACAAGGGAGTCCTATAATTTAGGCTAGAAAAGCCTCAATTTTCTCTTTTCCTGGGACGGCACTTTAGAATGTCCAAACCTTTCCAATATAAAGTCTTCATCAGGATTTGTTAAAATTGTAATTAAATCATTCCAGGTGCTTTGAGTTATGCAGAACTGGGCACGCGAATTACCAAGTCTGGAGGCCATTACATTTATATCTTGGAAACACTAGGTCCTCTGCCTGGATTCCTGTTTCTGTGGGCTGAATACTTTGCTATAAGGTAAACTTTCCCATCATAACAACAGTCCCCAACCTTTCTGGCTCTGTGGACCAGCAGCAGTGGTGGGAGGGCAGAGGAGATGGTTTCACATGTGCATGCACTGCTTGCATAAATGTAGCTTTGCACATTCATGCGCTCGCCCACTGCTTGCATGGCTTGGTTCCCAACAGGCTGCAGCCTGGTACTGGGCCATGGACTGGGGGTGAGGAATAAACATGATAGTGAACAAGAAATGTTCTGAACCATTGATCATTGAGTATAATTAATACACAGACACGAATGGAATAATCTGCAGCCTTGGATACAGAAATAAAAGATGACCTAGGCAAATTGTCATGCTTGTTATATTCATGAGGCAAGAACAACCTTTCATAATTAGCAAAAGGATAGAATGTCTTGCCTTTATTTTATCCTGAATCAGCCTGTCCTTTTTTAAAACAGTTTTTAAATTAGTTTATGTTATAACATACAAAGAAAATACAAAGGCAAATAGTCAGCTGTTCCAATTGGGAAAATACTGGGCAGGATAGCCACAAAAATGAAGCAGTAGGCATAACCATGTGAGCAAAAGCTTGGGGCTTCAAATGTGCAGTTGCTTGCACCATCTTGTTTTTTTTTAACCTACCGCTCCCTCCATCAACATCCCTAATACAAGGTGCATAAAATTTGTACTATGCCTTAACAATTGTTAACATTAAAAATGATTAACTCAAATATGATTTCTGGACAGCCAATCAATGCAAAAATAAATGTTTGATGGCTATTTGTGAGAGGATGTTTGGTTTTGAAATTACTTTATAGATGGTATACAATTATATCTGATTGCTTCAAAAAAATGATTGAGAGTAAATAATTGAGAGAAGCCGAATTTTGCAGATTCATCCCAAGTTGTTGCTGCTATTTCTTCTACCTTCTCCTCTTTATTATCATCACCATCAGCTGCATGTTGCACTAGGATGTTGCACTGTGCACTGTAACATCTTCAAGTCTCCTCAAAGACTATAATTTTTCTCTAGACCAGCCAACAGTGCCGTTGTCGCCTTAGCATTTGGACGCTACATATTGGAACCATTTTTTGCACCTTGTCCGACTCCACTCCTGGCTGTGAAGCTTGTTGCTCTCCTGGGTTATTGTAAGTCCCAATGGAAATCTTAGCCATTTTGTTTCCCTAGCAGGGGTAAGTCATGGTGATTTTGTGTACTTAACTCATGCAGATCAAATACTTTCCCTTTCTTGCCACTCTAGACATTGTCCTTATCTTAAATTCTTGGAGTGTCAGCTGGAGTGCCCGGCTTCAGACCATCTTATCTATCATCAAGTTGGCAGCACTCTCTCTCATTATTGTCCCAGGCATGATGCTTTTAGCTCAAGGTATTCCACATGGTTGTTCTTGTTGTCTATTAATCAACACAATGATAAAAACACAAGGAATACTTCAGAGGATTGAATGCTTTGAGCCCAATCTATAAAATTTGACAGAAATTAAGAAGAAGGGTATTTTCAGGAATGGATGAGAAAATTCTCCATAAGAAAGCCAATCATTATAGTTTATGTCTTACTCAACAAATGATGGTTAAAACATGGCTTATTGTAATATGTTAATCCGATCTAGTCATTGTTATAATTCATTCATTGTCTATGTTTGGCAATGGCTTGTGAGATCTCAAGCACAGAGAGCGTCTTCTTATCTCCTGCAACAAAATCCTTTTTAGACAAGATAGCTGTTTTGAATCTGGGCTCTCTTCTCTTATGCAAATCATATCTTATACCACCAAGTTACATGAATACATATACAATAAAACTTGACTTTGGTACTAATTTATCCATCATCAGAATGTCTATTTCTGCTCTGCCCTTCCTTTATAATTTTATTCTTTTCTTTAGGCTGTACAGGAAATTTCCAGGATGCCTTCAATACCCAAGCACTCGTTTTGGACAAGCTACCTTTAGCTTTTTATGCAGGGATGTTCGCCTACTCTGGATGGTATGCATTCCTAGTGTATATTTCTGAAACTCTCTTGTGATTTCTCACCATTACTGAAACAGTCCTTTCTGTCTCTTGCTCCTCCCTTCATGCAGGTTTCAAACTAGTTTTGTACGAGAAGAACTGGTGAAGCCAGAACGGTGAGTTGGAAAGATGAAACTTCATTCTGACTTAGACTAGTCTTTCCCAATCTGGCCCTCTCCAGATGACTGAACTCCTCCATTTGTAGGAAATGCTGGAGTTGCATCTAGAAGTCACCAGGTTGGTGGAGAAGATGGGGCTAGAGTAACAGGCTTAACAAGATACGTTTTTGTGGTATAGTATTTTCAGAAGAAAATGATGGGAAGGCAGAAATGATGGAACACTGCCTAAACTAAAACATAATATTTTAATTTTGCAGTCAAATATCATAGCTAAGGCTTTTGCCTGTACTGTCTAGAAAACTGACAAGCCAGATTAGTTCCCTATTGTGTAGATAAAGAACAAAATGCCCATTTTTCCTTCAGCTTTATAAAGACAAGGACCACTGGCATATTTTTTTAACAAGATGAATGCTAAGACTTTAAGAAAGTGGCTTTAAGGATATCTCAGCGGGATGAAGAAGTTCTTCATGTGTCCTGAATCCAACCTAAGATTCTAGAGTATTTATTTAAAACATTTACATAGCTATCTATCTTATAACCAACTCTGGGCAACTTCCAATCAAAGATTAAAACTCCATAAAATCCATATTAGAACTGTAAAAACTAAACCATTAAAAACAAAAACCTGGAGACAAGTCAGATTCTGAAGTCCAGTCACCTCAACTAATCCCAGTGCTTGGAGGAAGAGCCAGGCCTTCAAAGCTTTATGGAGGGCTAGGAGAGTAGAAGCCTGTTGAACCTAAGGGGGAAGACTATTCCGCAGGGCAGAGGCAGGGCTGCCATAGGAAAGACACAGTTCCTAGATTCCATAAAATGGCAATACTTAAGAGAAGGGACTAGAAGCATGCCCACCCTATCTGACCATTGGAGGGGTAGATGTCCTTAGGGAAAGGCAGTCATATAGATCATATAGTCTCCAACCTTGGCCATTGCTGAGGAATTCTGGGAATTGAAATCCACAAATTTTAAAGTTGCCAAGGTTGGAGACCCCTGATATAGATAACCCAGCACTGTGGCATAATAGACAAGTCATTGTTTCAAACACACATGTAATACACTGTGCTTAAAACTGATTTCCTAAGAGTCCTTTGCAAATTGTGGGTGTCTGTTCAGAGATAAACTCTATTAAGCTGAAAGGGAAGGTTTCCTTCTGTGTGCATGCAATGCATTTGCAGGGTCCATCTGAGTTCATGTATGAAAAATAATGAAAAGATGTGAGTAATTAATGAAAAGATGTGAGTAATATAAGGCAGCTGCACGTTGCAAAGCACTCCCCTCCAAAGCATGGTTATGATGCAAATCAGGGGTGGGATCCGACAGGGTTAACTACCAGTTCGGTCATTTACGAGGTTCGGTGATTTATGATATGCTTCTCTGCATGCTGCTCAGCGGCGCATCTGTAAATCATCATCAGCATGCTGCGTGCAGAGAGGCAGCCTTTCAAAAAGCCCTCTTTTCCTGTTTTTTTAACTGCAGCTGTGCTTCGCATGGCAGCTGAAGTTGAAAAAAATCAGGAAATAAAGATCAGGTAAGAACCTGGGTGGGCGTGTGGGCAAAAACATCAGCAGACATAGAACCGGTTCTATGTTTGCTGCTCTTCAGAGCTACCGGTTCTACATAGGTGGACAGAACCGGTAGAAACCCACCCCTGAGGTAAATGCCTGAATGAGTTCTAGGAGCCAGAAAAGGATTCTGCATATGTAAGGCAAGACAAGAAGCAACAGATGGAAACTCATCAAGGAGAGAAGCAACCTAGAACTAAGGAAGAATTTCCTAACAGTGGGCACAATTAAACGGTGGGACAGCTTGCCTTCAGAAGTTGTAGGTGCTTCTTTACTTTAAGAAGAGACTGGATATCCACCTGTTTGAAACAGTATAGTGTCTCCTGCTGGGAACAGGGGTTGGACTAGAAGACCTCCAAGGTTCCTTCCAGCTCTATTCTAATTGATGTGCAAAATGTTAGAGCACTTCTTCTGGCTATTGGAAGTGCTAAGGGTGGAATTGAATGAAGCAGCTTTGCCAAGATGCTTTTCCCTAACTTTTGCTCAAGCAAAGCTCTATAAAACTTTGCTGTATTACAACTGTAGTATTTCCGTGGAGGGGAGAATAGACAAACAGTGAGAGAACAATGTGAAGTATAGATCTTTACTCTCAAAACTGGTAAAAAGGTTCAGCCTCCTTCGAATCATGGTTGTTTTCTGGACAAGTTCATATACCTGAACTCTGTGTAAATGTCATTAATTTAATTCTGAATCCAAGTATTAACTTTGGCTCCCTCTAGAGTCTTTATGTTATATTTAAAACACTTTGATTTCTGCAGCCTCTTCAGCCATGCATGGACATGAAGAGAGATGAAAAATTGTTCCGAAAAATGTTTCTAAATTATAAAATTGTGTATTCTTGAAAGGCAGTTAATAGCAGCGAATGACAGCAGTGATTTACATTCAAAAAAGGAAAATTTAATGAATTTTCATTAATAACTGTTGATGTAGTCGTAGTCGTTGTCATAGTAGTAGTAACAACAACAACAACAACAATAATAAAGTGATGGAATTGAAATGCCCAATGGACATCAAGTGCCACCAATCCGAAGCCTACAAATACCTGGGCATACTGCAGCTGGACATTATCAATGACAATGACAATGACAAAGACAATGGCAAGTGAAAAGTGTGGTCAGCAAAGAATACACACAAATGGTCAGAAAACTTCTAAAAAGCAAACTGAATTCTGGTAACACCATCAAGGCTATAAATATCTGGGCCATACCTGTCATCAGATATACTGTACTGCTGGGATCATAAACGACACAGGCAGAGCTGGACAGCCTGGATAGGAAAACAAGAAAACTGATGACTATGGGTTGCACCCGCGTAGTGACATTGACAGGCTATATTTGCCCAGAAAGGCAGGCAGCAGAGGACTTTTGCAAGTGAAGCAGACAGTCGAAGAAGAAAAGCATGCTCTGGCAGATTATGTGAAAGACAGTGTTGAACCAGCTTTGATGGAGGTCAATAAGAGGGAGCTGCTCAAAGTGCAGCAAACCAAGAATCAATATAGGAAAACAGTGATGCAAACTCGGGCTGATAGCTGGTGTAACAAAGCACTGCATGGACAGTTCCTTCAAAAAATCCAAGGAAAAGACCTGGTAATGGCTGACCAATGGAACACAGAAGAAAGAAACAGAAGGCCTAATTCTTGAAGCCCAAGAACAAGCCATCAGAACAAATGTAATCAAAGCCAGAATAAAAAAATCTGCTGATGACCCCAAATGCAGACTCTGTAAAGAAGCGGATGAAACCATTGATCACATACTGAGCTGTTGCAAGACAATAGCTCAGACTACTACAAACAACATCACAAAACAGGTGCTCAGATGGTCCACTGGAACTTATGCCACAACTACCATCTGCCTGTAGCAAAGAACTGGTGGGATCATAAGCCTGAAAAAGTGGTCGAAAATGAGCATGCAAAACTACTGTAGGACTTCCAGATACAGACTGACAAAGTTCTGGAACACAATATCCCAGATATCACGATTGTGGAGAAGAAAAAAGTATGGATCATCGACATTGCCATACCTGGTGACAGCAGAATCGACGAGAAACAACTTGAGAAAGTCACCAGATATCAGGACTTGAGAATTGAATTGCAGAGACTCTGGCATAAACCAGTGCAGGTGGTTCCAGTGGTACTCGGCACATTGGATGCTCTGCCTAAAGTCCTAGGCAAGCACTTAAAAACAATTGGCACTGACAAGATCACCATTGGTCAGTTGCAGAAGGCCACCTTACTGGGATCTGCTCGCATAAACCGCCGATACATCACGCAGTCCTAAATACTTGGGAAGTGTTCGACTAGTGATCTGTGATACAAAACCCAGCATAGTTATCTCGCTTGCTGTGTATACTGTCATTTTTGTGTAAATAATAATAATAATAATAATAATAATAATAATAATAATAATAATAATAATAATAATAATAATAATTGCAATATTTGGTGATGCACGAACTGAAGACAAGCAGCAAGAAAAAAATCACAAAGTACCGGGATTTACAATTTGAAGTTGAGTGACTTTGGAAAAAGAAATTGTGTGTTATCCCAATTGTAATTGGAGCCCTTGGAGCAATACCTAAAGGGCTACGTCACTATTTGGAAATTCTGAATTTATCAGACTTGAATACCCTGATTTTACAAAAAACCCACCCTATTTGGAACAGCTTACATCCTCGCTACCTTAACAGTTCCTAGGTCCTTGGTTAAGACTCGAGCTATTGAGCTACCAACTAGCCCCAAAGGCTGTGAATCTCACCAAAGATTAACAACAACAACAGCAATAATTGCCAGAATCGAAGAAAAAGAACTCAATATAATAATAATTGCCAGAATAAAAAAAAATATCACAAAATATTGTGACCTGGCCATCGAAACTACATTATGGATGAAACATGTAACAATGATACCCATTGTCATACGGGTACTTGGTAGTATGTCCAAGAATTTTATAAAATACATCAAGAAGTTGCAGCTTCCTGCAATAACATCAGCAGAGCTGCAAAAAACTGCGCTACTTGGAACATCCTACTTTTAAGAAGATATTTGCTTGATACCTAGGATGCTGACAGCAACCTGTATCAATCATCAGTGCCAGTCATTGATATTTTTAAATGTTCAATTGACTGAGTTTCATGTTTAATGAATAAAAGAGACAATAATAATAATAACAAGAAATAATAATAATAGTTTCATTTCATTTCTGAAATGGTATAGGGCACGGGTGTCAAACTCATGACATCACATTGCTGTCATGTGACGTTTCCTATTCATGTTCACCTGCTATTTAAACTTAGTTAGAATTATTTTGCACAGCAAGATGGTTTAAAATTATCTTAGGATGCCAAATGGAGGACAATTTGGTCTCTATTATCAGTCATATGGCCAAGAAGCCCAGAATATGTGATACATTTAAGAAATAACAATGACAAGAAAAAAAATCATCCTGGCCTGTATTGGATATAAATGTTACCTACTTCTTCATTCCAATCAATTGATCTTCTACTTGTTATCCTGACTCAACCTCCCTTTGGGACTGTTGCCTGGAGCTTTCATTGTTTAAATGCCTCTTGAGCTAAGTTCACTTGTGAAGTTCTGTTATACTTCATTCTTTGCTCCCAGGAGGAGAAGATAGTTTACTTGGCTTTAATTTCCACTCAGAGCTGAAGAAGCTTCTTGGATGAGAAGCGAAACTTCTTCAAAGAAAAACCAGAAAGTCCAGTTGCCTCTTGAAAAAGCACCTTTGGTATTCCCACTCTATGGTTTCCATCTGCTAACTGCCCTCTCATGGAAGCTGAGGGACCAATGCCTGGCATAAGAGGGCCGAACAACTTTAGTCATGCTTTCTCACCATTCGAAAACTGCACTTCCAACCTCTCTGGATGGCATAAGGTCCAGGACAGCTGAATTAAATCTTAATTGGGATGGTGGCTACAGAGGTACTCATAGATGTCTCTATTTCCTTTTCCTTTTTGTAGGAATATCCCTCTGGCTGTGATTGTGTCGGTGATCACAGTGATTGTGGGGTATATGCTCACCAATGTTTCCTATTACACAGTACTGACAGCAACAGATGTCCTTGTCTCCCAGGCAGTGGCTGTGGTGAGTTGAAAGTCAAGGCTGTTTTTATAATCAGATTAAACCAACACATACAAACATACATACATACATCACCGCACCCCTTTCAACACAGACATTCCAGAGGGTTCAATTTGCAATTGATGGAAGAGAGGTTTGGCAATTAAGCACAGTTTCATTGAATAAAGCTCCCAAGAGTTTGTTTTGTCTTTGTAAAGCCTTGGAATAGCAAATAGTATGAATATTCACACAGGGGTAGGGGCTCAGGTGGAGACAGCACTGTTATCTCCTCTAATATATATATATATATACACATATATATAAAGTTCTGTTTTTAATTTTCTGTTATATATTATTATTTTTGTAGAACTGAAAGTTCTGAAATGGGATTTGGCATGCAGGCTGAGGAATTCTGTGAGCGGAAGTCCACAATCTTAATGTTGCCAGATTTGAACAACTACTGAGAGATAGATTAAGAGAGAGAGAGAGAGAGAGGGATATACATGCACACATATGTACAAACACATAATGTTTCAAGATTAGTTAGAGTATTTTCAAAGCTTTCTTAAAGACTGATGAAGCAAGCAGTAATAATATTAGAGACATAAGGAACAAGCAGGTGTAAAACTAGAAATGAAATACTGTTGAGCTGATGCCCTAACAGCTCTCTGAAGGCTTCCTAGTGGTTTTTATTCACAGCTGAGTTGATTCATGCAGTGTTTCACATATGTGAATTTCAACCATGCCTTTCTTCCCCCATCAGAGTTTTGCACGGAAAGCTTTCCAGAGCCTTATCTCTGTGATCCCAATCTTGGTTTCCCTGTCTTGTTTTGGAACCATGAATGGGGGAATTTTTACATTTTCAAGGTTGGTAGCTAGCTAATTTCTAATGTTTACATTTATATATCATGATACCATGACACAGGTCACAGTGATGTTATTATGGTTTGTGACAGACACTAACTAGACCCAAACGTCATAGAGCAGGGGTGTCAAAATCGATTTCATTGAGGGCCACATCAGGGTTGGGTTTGACCCCTGGGGCCAAGTGGGCATGGCCAGCTCGATGTCACTCGTATTGGGTGCCTGTGGTGCCCAAGCGCTTGGCCAGCGAAAACAGGCCTCCCAAGCTCCATTTTTGGCTATGATGGCCTCCTGCAACCCTCTGCCAGCAAAAAAGGAGCTGGGGAAAGCTGTGTGTGACCCTCCTGAGCTCTGTTTTTACTGAAAGAGGGTTGCAGGAGACCATCACAGCTAAAAAATGGAACTCAGGAGCCTATTTTTGCTGGAAGAAGCACCATGGGCCGATCCTTTGCTGTTTCCAGGATGGCCCTGTGGGCCAAATCTAAGCATCCTACAGCCCAGATCTGATCTCCGGGCCTTGAGTTTGACACCGCTGTCATAGAGGAAAGATAGGGACTGGTAATCAGGACAGCCCATTTGATACTGATACAATTTCTCCCAAATCAAGGATTGATGCCAAATTCAGTTCAGACTCTAAGCATGTGAAACTGAGTAACAGAATACAACAAGGACTCTTGTTTGTTTTGGAGGCACATTGGATGGAAATGATCTAGAACACAGAAATGATGGACTGTAATGAATTTTGTACCCCTACATTTCCATCTTGGGCCTTTGGTGTTAGCTGTTTCCTCTCCCTAATTAATTTCCAGGTGCTCATTTTTACTACACAAAAGTGAATGCATGTGGAAGTCAGTTGTGGAGAAAAAAGAGAAGTGGGAATTTCAGGGGGGAAAGACGAGAGAAGGAGAAATGAAGCCATTGTCTTCTTCAGATGATTCATTCTAATGTTTTGAAGTGAAGAAGGAGAAAATTGTGTTATTCTTACAGACACTCCTTTTTCAGGTGTTGGACATTATGCTGAACCTTGATTTGCTTAATACAGACTGTTAAATAAATCACTGTTGTTCAAATTCATACAAATATAAACTTAGATTTGCAAACTGCAGTGGCTGGGCTGATACAGCTGATAAGCCAAAATCAACCAACTTTTCTGAAGAAAGGGCAGATTTTTCCTGATGTTTTGATTGTGCATATAACACCCTGAATGATGGCCTTTTTGGTCTCCTCTGAAATTACCAAATGTCTTGGAAAATAGGAACCATTTAGATAAAAGAGGAATTGATCATTCTATAAATAGTTAATTAAATCAATACCAATAAAATAAAGCATATTTTATTTTAGTATCCTATGACTATCACTGTTGTATCTTATGATTTATGATATATTTTTATGATGACTATGATCATGATTTATCACTTATAGCTTTTATGTGCAATGAGAACTTATGCACTGAAGACAAATTCCTTGTGTGTCCAATCACACTTGGCCAATCAAAAATTCTATTCTATTCTATTTTCTACTCTATTCTACTCAATTCTATTATTTTGAAACAAGAGAAATGAGAAGTTTGAGGTACTCTGCTGACTGTTTATGCATTTAGATTTTTAAAATATTATTGCCTGATTTCATTCAGGGCTATTGAAGAATATCATAAAATTACCTCTATGAAATGTGTTTCCAATCTACCAGGCTTCTACTTGTGAAGTTTCCTACATTCTTGAACTCTTTTACAGCCATTTTTCTACTTCTAGGACATTGTTTGTGGCTTCCAGGGAGGGGCAATGGCCCACCCTCTTCTCTATGATCCACATCCAACGCCATACCCCACTGCCAGCTGTCTTGCTAATGGTATGCTCCTTTGTCTATAGTGTCAGATTCATCTTACTTCAGTGGCTCTGATGTGGCAAGCCTGTGACAATCATCTTTAACTGACAATAATGCAAACAGCCTGTGTTATTGATAACCTGACCACAGTAATACCAATAATTGTGAAAGTGTGTTGTTTTGCCTTTAAAATCGTGCTAGTTTTCTACTTGTATTTGATGGCACTTAGATGTGTTGGACTACAACTCCCATTCACCAGTTTGTGGAGTATGAAAGGGAGTTAATAGCAGCGAAGTGCCATTGCTAACAGTGGATTTTATGACTTGTAATTCAACACATCCAGATGGCATCTGATTTTGCAAGATTTATCTATGTGTTCTTCTATGGGTAAATTTTCTACAATGCTTTTTTTTATGAAATGCCAGGTGCTATTCTTAAATGAAGCAATCCATTTGCAAGATTTTACCTTCTAAGACTGATGGAACCAATTAATATGCTGGTGTATTGATCATATGTTAACATTCAAATTAGCTAAAACTCATTAACTGTTTGGCAGCCCACATTGGCAATAGGTTTCTGTTGATGATTTATAAAATATTTCAGTGGATTTTTTCTTATTAAGTTTAAAATATTGTGCTTTGAAATTTCTTTCTGGTTTGGATTTGACCTGTGAGCTATTGTCATTTCAAACATATGTCTGAAATTTAAACTCCTTTCACAAAGCATTAACAATCTTGGATTCTTGAAACTGTTGGAAATATAAGTGCAAACCCTTTAAACAATTTTGAAAAATAACAACATACTTTTCATGCTTTGTCCAAAACAAATGAGCCAAAGTTAGCTTTGAATATCTGCCTTCTTCCTATGAAAACTCTGATGGTTTAGTTTACTATCTTTTCATTTTATTTCTTCAAGTTCCCTTTAGTCACAGCCATGATTTGTGTAGGAGACCTTTACCATTTGTTGAACTTCTTCAGCTTTTCCCGGTGGCTCTTCATAGGATTAGCCACCCTTGGGCTTATAGTTCATCGGTGTCGCCATCCTGATATATTAAGCCCATTCAAGGTAAGGTTTGATAGTTTGAAGTTTCTTAGGAACATAATGCTTTCCCTTTTTTCATTAGGTCTGGGGAGGTGCATGAGGAGTTCTTTGTTCTAATTCCTCTCAAATATACTCAGTAAAGTGGCATTGTTATTATTAGCCGCAGTGGCACAGTACTTAGAGTGCAATACTGCAGGCTACTTCTGCTGATTGCTGGCTGCCTGCAATTTGGCAGTTCAAATCTCACCAGGTTCAAGGTAGACTCAGCCTTCCATCCTTCTGAGGTGGGTAAAATGAGGACCTAGATTGTTGGAAGCAATATGCTGACTCTGTAAACCCTTAGAGAAGGCTGTAAATCATTGTGAAGCGGTATATAAGTCTAAGTGCTATTGCTATTATAAATGCTACCCAACTCCCAGCTGCTGTGGGCAATTTACAGATTATTTAAAAAACAGGATAATAAAAATAACAAGGAAGAAATAAGGATAAAGATGACAGAATTACAAACTGGATATAAACAAAACAAGAATTATTATCAACCAATTGGCAGGTTAATTTGGAGCCAATATACGAATGGTGCTGGACAAGAGCTCGGGATACTGTGGTTCAAACTTCTGGTTAGTCACGAAACTGGCAAGAAAATCAATAACAACTTACCTATCTTAATGGAATGTAAGTCCTGGGTCTTTGAAAGAAGGGTGGCAGACAAATGTTATTTATGAGCAGTAACCCAACTAGAGTGTTTACCTTCAAGAAGTCCTGAAGTTACTTTGTTCCACCTTCCTTTTTTAGTAATTCAGAAATTCAAAAGTTTCCTATACCAACCTCTTTGCAACTCTCAAAAGAAAATGGGGAGATGTTGTTTTTACAAACATTTCAAAAACTAATAAAAATTAGAGTGACACTTCTGCAACTTGCACATTACTTGTACAGATCTTGGAAAAAGACATCTGATTATGACAGATTTAAAATCGCTGCTCCCTTATAACTGTAGTTGAGAAAACAATCCTAATCCTCTCAAAAGGCCACAAACCCCTATCTTGCTTTCATGGTTGTGCTTCTGAAAATGTGGTGGTCTTCCCCATTAACCAGACAAATACCTTTGGGAGGAGGGTGCATCTCATTATCTAGAGTTGACGAGCTGTGGTGGCGCAGTGGTTAGAATGCAGTGCTGCAGGTTACTTCTGCAGACTGCTTGCTGCCAGCAGTTCGAGTCTCACCAGATAAAGGTTGATTCAGCCTTCCATCCTTCTGAGGTAAGTAAAATGAGGCCCCAGATTGACACTGGAAACTGCTTAGAGAGGGCTGTAAAGCATTGTGAAGTGATATATCAGTCTAAGTGGTATTGCTATTGTTATTGCTATATGTTTCAGTCACATCCATGCACCTTTCTTGACAGAAGGGAGTGATCATTGCCTTTTTCCTGGTTTGGTTTTGGATTTCATAATTTGCAAATATATTAAAAAGCACATGTTTTTGTGAAGTGGCATAAGCTTTCATAAATTACAGATCATAAAACCCAATACCTTTTAATATAATTTGCCTGTTGGAAAAGGTGCTACCCAGTCCCTGATTTTTCCAAGGCAATTTGACTGTCACCTGCAGAATACTGATATCCTCGTCCTTCCCTTTGAACTTTACCACCAGGGAGAACCTTTTAGAAATTTACACTCTCACTGGAATCACACTCAGGTTAACAGAAGCTATTGAGCTCTGCCACATGTCAAGACAATAATTTTCTAGAAAAGGGTTGTCAAACTTGTGATGACACATTGTCATTATGTGATATGTCACAACTTTTCCAACTTCGCTAAAATGATGGGCGTGGCAGCACGTGACACATCCGGCCTGTGGGCCGTAAGTTTGACTCCTTTGCTCTAGAAGGATCTGTCAACCCACAGAGATACCCCAGACCAGGGATGTCAAACACAAGACCTGTGGGTCGGATCTAGCCCATGAGGTGCTTAGATCTGGCTCATGGGGCTGCACTGGAAACAGTGAAGGACTGGTCTGGGGTACCTCTGCCAGTGAAGATGGGCTCCCAATCTCCATTTTCGGCTGGGACGGCCTCCTGCAACCATCTGCCAGTGAAAACAGAGCTTAGGAGGGCCCTCTTGAGCTCCGTTTTTGTTAGCAGATGGTTGCAGGAGACCATCCCAGCTGAAAACAGAGATTGGGAGCCCATCTTCACTGGCAGAGCACTCAGGTCATCACAGGCGCCCCTGACACAAGTGACGTCAAACTGGCCATACCCTCTGGCCATGCCCCCTGCCTCCCCGAGGTTAAACACCACCCTGATGTGGCCCACAATGAAATTGAGTTTGACACCCCTGCTCCAGACAAAAAATACAATAATAACAGTACTTTTATTGCAAGACTACAGTAATAGAATCTTGCAAATCTGAAACTACATATATCTCCCTTTCAATAACTAGGGAGGCTCAATTGCCTTTTATTTGACTACTGCCTAGTGCAGGGGTGTCAAATTGGCAGTCCATGGACTGGATGCGTCACACGCAGGCCACACCCACTCCAGCTCTGTGAAGGGGAAAAAACATCACAAAATGTCACATGACAGCAACATGACACTACGAATTTGACACCCGTGGCTTAGTCTGTTGCTGCTGCTGTTTCTCAAGGACATTCCCACAGATCATTACAGGTTCCATCTATGGTGGAGACTTTAATTACAATACAACAAAGACCTCCTATGAAATATTTTAACCTAATAACATACTTTTCTCTCTCCCTCTCTCTCCTTCCAGGTTCCTCTTTTCATTCCCGTTTCCTTTACTGTCATCTGCCTTTTCACAGTGGGAATGTCTTTCTATTCAGACCCAGTTAATATCAGCATTGGATGTGGCATCGTTTTAAGTGGTCTTCCAGTTTATTATTTGCTCATCAAACAATCAATGCCAAATTGTTGCCGTAAGACTTTCTGTGAGTGGATCATTTTGGATTATGACATCCTTAGAATCATAGCCTATGATACTGTAAGCTGAGGCAGGAGCAACATTCCCTGTGTTGCTCAGCTTCAACTTCTGATATCTCTAGGAAGCTTGGCCAAATGGGTCAGGATGCTGGAGAAAGAGGCATGTCTGTTGTCTTCTACTAGGAGGTTTTTGCATGCATTTGCCTCACCTGTGGTGGCCAATACTTGATTCCTAGGATATATAATATAAGGATCATTTATATAGCTCAAGCCAATAAGCAAGCATGATATAGTCCATCTGACATGGTTAACTTTGGATAGAACTTTTTAGGCTAATCGATGTAAACAATAATACACATTTTTACATCATAATTGTACTGTAGTTATAAAAAGATTATATTAATTGTATTATTTGAAGACCAGCCCAGTCCAAGAACTACCTTCAGTTGTGGCAATTCAGTTATGATTCCCAACCAACATGGCTACTATATTTCTGAGCATTTAGGAACTTGAAGTCTTGAGATCTGGAGTTGTCAAAGTTGGGACACAAAGAATATCCAGACAAACACAAATTATAAAATTACAGATAGTTCTTGAACTGATCTGGTTCCTAAATTATGTTATTGGGCTTCTTACTGTTCAAATGGAATTGCCTCTAAACATTCTGCCCATAGTTTCACTTTTATTTATTTAATTAAACTTATAGTTGCCTATTCCAAAATTCTTTTGAAAGAATTCAGGTTCCAGACAAAAAATATTTATTTATTTATTTATTTATTTATTTATTTATTTATTTATTTATTTATTTATGTATGTATGTATTTATTTACTTATTTTATTTGTCAATTGCTTATAAGATAATAGGTATAAGTAAAACATAGTTAGGAATACATGGATACATATAAGAAAGATAAAATATAAAAGAAACAATAGGACAGGGACGGTAGGCACGTTGGTGCGCTTATGCACGCCTCCTACAGACCTCTTAGGAAAGGGGTGAGGTCAATAGTAGACAGTCTAAGGTTAAAGTTTTTGGGGTTTGGGGAAGAAACCATAGAGTCAGGTAGAGTATTCCAGACATTGACCACTCTGTTGCTGAAGTCGTATTTCCTGCAATCAAGTTTGGTGAGATTAACCTTGAGTTTGTATCTATTGTTTGCTCTTGTATTGTTATGGTTGAAACTGAAGTATTCATTGACAGATAGGACATTGCAATGTATGATTTTATATATTATACTTAGATCGGACTGAAGGCGGCGTAGTTCAAGGTTTTCTAGGTCTAGAATTTCGAGTCTGGTGGCATAAGGTATTCTGCAATGAGTAGAGGAGTGAAGAATTCTTCTTGTAAAATATTTCTGGACTTTCTCAACTGTGTTAATATCAGATACGTAATGTGGGTTCCAGACTGATGAGCTGTATTCGAGTATTGGTCTAGCAAATATTTTGTATGCTCTAGTTATTAGTGTAATATTACCAGAGAAAAAGCTACGTAAGATTAGGTTAACAACTCTCAGCGCCTTTTTGGCTATGTAGTTACAGTGGGCTCTAGCACTTAGGTCACTTGAGATGAGTACTCCAAGATCCTTTACAGAGTTTGGGTCATCAACAAGGTCTTGACTATTCAGCCTGTGTTTTATTTTCTGATTTTTTTTGCCAATATGTAGGACAGAGTATTTATTTGTTGAGATCTGAAGTTGCCATTTGTTTGACCATTCTGATATGTAGTCAAGATCTTTTTGAAGGGTAGCGGTATTTTCTGTGGTGTTGAATAGCTTTACATCATCAGCGAAGAGAATGCAGTTGCTCTTGATATGATCACAGAGGTCATTTATGTAGAATATGAAAAGAGTTGGTCCTAGAACACTGCCTTGGGGGACACCACTGTTGACAGGTATAGAATTAGATAAGACTCTCCCAATTTTGATCATTTGTTGTCTGTTTGACAGGAATGCTTCTATCCAGTTATGCAGGTGTCCAGAGATACCATAAGATTTTAGTTTTAGGAGTAGTTTGTCATGTACCACTGAATCAAAGGCTTTGCAGAAGTCTATATAGATTGCGTCTATTGCTTTGCCCTGATTGAGTTGTGTAGTCCATATGTTTTTGCAATGTAAGAGGTGCAGATTACATGATAGTTTTTTCCTAAAATCAAATTGTTTAGAGAGTAGGTTGTTTGTTTCTAAGTGGAGGATGATGGATTGGTTGATAATTGATTCCATGACTTTACAGGTGACGCAGCATAAAGAGATGGGTCTGTAATTTTCAACTAGGCTGGGGTCTCCCTTTTTGAAAGTGGGGATGACCGTGGCTTGTGACCATAGTTTTGGCAAGGAGTTGGTCCTGAAAGATTTTTCAAAGATTATGCTTAGAGGTCCTGCTATGGCAGTGGATAGCTTTTTTAAGAAATAGGCACATATTCCATCCAGTCCAATAGATAGAGATGGTTTTAGATTGCGTAGTGCTTTTTCAACATTGTCTTCTGTAAAATCGATATGTATTAGATCATTGTAGTTGTCTGTGGTTCGACTAGGAAATACTGGGCATGATCCATTGCTGTTTACAAATACTGAGCCAAAGAATATGTTAAAGAGGTTGGCTTTAATAGTGTCATCATTGCAGTCTTTACCATTAGGTCTTTCAGGGGTGGGATGGACCTTGAGTCTTTTATTTTGTTGCTTATAAAATTGTAGAAAGCACAGGTGGAATTGGTGCATAGAAGGTTTTCTTGTTTAATGTGATAATTGGTGCATTCAGTTTTTATCTGCTGGCATAAATTTTTGTATCGGCTTTTGAAGTTGGCAACATGACCAGATTTGTTTTTCCGCCAAAGTGATTTCTTTTTGAATTGTAGCTTCCTTATTGTTTTGGGTAATTTGTTTTTTCTGGTTTTGGGAGTTGTTAATGGTATATGTAATTTGATGACTCTTTTGACTTCAAGTAAAAATATGTTGTAATGGTCTTCTATAAATCTGGAGTTGTCAAAGTTGGGACACAAAGAATATCCAGACAAACACAAATTATAAAATTACAGATAGTTCTTGGACTGATCTGGTTACTAAATTATGTTATTGGGCTTCTTACTGTTCATATGGAATTGCCTCTAAACATTCTGCCCATAGTTTCACTTTTATTTATTTAATTAAACTTATAGTTGCCTATTCCAAAATTATTTTGAAAGAATTCAGGTTCCAGACAAAAATATTTTTTCATAAACTTGAATTCAGACTTAAACATACATTTAAGCCTTAACTAGAGAAATGTTACAGCTTGGAATCTAATGTTACATCAGGGGTCCCCAAACTTGGCAACTTTAAGACTTGTGAACTTTAAGTTGAAGTCCACAAGTCTTAATGTTGCCAAGTTTGGAGACCTCTGCCTTACACCATAGCTATTTATCAATAAGGGCATGTGATTATATATTTCTCCAAAAGATGGAGGATGTCTAGAAAACCAATAGAGCTGTTCAATCACTGAACCACTGTCAAATAAGCATAGGGGTCTGTTCTTATATTTTGAATTTTATTTATATTTACCTTATTGTAGACTGCTTTAGCCAACCAACTCAAAGTTCCACCATATTCATATTCTTCACTCTTTTCTTTCTTCAGGTTTTCTTACACTGAAGCTTCAGATCCTGCTCAAGGTAGTACAGCAAGAGATCAGAACATACTGACCAGTCCTAACTTTGAACTGTTGACTTTGGAGAGCCTTCTGTACAAGCTTGTATTTCCTATCACACTTAGAGTAGCTTTGCATGGCTGCTTCCAGTCTGGAGTTCCAATACCATATGGAAAATTCACCAGAGATCTAAGGCACAAAGAAGCTTCCCCGGATTCTTGCTTACTATTTGATGGTTTTTTACAAATATAGTCTAAGCTGCTCTTGGTATTATCCTCATCTGCAATGCAGATGCACTTAGGTGCAACCAATAAATCTGATGCAGTTGCATCTGCATACGTATTCTATTTCTATGTAAAGCTTGGGTAGAAACAAGTTACTTGTAGATTTTGAAAGACCATAAATTTGTTATAGTTATAGTATATTTTGATGAGTATTTCTGCGTTAAAGAGAACTTTGGATGCTTTTCAGCCTATGAAAAGCTTTACAAAAGATACATTTTTCAAAGATCTAAGTCAAACTCAAGGCCCGGGGAGTGGATCCAGCCCATGGAGTACTTAGATCTAGTCTGTGGGGCAGCCCTGCAAACAGTGAAGGACTGGCCTGCAGTGCTTCTGCCAGCAAAAATGGGCTCCTGAGCTCTCCTTTCGGCTGCCAGGGCCTCCTGCAACCCTCTGCCAGTGAAAACAGAGCTCAATCCATTTTTACTGGCAGAGGGTTGCAGGAGGCTGTGGCAGCTGAAAATGGAACTCAGGAGCCCGTTTTCGCTGGCGCAGTGGTCAGGTCACCACAGCCCCCCCCCATGGAAGTGACATCGAGCTGGACACTCCCACCCTGGCCACACCCATCCTGATCCTCCGAGGTCAAACACAACCCTGATGCGGCCCTCAACAAAATTGCGTTTGACAACCCTGATCTAAGTGCATTTGGTGGGATTCAAGATATTTTTAAACATGTGTGGTGTCATTATAATGGGTTTCCTGCACATCAGGATGCTTTACTGAGTCACCAGTGACATTCCTTCTGACTTTGATGGCATACAACTGGAAAATAGTTTTAGCAGGATTTTTCAATCACAATGATGCTCCACTTTCAGTTACTGTTACTGGCACTTCAGCAAGTGTTAGTAACTAAGTGTTAGTAACTTAAGTGTTAATTTCAAACACTTCAGCGCCATCACATCAGTTGGGAGAAAACTATTGCTCTATATCAGAGGTGCTATTCAGCAGGTTCTGACCAGTTCTGAAGAACCGGTAGTGGAAATTTTGAGTAGTTCGGAGAACCGGCAAATACCACCTCTGATTGGCCCCGCCCCCATCTATTCTCTACCTCCTATTGAATCCCAGCTGATCAGCTGGGTCTTCTTTTGTTGCCCTGCACAGGGGTACGGAGCTGGAAAACAGGTTAGTGGAGTGTGGAGGGAATGGGATTTTGCAGTAACCTTCCACTGCCACACCCACCAAGCCACGCCCACCAAGCCACACCCACAAAACCGATAGTAAAAAATTTTGAATCCCACCACTCTTCTCTACTCATGCAAAGGAATAATGATCTTGACAGTTACAGTGATTAGGAACTAGTCAAACAACAGCAACAACAACTATAATATAGCAGGGCCATGGTCTCATGCGTGCTGCAGCATTTGCATAGTATTTTGCTTAAAACAGCAAGATTCCATTGTTTCACTAACATGTTTAAGTCTGATCTGTCAGACTGAAATGCCTGGCTTTGTAAGACAGAAGACAGAGCATATTGTAAATGTTTTGTAAATTAAATGGCAGCAGTGCTAATTCTTTTCAGTCCATGTCTGTTTCAGATGTGTTCATTCATATGTACTATTTCTGCCTTAATCTGTATGTTTCTGAAAAAAAGTAGAAAAATATACCCATTTTATATGCATTTTGTCATAAAATATACATTTTGCTGTAGACTATCCAAGTTTATTTATTTGGACTGAAAATTAGGGTGTAACATTTGAAGAAGCATTAAATTGCAAATGCACCCCAATCATCTTTGTTGCTCCTGTCTGTACTCTTTCTAGGGTCTCAGCATTATTTTTATTTCATGGTGACCTGAACTGGACATAGTATTTCAAATAGTTTTCTCATTAGTGCAGTATAAAGCAATATTACCACTTCACGTGATCTTAATGTTATCCCTCTTTGATGCAGGGCTCAACTCACAAAAGTTGGCTTCCAAATGTGGAGAAATTAAAATGTTCAAGGATCATAATTATATATGTTTGTGTATGCCTTTAAATGGTTATTCTAGGGGAATTAAAATACTTATGGTATTGTTACAATGGGGGCAGCATCTAGCTAAATTAGTTTGGTCTCAGAAACAGAAAGCGGGGTCTGATTTGTAACTTGGATGGAGGAACTCTAGAGCATACATACATGCAGTGGTGGGATTCAGCCAGTTTGCACCAGTTCGAGAGAACCAGTTGTTAATTTTCTGAGCAGTTTGATGAACTGGTTGTTGGAAGAAATCATTAGGGCAGAGAACCGGTTGTTAAATTATTTGAATCTCACCACTGGATACATGGATACTTCACATTTGAAAATAAAAAAATGACATTTCAATAGATGGTGCTAGCAAACCACCATTGCCAAGAGAACCCTATAGATGTGTCGATGTGATCCCTAATTTGAGACCTTCTTTAAAGTGTTTCTGCTCACTGCAATTTAGACACCATTTAATATACAGGTAGTCCTCAACTTACAACAGTTCACTTAGTGGCTGTTCAAAGTTGCGTCACTGGAAAAAAAAAGTGACTTATGACCACTTTTCACATCTACAACCATTGTAGCATCGCCATGGTTACATCTTCAAAATTCAGGTGCTGGGCAACTGACTCATATTTATGACGGTTGCAGTGTCCCAAGGTTATGTGATTCCCTTTTGCGATCTTCTGACAAGCAAAGTCAATGGGGAAACACACTTCACTTCTCAACTGTGTGACTAATTTACCAACTGCAATGATTCACTTACTGTAACAATTGTGGCAAGAAAAGTCAGAAAATGGGGCAAAACTCACTTAACAAATGTTTCACTTAGCAACATAAATTTTGGGCTTAATTGTGGTCGTATGTCGAGGACTACTTTTATGTTATTCTATGAGGAAGCATTATCCTCTAGAAAATGAAACGTAATTCACCAGTGCCAAGATATTCCTTTTTGCTTTCCTTAGCTCAAGAAAAATAAAAGTGCATACACTTTTGTATCTCCATTACAATGCTTTTAATCAATGCTAGGAGTTCCCATGTTCCAATGTCTAAACTAGAGGAAGAAAGAGGATGTGATTTTAATTTATTGCCAAATCTACACTATGTAAATGTAGTATTATGATGTGGTTAGCAATCAACTCTATACTATAAAACTAAAGTTTAAGAGTTGTGGGAGTTTAATTTTCAATAGAATAATATATAGAAGCTTCACTAACATAGTGTCATGCTTTTTAAAATATAATATTTGTATATATTATTTTATCTAACATATATAATTTAGAAATCTATGTTAATAGAATGAATATTTCATTATGATGATAAATGTTCTAATATACATAATTGTCATACATACATCTTACTGAGAAGTGCATTGCCAAATTATGCACAGTGCAAACGTCAAATTATAATTATATTTTATATTTGTGGAGCTATGAGAATTACGGTGGGCATGCCAGTTGAACCCATTTCTTCACAGTCCTTAGAGTTAAAGCAATTGTTTTGCAATACCATTTCCCTTCAAATTATTCCCAACACATTTAAAAGTAAACCTGCATTTTCTCCACACTAGTCCACACCATCACCAGATTAAAAATATGTTCAGCATGGTGCCATCCATCTGCTTGTAATTCTGGAACTAATAAAAGGCACATTTAATCAATCATTGATCATTCAAAGCCAACCTACAGCTGAATACCAGAAACACCACCCAATCAAAGTTCTTTCTCTTTCAAAATTGCCAATTCTTCCAGGCAGACAAGAGACTCTTAGCAGGTTATAATCTTAAAAAGTAAAACACCAAAACATTCACAGTGCAAAACAAAACAAATCAAAATAAATGAAAAATAAACTGGCATAAGCACAATAGCTTAAAAATGACAAAGACATAAACAAAAATACTGTCACAACCAATAAATAGATGATGACATTGTCAGTTCTATAGCTCTTCTAAATAGCTCTGTTTTGAATAATTTCTGAGAAAACAATTTCTGAAAAACAGGTTCTTTCTGATATTGTTAATCTTCACATAAGGCAAAATTATTAATCTTGATTCTCCGGATATTAAAGTCTCCTATATATTCAAAAACTTGCTTTCAGCACGAACTTCAGAGACATGACATGGTCAGGATTACCACACAGTAGTTGCTTTGTTGCAGACAACAGAGTAAGATAACTTCCAGATGCCTTTTTATAGAATGTAAGTGAAAAATATTTTTCTTTCAGGACAAAAAATGATTTCTTTTCTATCAATTTCAATAAATCTTATTTTAAAATGTGAGTATAATTTGAATGCCTTTCAATAATGCCTTTATTTTAACTCAAGGTTCCATTTCCTGAAAAGAAAAGCATCTGGACCAGATTAATTAACTAGATTAATTTTCTGACTCAGGAGGGAATAAAAACTAATGGAAGTTTGTAATATAAAGGCTACAAAAAGATTTTTTTTAAAAGCCTATCTTAGTTGACCATAATATCTGCATGAATCATAGTTTTCCATAGGCAAGTGTAATCCAAGAAAGACCTGGGAAGGGTTAATAAGTGGACTTTTACCTTGGAGCAGCTGACTTTCTAGTTAATTATCCCGCCCAAGCTATAATCCCAAAGGCTTGTTCTTTGTCCTCCCTGTTGAGTTAGGGAGCAGAAGCATAGAATAAAGTCCAAACAGAAATCAAGGCTTGGCAGATTATTATTTGTTTGTATTTTTGTTTCTTGATAAAGTTTAGTCTCCAGGAAAAAGAAGAAAAAAGTGACATCAGGATTTTGATTAGCTGCATTATGAAAACTTTACTTTAGAATTAGGTGGAAGTGATGTCTGCCATAAAAATTTGGGAATTAGAAACTTGGTAGTGAGATTTTGTTTTGTTTCCTTATTTTCATTTTCATTAGCCTTTTCTGATCTTTTTTTAAAACTTTCCCTTGGGCGTGAATTTGATCAAGCCTTGTATTTTCTTGGGCTGGTTGTAAACTATGAATATGTTTTGATTGCTGCAAGATTAGTTCACATGAAAAAAATGGATATATACTTTTTTCCTCTTGCTGTTTCTACATGAATATTGTTGCTGGATTTATCTAGAGAATAATCGAAGACAAGAGAAGGAACTCGAAAAGGTAAGTGAATAAATTGGTTCTCTTGAGGTGTTTTTTTTAAAAACAGCAACTGAAGTTGTAACCCATCAATCTGGTAACATTACATTGAGAAAGGCACAATTTAAATATGTTCAGAAGAAAGTCTCAGGGCAAAGTTTAATGTGCTGCTTGTGGAAATCGTTCGAAAGTATTTCTTATTTGAAATATGTATTTCCAAGGAATTGGGGATATTAACAGAATAACATATCCATTTAATTGGTAATGCATCTTGACCAAGCTAGAGAACAAGAGGAAGGAACCCTATGCACACAAACATATTTAAGTTAGGTCAGATACAAACCTAGTGGCTGAATGTATGCCACATGCTGGCTAGTGTGAATAGTTTAACATGTTGTGTGAATCCAGGGCATTTGTTCAGTTTATGGTTTATGATATTCAGCAGACTCAATAACCAAGTCAAGCATGTTACAAGGTTCGTAATAGGGAGATGCCCAGTGAGTTGTGCAATATAGAGATAGATATAGATATGTGGTCATTGGATTTGGTTCTTATATCCAAAAGGAAATAATACATGATCAGATTCCCAGGTTTTCTTCTGTATATGAATTTAGGAAGGTGTCTAGTGCTATCATCCATGGCTCTGTCTAGTTGAATCCTATCCAAGAAGGTTTGATTTGGATACTGTGAAATTTCCGACAGCTTAGTAGTATTTTCAGTGTTACCCTAGATATTAATATGTAAAATGGAGGCCTTCTGAAAGCAAGTGCTTTGCTTTGCAACTTTTCTATTCTCCTCAGATCTACTTCCACTTTAGATAATTTCCCTGATTGCATTCCTCAACTCTTTTGCTACTCAGGATATGAGGTAGGATTTTTTCAGGAGAACTGGAGAAGATGGAAGAGATCAACCCTGAATAAAGAGATGGATACTTAACAATTTTTAATGTAAGGCTAGCTAGATTCACAATCCATTTTATAGTTAATCCTGGACTAGCACCAGGAAGATGGAGATTCATCTTCATCCTTTGGAGTGCTGGTACTTTGCTTGGGTGGAGTGACCATTCAAAATTACAATGGCACTGAAAAATGAGATTTGAACTGCCAAATTGCAGACAGCCAGCAGTCAGCAAAAAAAAGCCTGCAGTACTGCATTCTAACCACTGTGCCACCATTGCTGTTGGTTGAGTAACTTGATAACTTGGTTGTATGTATGCCATTTCATAGATTGTAGCCTGAACTTAGTCACTATTTCTTCAACTTAGAATCAGAGGCCTTAAAAATGTATGGGATGCTACTTTCTTTGACTTATTTTAGTTCCTCTTCATTCCCTGTATAAAATGAAACAAAATGTGAAAAAGTAATGATATTTATGTAGTTACTTACCAAGCACATCTAAATTCTATTAAAGCAATCAAAATATCTTTACAATCCCCAAGGCATGTCACAACTTGTGAGCACCCCTAATGTTTAGAAATTGAAAGTTGAAAAATTTGACATGCCCTACAATATCCTATTTATTGCCTGTCAATAGGATCTACAACAAAGTCTAACATAGAAAATTGCCTTTGCTCTAAAATTGTGAATTGGCAGAAATACACTGCACTTCCTAAATTCCCTCCCCCCCTTTTTTTGAGTAGTGATTTTTTGTGTGAGGACTTTGATTATAGAATGTGCTAACCCATGATTACCTAAATCATAGGCTATTCAAGATACTTCATTTTCTGGGTTTGCATAATACACTGAGTTGTAGTCTGATGACATGGCTTTACTTTGAATATTATTCTAAGCTGCAATGTTGCTGTTAAAAGGTGGTGTCCATATCTGCAATTACTTTCTCTTTTTACATGGTTGGCCTTTTCCAGCCTACACAGATCTCAATATTTTGCAATTCATCCTGGAGGTTGCTAAGACCACAACTTGATAGCACATATCAATTTGCAGCCTTGGCATAAAAAAAAAGAAGGAACAAACATTACAGTTATATTAAAGAACAGTGGTGGCACAGTGGTTGGAATACAGTATTGCAGGCTAACTCACTGCTCATCCAGGAGTTTGATTCTGACCAATTCAAGGTAGACTCAGCCTTCTATCCTTCCAAGATTGGTAAAATGAAGAGCCAGATTGTTGGAGGAAATATGCTGACATTTGTAAATCGCTTATAGAGAGGGCTGTAAAGCACTGTGAAGTGATATATAAATCTAAGTGCTATTGGTATTAATGCTGAATATTCTGTTCATTTACTGTATGAGATAGTTCTGTATAAGCAAAACTTGATAAAATTTTAAGGTTATTTAAGAAAGGGGCAAAGTATGGAATCTTTTACATCGAAGATAAAAGTTTAGCCTGGTTAAATAAGACACACATATTTTCCTGGCTTTCCTTTGTAGGTTAGGACATAGATTGAAAAAAGATATTAGCCATCTTTAAGCAAAATTTAAAATGCAATCTGTTTTAAGTAATTGATTTTTAAAATATCAAAAGAGTTGCTTCCAGAAGTTGCAGGTGCTCCAACACTGGAGGTTTTTAAGAAGAGATTGGAATGAAATGGTATAGGATTCCCTGTTTGAGCAAGGGGTTGGACTAGAAGGCCTCCAAGGTCCCTTCAACTTTGTTATTCTGTTTTAAGAGCAGTGGTATCTCCCAAGTCATGTGCATCCAGTTTGTAGGTTCCAGTTTTTGTTATGTCTACAAAAAGAGCCACTGCTAGTAGATCAGGGGTGGGATTCAAAATTTTTAACAACTGGTTCTGTGGGCATGGCTTAGTTGGTGGGCGTGGCTTGGTGGTCATGTTACTGGCTGGGCCAGTAACTCCACATCACTCACATCGAGGCATGCATCTCCTCGCCTGGCCTCTTGTGACTGTGGGGATGCTGCAACAGTCGTAAGTGTGAAAAACGGTCATAAGTCACTTTTTTCAATGGTCACTCCACACAAGTAAAGTACCAGCAAAGGAGGGGAAAAAAAACTCCAGAGAAGTTCCTGAGACAGGAAGTCTAGTCCTGCCAAGAATGTAACAAGGGTTAACGGAGAGGCAGTTTCTGTAAGCAACACCAGAATGTTTCCTTCCTGCCTTCCATACAGGATTAGGCCAGTAATTTCGTCTAACTGGTAATAACCAGTTCTAGCGAATAGGTGCGAACTCGTAGAATCCCACTCCTATAGTAGATGTACTACAACCATACAGAAGAACTTAACCGGGGGATATTGAATGTTCTACCTCTTTGTCTCAGAGTAATTGATTTCCCTCCTTTGTTTTTAGGTTCTTGCTGACATGCATGATTTGATTTTTTTCAGAAGATGCCTGGTGTCAGAATTCATATCTGACTCTCCTAGCGAATGTCAGTGGTCATGCTGTTTGACTCCATTGTCAGAGTAGAGTTTATCTGGTATTGGCTGGATGAAAATGGCAAGTGGATTGAATATGGCCAACAGGTAAACTTTTATCTGCTGCTGAATCAGTCCTGGGATGTTGTCATTGCTGCTGCAAACAGCTTGAATTTTGCTACACAGATTTATTAGCTGGGTTCACACACTGCAATCAATTATAATGTAAAGCAATTTGTCTTTGGCTTAGTGTGCTGCACAGTTTGGCTTTTGTGATTTGAGACACTGTGAGCTCAGCTGTTAATATTTACAAGCTCAGTTTATTAAATCATGATAAAGCAAACCATTGCTGAATATGATAATTGAATGTGATAATTCTCCGCTGTTCTAGGTATCGCTACAGAGCAGAACTTGGGCCCATAATATTTTGAATATTGCTTGTCCCTGTTTTAGAGGATGGATGGTAGAGCTAAATAACTGTTGACTTACAACAATTCATTTAGTGACCATTCAAAGTTACAACTGCACTGAAAAAAGTTACTTGTGATCATTTTTCACACTTACGACTGTTGCAACATCTTGATGGTCACACAATCAACATTCAGAGACTTGTCAACTAACTCATATTTATGACGGTTGCAACATTCAGGGTCATGTAATCACCTTTTGCAACCTTGTGATGAGCAAAGTCAATAGGGGAGCCAGATTCACTTAAAAACCCTGCTACTAACTTAACAGCTGCAGTGATTCACTTAGCAACTATGGCAAGAAAGGTGGTAAAAGGGGTGAAATGCACTTAACAACTGTCTCACTCAGCAATAGAAATTTTGGGCTCAATTGTCATAAGTCAAGGACAACCTGTACGGATATATAGTCCTTGTTTAGCAATCAGAATTGGGACCAGAAACTCAGTTGTTAAGTGAATTGACCTCTAAGAGAAGCCACAACTGTGCTTATGATCTTACTTCAGCTTTTCTTTGCCTGGAAAATTGAAAATGTGAGCATTGCTTGCAAAATTACATTTTCATCATCATCATAACCAAGAGATTTGATAAACAAGGACTACTGTAATGTAACATTCTATTTTGTGTTTTGCTCTCCAAAGTGTTTAAACACAATGACCAAAGTTAAATTACTCATTTCCCTCTCTTTCCCTTCAGTCTCTGTTTTCCTACCATATTTTTTTCTTTCTATTTTGCAGAACTCTAAGCACTGTGCGGCCTCAATATCATCCTCTGAATTAGAGGCTATTTTCCTAACTGACTGCACAGGAGCTGTGTTCTTCCAGGCTGGGACTCAGTTATATACACTGAATTTTCAAGGTAATTTTTAGCAATAATAGCTTGGTATGTGACAATGACTGCTATCTGGGATGCCCCTGTGAATGTATATCAAAGACGTCAAGATGGCGGCTACAATTCATAGGATGAGGACTTTTTTTATTTTAGGGATGGAGCTTTCATCACACTTTTGAGGCTACCATCTTGATTTTTTAACGCCCCCCCTCCCCCCCCCCCCGCAGCCATCCTTGTTGTTAACATGAGCATTATTAGCCTAATTTATTCAAACTGTCAAGTGAAAAAAAATGCAAGCAGGCTAAACAATTGCTATTTAAGATTACTGAGTAGTACTGTGGGTTTTTTTAAAAAAAATCTGAACAAATATCTACTCTTGCCAGTAATATGCATTTTCTTGATAAATCATTAATTTAACAAATTTAATCATTAAATATTTTGTTCATCCAGAGTCCTTGGGGTATAATTTGTTTCTTCTTGATAATATTTTAGTAAGATTAAATTGCCATGAGACTGATCTGACTGAAATACTGGCATCTTAGTTTTATTTTTAAATATTACTAATCTGACACTGCCAGTTGTGGAAGAGCACAGTGTTTTTTAGGAAGCGAAGATGTGTGTTCCTCTTGGGTGTTCTTTAGAAGTTTTTGATTTCCAAATATAAGGACTTCACCTCTATTGTATTGATAATTGGATGTAAATCTAGCCAAGTGCATCAAATATAGTCCTCCAATGTATATAAAGAACTCTTTTCTGCATAGTCCACAAAGCTTTATCAACAACAGCAGCCCAAGAGTAGGAGCCTACAATGCCTTGTTAAATTGATAAGTGAATTAATTCTTAGTATAGGTGAGTTATTTGACAGTGTGTTTTGCTGTTTCGTTCAAGAGATGGTTCAGAGAAATGTGTACTACCAAACACAGAGGAAAGTCTGCAGATGGCCCCGACTTGTATTTTTTGGAGGTAGACGCAAAAGCGAGAAGAGGTAATTAATATTTTTCACAAAACCATTTACAGGTAGTCCTCGACTTACAACCACAATTGAGTCCAACATTTCTGTTGGCAACTGATGCAGATATTAAGTGAGCTAACCTTTGCCCCATTTTGTGACCTTTCTTGCCACAGCTGTTATGTGAATCACTGCAGTTAAGTTAGGAACACGATTGTAAAGTGAATCTGACTTCTCAACGGACATTCCTTGTCAGAAGGTCACAAAAGGTGATCATGGCCCTGGGATCTGTAACTGTCATAAATATGAACTCATTGCCAAGCATCCAAATTTTGATCCCTCCCTCTTCTCCCAGTGTCAGCTCTGTCACTTCAGTAATTTCACTGAGACACTAGCACCTCACTCCCAGATGGTTCTGGCCAGGGGTGGGATTAAAATTTTTAACAACTGGTTCTGTGGGCATGGCTTAGGTGGCAGGTGTGGCTTGGTGGTCATGTGACTGGGTGGACATGGCTTGGTGGTCATGTTATTGGCTGGGTGTGGCCAACTTAATATCACTCACATTGAGGCACACATCTCCTCACCTGACCTCTCATGACTATGGGGATGCTGCAACAGTTGTAAGCGTGAAAAATGGTCATAAGTCACTTTTTTCAGTGCCATTGTAACTTTGAATGGTCACTCCACACAAGCAAAGTACCAGCAAAGGAGGGGAAAAAAGAGAGAAGTTCCTGAGACAGGAAGTCTAGTCCTGCCAAGAATGTAATAAGGGTTAACGGAGAGGCAGTTTCTGTAAGCAACACCAGAATGTTTCCTTCCTGCTTCCCTTACAGTAATTTCTTCTAACAACCGGTTCTCCGTACTGCTTAGAATGTTAACAACTGGTTCTAGCAAATAGGTGTGAACTGGTAGAATCCCACCTCTGGTCCTGGCCCCATCTCTGCATAGACGCAGAACCCTCGTCTGAGTCTTCTCCAGACTCCCTGACTGGTCCCCTTTCTTCCCCACTGTCCAATTCTGCTGCCATCTGCACTGGCTGCTGGTGAACCACAACACTAGCCTCAAACTCACAGCCTCCTAATTGTGAGGCGAGAGCTCCAACTCTATACCACTGCACCACTCTGGGAAAGGGCAAATATGGTTGGAAAAAATAGTTTGAGGAACTAACAGTTTTCTTGTACCCTTCAGAGATAGATCAGAGGTCCCCAACACCCCAGTCCATGGACTGGCATCAGGCCGTGGCATGTCAGAAATTGTGTGTGCAAACAAGTGAAGCCCCATCTGTGGAATGCAGGCAGCACACAAAACCATGCCCCCTCCGGTCTGCAGAAAAACCTCTGTCCACGGAACCAGTCCCTGATGCCCAAAAGGTTGGGGGTCACTGAATTAGATTATAATTTTCATCATTTCCAGCCAGAGTGAATATTTTAGCCAAAAATCTGCAAAGATTACTGAATTGGGAAGGTTTGCTGAGGTCTGAAAGAGAAAATTGGAAATTAAATGAGATTTGTCTACCACCATAATGCTCTTTGTTTCTTTATTTCCCATTTGCAGCTGCCGTTTTGAATCTTCTTTTCCCTTCTACTTGTTTCCTTCAACCTGGGATCAGTCTGCCCTTCCTGACATAGGCTATAAGGTATTCTATTTTATCTGTCCATAGCAACAATCTCTGTTTCTGCTGTCCTTAAAAACACCTTCCATGTGCAGTAAGATAACTTCCTTTCCTTTTTCTTTCTCTGTCCTCCCCCACCCCACAACTTGATACATTCTTCCAGGTTTAAGCCACTCTACGTCCTAAACCTTTCCCCCAAGTTCATAGGAGCTCAAATGCAGTTTGTTGTGTATCAGCATTTCCCTTTGCTCCTGGCCATTTGACCATGCTGTAATGTTAACAGAAGTCATTCTTTACAACATTTATATTATTCAATTTTATTATTGGCTAATAAAAATACTATTTGGTGGTATGGTTGGTTCATAAACTCCTGGGTGGCACAGTGGTTCAAGTGCAATATTGCAGGCAAACTCTGCCCATAGCTTGGAGTTTGATCCTGATGGGGCTCAAGGTTGATTCAGCCTTCCATCCTTCTGATAAAATGAGATCCCCAATTGTTAAAGGCAATATGCAAATAATGCTTCTTCATTGTAAACTGCTCAGAGAATGCTATAAAGTGTTATGGGATAATATATGAGCCTAAATGCTATTGCTATTCCCTATGCCCCGTAAATGCATAGAGATGACACCCTCTGGCCTAAGTGGTATAAGTTTGTGGTATAGTTTGAAATAGTCCACCATTTCTTCTGAAATTAGCTTTTAGGTGGTTTGAAAGATACTTCTGTTTTTTTGTGAACATCAGACAGAATTAAATATGAAATAGCTGTCCAGGAAATAATGATATGTGAACAGTTTTACTGGGGTTACACCATCATGTCCCTTGGCCATATTCTATTTAAATTTTTATGATAAAAGCTGTACAGAACTCTATCAAGCAGGGTATACAGCAGCATTAAAAGCAATCTTGAGTACTGAAGTATTGCTGAATGACTTCTAAAATCTCTAACATTTGGGTATGTTAAGAGCTGAAGTCAATATCTGAAGGTCAAAGGTTGGTTTAGCCCAAAGGCTGACTTACAGCAAGTTATTTATTCATGCCTCATGCTAAGCCATGGCTTGTTTCTACTGGTGGTCGTTTAGCACGATCTTATCTATATGTAATGCTTAACTGTAAGGTTGGATAATTTATTAGAGGTATTAGAGTCATAGTAAGTGGAACAATGATGTACTGTGATTAAGACATTTTGTATGTATATGGTGAGGCCATGGTTTATAAAGTACAGTGGTTAAGTTCATATATTGTGAAAAATAGATTACAGCTACTTAATCCACTGTCTAAACCCAACTATATTTATTTTTTAAGAAACTTATTCTGCTCTTAATTTATTTGATCTACATAGGTTCTGTTATGAGTCCCCATTCTGACCTGAAAGGGTCAAATATAGAAAGGATGAAAAATATTTATAAATCAAAAACAACTAAAAGATTCCTTCACAATAGCTCTGATCTTGTTCCTAGCTGGTAGAGGTCTCCGTTTCTTCAGAAGAGTATCATGAAATCAAGATGCTTTTTGAGAAGACAATGGAAGGTTGTATTATACATAGACTTCAAAGAGTTCAGAATCCTTCTCTCTGGCAAGTTTTTCAGTGGTTTGTATTGGATTTTAATTTTCCTCCTTGGGGAATCAAAATCACGGTATAATAATTGGATCCAGTACTGTATCTGGAACTTATCTTATGTGTTCTCTATTAAGTATTAGCACTGTTGTGAATTTATTCTTTGTGATCATATACCATATCTGTCTGGTTGTGAATAGGCTGTGGCCTATAAGCAAAAAGTAGGAAGGGACCTTGGATGTCATTTAAGCCAAACTTTTCTAATCTGATTTCTTTGAACTGGTCCCATTTAGACTTAGATCATTGTTGCCTTACCACAGCTCTGCAGAATTCTAGCACAGCTCCGATTATGCTAGAGATTGAATTACATCATTCATCATATCCATTGCTACTGAATGATAGCCTAGCCTAATAGATCTGGACAAAATTAATTTAGTACTTTGTTTGGGAAAGCTACATTAAATGGGGGTAATACATTTAAATTAATAAATTTAGTTTAATATGTTTTTTGACTGTTCTTAGATCCTTTTGTGTATGTCTTCCAAGTTGGAAGAGAGAAGTGATTTAAATTCTTTTTGACCTCAAGCATAACTTGAAATAATTTGTTTCTAGGCAAAAAGAACAGATGAAGAAGTTGAATAAAGGAAAGGAAATTGAAGAACGGCTTTTGTTTCATGGCACTAGCACATCTCACCTGTATGACATCTGTGGGCAAAACTTTGATTGGAGAATTTGTGGCACTCATGGAACACTATATGGAAAAGGTACTGGAGAGTTGGGAAGAACTAGTACATTCTAGATGAGCTACGGTGGCGCAGTGGTTAGAATCCAGTAATGCAGGCTACTTCTGCTGACTGCCGGCTGCCTGCAATTTGCCAGTTCAAATCTCACCAGGCCCAAGGTTGACTCAGCCTTCCATCCTTCCGAGGCCGGTAAAATGAGAACCCAGATTGTTGGGGACAATATGCTGTAAACCGCTTAGAAAGGACTGTAAAGCATTGTAAAGCAATATATAAGTTTAAGTGCTATTGCTATTCTGGAAGAGCTAAATATTCCCTACCTTGACAGTTAGAATTCACATAATTTGCAAGATTTGAAAATATCTGATTTCGGCATCTTCAAGTATTGTTTTTCTACCAATTTCCCCAAATGTATGCATTTATATCCTGACTTTTATTTGAGAGCTCAAACTTGCATATGTGGGAAGCCTCCCCTAATTTTATTCCCACAATAACCCTGTTCAACAGAAACAGTGGCTGGACCTAAATCTCTGAAATAAACCTCTTAGTTCAGTGGAAGTGTGAACTTGGGCCTCTGCTGTCCAAGTCCTTAACCACTACACAACCACACTGATTTTCAGTTACTTGGCAAATTGTACTATCATGTGCGAGACATATAGTTGCAGTTTTAAATGCTTTGGTTCAGTGTGCCACCTAAGCATTTTCCATATATGCATACTCAGACTGTCTCTCTGATACTCTGATACACACAATCCCTATTGTGTGAAGATTGTGCTACTTGGACTACATAAACAGAGGTCTTACTTTTGAACCCTGGAAGTAAAAGGAGCCATCAGAAACATGGGCAAATATGTTATTATGGGAAACTGGGGACCTCTAGTGTTGCTGAGTCTGAATATCCAGCAGTCCCAGCCAAAGGGATGTTGGGAGTTGTAGTTTTAGTAATATTTGAAATTCTTGCGATTCTTGAACAATATATAGTAAATTTATTTTGGAAGGAGTTTTTTTTCCTTTTTTTTCCTTTGCAAAAGGTTTCATTTTTAAAAAAATGTGTTTTCTTGTAGGAAGCTATTTTGCCAGAGATGCCTGCTACTCGCACGCATACTGCAAGTCGAAGAGACATGCAAAAACCATGTTTGTAGCTAGAGTTCTGGTTGGAGACTATGTCCAAGGAAAAGCTTCTTATGTCCGCCCTCCTCCTAGAGCTAATCAATCGAACAGCTTCTATGACAGCTGCGTGGACGATGTTTTGAATCCTTCTATTTTTGTCATCTTTGAGAAGCACCAGATTTACCCAGCCTACGTTGTTGAGTATGAGGAGCTATCCCAATGTGTGATCATGTAAAGGTGGCAATTCTTTCTTTCTTTGTTTTTCATGACCTTCCATTTCTTTTTATATGTATATATAAATTTAAAATATTTCTTATTTAAAAGATGTCTGCGATTCTTTATTTCCATCTCTTGGAGGTAAAAGAAAGAAGACAAACCCTCTTATTAATTTTTTGCTCAGTAATTTCATCATCACTGGCAACAATTTATTATGAATAATGAGTGGAACTAGGGCTTCTCGTTTTCATGAATTAGTCTTTCATAAACATGTGAAGTGTGTATATACTGATGGGGCAGTGTGCACACACAAATCTGCACACCAACATTTAGAAGGCCCTTTCATTTAAGATACTGAAGTCCCTTTAATCACGAAATAATAGCGCACCTATGCCTCTATACGATGCATAGAAAATGAATGCTTTCTGCATAGGAATTGGATCTCCTCCATAATCCAACCAAGCAGTGCAACAACCATGATGCCTGTTCTGGAGCTCTTTTGGGAAAAGTCATCTATGCTGTGGCGACTTGTTAAGAAATGGAAAGCTGCTTCACTTGGCTAACGGTAGGGGGCAGTAGGAGGACAAGTAAGAGATTCAACAAATCTTCCATGAAGTCTCAGGAAGTTTGGTAATTTTTATTATGATTGTGGATTAATAAAGATGATATGATTGCAAACGGACAATACTAGTCTGGATTAATAAAGCTTAGAAGATATGAGGGCAACAGATCTAGCTTGCAGAAATCAACACACCTTAGCTCTTTCCTAATGATAGTCCCAATTTTTGAAGCTCAGAAAAAGATTCAGTTGAGAAGAAGGGGCAGGTTTGGAGACTTGGCTTGGCTTACATTGCATCTTGCATGAAAAACTACCTATAAATCTTTAGGATATCTTCCACCCACTTCTTGTTAAGAGATGCTGTATTAACAGTGTTTCACAATCTCGGCCACTTGAAAAATGTGTGGACTTCAACTCCCAGAATTCCCCAGCCAACAATGCTGGCTAGGGAATTCTGGGAGTTGAAGTCCACACATCTACAAGTGGCCGAGGTTAAGAAGCACTGTTGTACTCCAGAGTCAGCTCATTTTCTTTAATCATTGGCCCATTAAAATGCCATGCATGAAATGGTTGAATTTAAATCAACTTGAAAGTTACTTAATAGCTGTAGCATGATGATGATTACAGGCTTCTGAGTACCGCTGAAGCACAATTCTCAACATTCCTCAGCTTTGGGAACCAGTTGAGGGCTGTGAATGGCTTGTAATCCAGCAACATCTGGAGAACCAGAAGGCACAGCCTTTTCTTCAAGGAATTTTCAGGAATGTAATATATTGGATGGAAGGCACTGGCTCATATATCAGAGGACACATTTTCAGGACAGTTCTTTGCTGATGTAAGTTCATGGTAGAAATGAGCAGAGTGAGGGAGTTGAAATTCTGAACGTTGGGAGTTCTGTTTCTATTTTGGAGGGCAGAATCCAGCTATATAACTAGGATTAGCGTCAAATGAAATTACTGCACCTCCTACAATAATGCAAGGAAAGCAGGGTTGCATCTTTTTCACTGTATTAGTCACTTTACAAGGAGAGGGCAGAGAAGTTAAAGCTTCCCTTTTGGAGAAAACCTAATGGACTGACATTAGGAGTCAAGTGGGCTGTATCTCCCCTGCTATAGAATGGAATGGGAATAGAATAAGATTTGGAAGGGACCTTGGAGGTCTTCTAGTCCAACCCCCTGCTTAGGCAGGAAACCCCATACCCATGGGTGGGCTTTAAAATTTTTTATCAATTTGTTCTCTGCCTGGTTGCTGGGTGGATGTGGCCTAGTTAGCCTCCTGCACTATGGCAGGGGGAAGTGTTTTTGCCCTTCCTGGGGACCGGAGGCTCTCTGGAAGCCGGAAATGGGTCATTTCCAGCATTCCCAAGCTTCTAGAGGCCCACTTTTCACCCTCTCCGAGCCTCTGCATGCGCCTTGCACTTACCTCAGAGGTGGTATTCAGCAGGTTCTGACCAGTTCTGGAGCCCTGGTAGCACAAATTTTGAGTTCAGAGAACCTGCAAATAGCACCTCTGGCTGAACATTTTACAGTATCCTTCCCCTGCCACGCCCACCAAGCCACGCCTACAGAACCAGTAGTAAAAATTTTTGAATCCCACCACTAACTTACCTGCAACCAAAAGAGGCTGTGTGGGGACTCCTGGGAGGGGCGGGGTGGGATTTGGGGGTTCTCCGAACTGTGCAGAATCTTAGCTAGAGGATCTCGTGAACCTCTGCAAATCCCCAGCAGCCCACCTTTGCCTATACCATTTCAGACAAATGGTTGTCCAATCTCTTCCAGTTTTGAAGCATTTACAACTTCTGAGGCAAGTTCCACTGATTAATTGTTCTGTCAGGATATTTCTCCTTAGTTCTAGGTTGCTTGTCTCCTTGATTAGTTTCCACCCATTGCTTCTTGTCCTGTCTTCAGATGCTTTGGAGAATAGCTTGACTCTCTCTTCTTTGTGGCAGCCCCTGAGATCTGACACTGCTATCATGCCACCCCTAGTCTTTCTTTTCATTAAAAACCACAATTAAACATGGTGGCATGATACACAAGTTAGAGAGTGCATAAATTATTGCATATATCAGTCTTGGAGTTTCTCAACCTTAGCAACTTTAAGCTTTGTGGAGATCCAGAATTCCTCAACTAGCTTGCTGTCTGGGGAATTTTGGAAATCTACCCAACTTAAATTTGTCAAGATTGAGAAACACTTTTAATGGCTGTATTTCTAGTCATGTGCCTACCTTCCTGCAGGGATCTAAATGAAATTTCCTCTTTTCCTACTTTCTTTTGTAAAGTTGTCTCTTAATATTCCAGGTAAGTGCAGAGAAAATTCATTCTTTATCGAATTATTTTCTGAGGTGAGGGATATCTTTCTTGCCATGAATGGCATACCAGTAATTCACATTTGATTTTTTAAATACCTCCCCTTCCCCCAATCTTGGTTTCTTGTCCATTGGTCACAGTTCATCGTGAGAATGACTGACAGTTGACCTGACACTGGGGACTGACTGAAAACCATAGTTTTTGGAAATTTGGAAGCTCAGTGTAGAATTCAGAGACTGGAATACTCCCTTCCCTTTAACTTTCTACTTTTTTTTAGTTATCAACCCATTGCAATGCATATAGTTCTGCCACATATTACAGCTTCCAGGTGATAAATTGGAAAATTGCTCTCATGCTATTTATATTTTCATCCTCACTTTCTTAGCTATAGTGCAACATGTGACTATCAAGTAAAGGAGGAGGAAGGATACTTCTGACAATTCACCAATGAGCTGATGTGACTCTCAAGCGATGTTGCAAAAGCTAAGCAAATCTCGGTGAATATCAGTTTATGAAAGAGAACAGGTCTACCTTGTTTGAAAGGCAAGATGTAAACCAGGAATGGGCACATCTGAAACTTTGAGAGGAAATTAGAGGCACATTCCTAAAATCCTCATAAAAAGGCTTGCATAGTCATTAAAAGTCTGTTGCATCCATTTTATCAGCAAAAATATTCCATTCCTTCTGGCCATCAAGAGGCTGCTTACCACCCATTCCAAATAAAGCCCAGAGCTGCAACCACTTACAAGTTGTATTTTCTAAGGATGTCAATAGAACAAATAAAGATGATTCCAGAGTCTAGAAAAGAAATGGGCAGGGAATCCTACTTCAAGAGAGAGGTTTCAGCAGCCTCCTCTTTTTTATTATTATTATTATTATTATTATTATTATTATTATTATTATTATTATTATTATTATTATTATTATTATTATTATTATTATTATTTAAAATTTTATACCACCCCCCTCTCCCAAAAAGGGATTCAGGGCGGTGTACAGCCCAGATAAAACAATACAATTAGTAGAAAATTTAAAACAGATTTAAAAAGAATTAAACTAGAGGCTGGAAATATAAATTTACAGTAACGCAATAAAAGCAAGGTAAAAAGTTAAAATTACCAAAAATTTAAAACCCTAGCCATTAATACTAGTTCAGACCGGCCTGTTGGAAAAGGTGGGTCTTTAATGTGCACCGGAAGGCCTTCAAGTCAGTAATGGCCCGCATCTCCAGGGGTAATTCATTCCAGAGGGAGGGTGCTCCCTCAGAGAAGGCCCGCACCCTCGGGGCCACCAGCCGGCACCGTCCAGCTGATGGCACCCCAAGGAGGCCCACCCTGTGGGAGTGCACTGGCCGGCAGGAGGCCGATGGTGGCAGCAGTCGGTCCTGTAAGTACCCGGGTCCCAAGCCATGGAGCGCTTTAAAGGTAACCACCAACACCTTGAATCGCACCCGGAAGGCCACCAGAAGCCAATGCAGCTCGCGCAGGAGCGGTGTAACACAGGAGCTCCAAGAAGCCCCCAGAATCACCCGCGCGGCCGCACTCTGCACCAGCTGAAGCCTCCGGATGCTCTTCAAGGGGAGCCCCATGTAGAGAGCATTGCAATAGTCTAGGCGGGAGATGATGAGGGCAGAAGTGACTGTGTGAAGCGCGCCCCGATCCAGAAAGGGCCGCAACTGGTAGATCCGACGGACCTGACAAAAAGCCCCCTTGGCGACGGCCGCTATATGATCTTCTAACAACAGCCATACATCCAGGAGGACACCCAGATTGTGCACCCTCTCCGTGGGGGTCAAGATTTCTCCCCCCATGGCCAGCGATGGAGTGAGCTGGCTATATCTGGGCGCAGGAAACCACAGCCACTCGGTTTTGGTCGGGTTGAGATGAAGCCTGTTAAGACCCATCCAACTCCGTATGGCTTCCAGGCACTGGGTCATCACTTCAACAGCTTCATTGGGGTGGCCTTTATGTTCTCCAGATGCATGGACATCAGCTTAGAGAAGGTTTGGCTGCAGTAGGTATTGCTGAGATTTCAGAGAATCGGTCCACATTTGTAGAGGGCATTTGGGTTGGCTAAAGACCATCCAAGGTCATGTTGTTTATACCTTTTGGCAAAATTAAAACTGAGGTAATACATAGCCTTCCCTGCGTATGTAGCAACTGTCTTACACAACAGGGCTATGCAGATTTTTGGAGTCCTTTAATCTAACAATGGCTCAAATTTGCTTTGGTAAACAGTGCCATCCCCTTACTTCTAAGAACCAAGTCAAACAGCTGCAATTCTCCCCCATGCGTCTTTTCTGAGATCTCCTCTGATAATTCCAAGTGCTAAAAGGAAATTTTGCAATGCATTAGTCCAAGAACAACCTCCTGTCCAAAGAAAGCTATGGAAATGAGCTGTGACTTAGGTTGGTTTTCTTTCCAGTTCATTTGCAGGAAGCTCAATTTTGAACAATAGAATTATACAAATAAATTTTTAAAAAAATAATATGTGGACTTCTGTCAGTAGAACTACTTTACGAAAAGATCTAGTTTTTGGCTAAGGCTATTAAAATACCACTTTTATTCTAAACTGTAAACTCAGCAAGTTAGAGCTAAGTTTTCATGTCTGGATATGTGACTTTTAAATTTTATAGATGGCTTAATGGAATATTTGGAAATAAGAAAACTGGTTTGTTCTGTACTACCAGACAGAAGAATAAAGTTTCAAACAGCAGTATGTGAAACACATCTTTAATTTCATTTAAATAACTATGTTCCTTTATCTGTTAACCAATCTGCTATATGCTATGTTAGATCTGGCCTACTAATCCACATTTGCCTTTGTACTAGGACAGAAAAAAAGTGTCTGCCTTTGAATTTGAATTGGGCTTGTTATAATTCTGAAACAAGGCCAAGTTTTAAAAGAAAGTTACATTCCCTGAAACTCTACCTCTTTCAATCCCTTCTCTAAATTGCTGCCAAATTGTAATATTTAAAATGTTAGATATGTGTGTTAGATGTATAAATGTACGAGGGCTATAACTGTAATCAAATTTAAATATTACATTTACATGTTTCATAATCTCACTTATTTTTTTTATAGTATAAAACTGGTTTGAACCTCAAATCCCTTAAACTGTACATTGGATTATACCAGGGGTGGGATTCTACCAGTTCACACCTATTCGCTAGAACCGGTTGTTAACATTCTAAGCAGTTCAGAAAACCAGTTGTTAGAAGAAATTACTAGCCTAATCCTATAAGGAAGGCAGGAGGGAAACATTCTGGTGTTGCTTACAGAAACTGTCTCTCCACTAACCCTTATTACATTCTTGGCAGGACTAGACTTCCTGTCTCAAGAACGTCTCTGGAGTTTTTTCCCCCTCCTTTGTGGTACTTTGCTTGTGTGGAGTGACCATTCAAAGTTACAATGGCACTGAAAAAAGTGACTTATGACCATTTTTCACGCTTACGACTGTTGCAGCATCTCCACAGTCATGCGAGGCCAGGCAAGGAGATGCGTGCCTCAATGTGAATGATATTGAGTTGGCCACACCCAGCCAGTAACATGACCACCAAGCCATGCCCACCCAGTCACATGACCACCAAGCCATGCCCACCAACTAAGCCATGCCCACAGAACTGGTTGTTAAAATTTTGAATCCCACCCCTGGATTATACCATATCTCTTACTCAGAACAACAGAGTTGGAAGGGACATTTGAGATCTTCTAGTCCAACCCCTTGCTCAGGCAGGAAGCCCTGTACCATTTCAGACAAATGGTTGTCCAATCTCTTCTTAAAAACTTCCAGTGTGGGAGTACTCACAACTTTTGGAGGCAAGTTGTTCCACTGAATAATTGATCTAACTCTCAGGAAATTCTTCCTTAGTTCTAGGTTGCTTCTCTCCTTGATTAATCTCCATCCATTGCTTCTTGTCCTGCTTTCAGATGCTTTGGAGAATAGCTTGACTCCCTTTCTTTGTGGCAGCCCCTGAGATATTGGAACACTGCTATCATGTCTCCCCTAGTCCTTTTCATTAGACTAGACATACCCAATTCCAGTAACTGTTCGTTATATGTTTGAGCCTCCAGTTCAGTGGTAGGATTCAATTTTTTTTTACTATCGGTTCTGTGGGCGTGGCTTGGTAGGCGTGGAAGGGGAAGGATATTGTGAAATCTCCAGTCAGAGGTGATATTTGCCGGTTCTCTGAATTACTCAAAATGTCCACTACCGGTTCTCCAGAACTGGTCAGAACCTGCTGAATACCACCTCTGCTCCAGTCCCCTAATCATCTTTGTCATCATCCTCTTTGGATGATGAACTTCAAACAGGGCCCCAACTTTTGAATCCTTCTAAGCACACTTCATTTTGGCTTCTTGGCTTGATTGTAGCCAATTGAAGAATTATTCTGAAATTGGCATCTAATTTTTTCAGTGTTGATCCTAAACCAAGAACACCTATTTTTCATTTAAGCCACGGGAATTTTGTACTTTGGATTGCTTACAGTACCCAACTGGGTTTATTTTGTGTTTTCTGTTGAATTGTAATGTATTGTTTGATTATTGTTGCATGCCTCTGGAACCAGAGATTAGATTAATCTTTCACAGTCTAGTGCCTTCCAGATGTGTTCAATCTATAATTCAATAATGGCATGGAATTCTAACCAATGTTCCCACCTATTTTTGCTGGTTGTTAATTTGAGACATTGCAGTTTATCTTATGCAGATTAAATGTGCATTTTATTTATGTTGTTTTTTTGTTTGTTTTTTTGGTAATATGTAATATAACATTCTTTTTTTGCCATTCCCTCACTGTATTTTCATGTTTTACAAAGCTGATGTTTGCCCTTGATTTTATCAGTTGTTACTCTTTGCCTCACAGCACCAATATTTCTCTCTCAAGGCCCAACTTTTGCTGGGTTAGCTTGGGAAAGATGTTTTTAGATCAATGTTTTTCAATCTTGGCAACTTTAAGATGTGTGGACTTCAATCCCAGGATTCCCTAGCCAACAAGCCCTTGTGGCTCATTAGGGCTTGGTACTTGCCTGGTGAACAAAGGATGGCATTAGCAAATACTTTTTTTTCATGTATCCAAGAGAAAAATAGCATGCGGCATATGCCCTTTTGCTAAATCAAGATGAAGCTATATCATAATATGCTGATTGTCCCCAGTTCCAAAATGTCTACAGTAAAGAAAACAAAGTTGCCACATTATAAGTTTGGGAATTGACTGTCGTCTTGGGAATGGGGTCTCTTTGGCTTAATTTGCTTTAAATCTTCAACAAATAAAGAGGACTGGATTCACAAAGGTTTCTTTGGACACATTAGAGGACTAACTTTACTATTGTACCCATTTGGGGCCTTTTGCATCTGAGTGCAGATTTGTCAGCTGGTATGCATTTGACAGCCAAATGGTCAAAGTTTTGGAACAAAGTCTCAGGCAAAGTATGTACTTACGCCAAGACAATTATCATTTTTCCAGTTGTGGTTTGAGATAAAAGCAGAATGTCAGGCTTCTAAAAGACTATCATGTTCTAAATGGGACCGTAGACACATCTAACTTTGGATGGTGGCCTTGATTATATATTTTTTTATGCCTTCTCCATCTCTAGCTGTTTGATGAATGCATAGAGAAGTTAAACTGCAGCACATTTTGTACAGCACAGAGTGTTACATTTTACTCCTACTGGATTTACTGGCGAGGTTCCACTAAACTTACTGGAGCAGGATTAAAATTTTACATCCCAATCAAGGATACATAAGGATGTTGCTGAGGTGCCATGCATTTTCTAATGCAAACTGTAACTGCAGAATGAGAATGACAATACAGATAGTCCTCAACTTACAATGGCAATTGGACCTGGAATTTCCATTGCTAAGCAATACAAACATAAGGTGCAGCTGCATTGCTTAGTTGATAGCAATAGCTGAAGACCCAGTTGCCTTTGTTAATTGAATCCTACAGTCATTAGGTAAGGGAACTTCCTGCCAGATTCTCCACAACCAAAATCAGTGGGGAAGCTGCTGGGAAGATGCAAGTCCCAGGCCTGCAGGCCGATAAATGGATTCTGCTAAGTGAGGGAGAGAGTGAAGAGAGGAGTGGGAGCAATGGAGGAATTCAAATAATTTAACAACCAGCTTACCCAGAGTCAGGTTGGTTGTCGTGGGAGCAGGGATGGGCTTCAAATTTTTTTAGCAAGGGGCTCTCTACATTAATGACTGGGTGGGTGGGTGTGGCTGGGTGGTCATGTGACTGGGTGGGTATGACCAACTTGTCATCGCTTCTTTGCCCTAATTACCTAAAAAAAGATATATACTAAAAAGTTGTTTATTATTTCATGCATTTAATACTTAAATAAAAGACTGGGTGAAACCAGGCTTAATAGCAGTGACTGTGAGAGGGATCTTGGAGTCTTAGTGGAATTTCTGGTGAATTACGTGATTCTTATTATTTGGGAATTAATCCCCTCGGAGACTAGTGGCTATGTTATCTGATTTTCTCAATGGCTGTCCCTCACAAGCACTGAGTGGATTGTTTATCTAGCTTGCCACACTTTTACAAGGTGTGAAATGCTCTTTGCTGAACACCCAGAAGTTCAATTAAGCCTATCAAGAGCTTTCCCTTGCTGCTTGTCTTTCTGAGGTTATTGGAGTCTTAGTGAGCCCCCAGCAGCCCACCTCTGCATGGGAGGCATGGCCCATCCCTGTCTTCCAGCTCTGCTACACATGCAGGATGAGCCTCCTGCAATGGCTAACCTAACCCTGGGTGAGCCAGTTGTTAAATTACCTGCCTGGCTATCAAAGTGGATCCTGGGCACTGCACTATGCTGCAATGGAGAAACAGTCAATGGAGAGGCCGGCACGATGGACAGAGGAGGAGCAGGGAGAAGAAAGAAGGAAAACAGACTTTTCCTTCCCTCGCATTGGCCGCTCCATTGCCCATTTCTCTATTGCAGCGCAGCACCCAGGATCCACTTTGATAATGGGGTGAGGTGGTGGTGGGATAATTTAACAACTGGTTTGCATGAACCGGTGTAAACCACCTGAATCCCACTACTGAGTGTGGAGGATGATCTGGAAGGGTTCATGAAAAGTGCAGCATAATATGGGAAGGGTGAACAGGGATATGAGAGATGCTGCATGAATCGGAAAAGGTACATAAGAGTGTGTGGGCTAAACAAGAGGAGCCACACAGGCTGGGGCGGGGAAGTGCAAGTACATAAGTGGCTGGCATGGGGCAAGTGCAGAGGGGTTGAGGATGGTATGCAGGTTGGAAAGCTTATTCCAGCTCCCTGCAATCTTCCCTGCCAGCTTCACCATAGACTTTCTGGGGAAATTGGCATGGAAGGTAGCAACGTTGATCATGTTACTGCAGTGTGCTTGGCAACTAGTCACATGTGTAGTTTGCCAAGTACCCAGATTGTGATCACGTGGCTGTGGGGCTGCTGAGTCAGGCAGAATTCCAAGGGTCAGTCATAACCACCAATCATTCAGTGACCTCATGATGTCAAATGGCTGCTAAAAGGTCAAAAGTTGAGGACTAACTGTAGTTTTACTTTGAATTGTGGCTCATATTTGTCCTTCCATTTAGAGCAGGGGTCTTCAAACTTGACAGCTTTAGGACTTGTGGACTTCAGCTCCCAGAATTCCTCCTCCAGTCATTTTAGCTCAGGAATTCTGGGAATTGAAGTCCGCAAGTCTTAAACTTGCCAAGTTTGAAGACCCTTGATTTACAGAATGGAGAGGAACAGCAACAGTTGAAAATGATGGCAGATCCTCCTCCTTGTTATCTCCCATTCTCTGTTGCAGCAAGTGGCCTCTGAAAAATATGAAAGCTGCAGTCTAGCACATCTGGCAGCAAGCATTTTCAGGGAGGCTATTTCAGCGGGATATACCATGTGATTATTCATACAAACACTGTAATAGGAATGAAACATATAAGTTAACTGTAAGAGTAAAGAGTGTTCCAATCTGGAAGGCCATTTAAAAAAATCAATAAAAAGCAACCCAAACAATTCCCAAAAATTATTTCCAGATTTACTTGGAATAATTGCTGCCCTCAATCAGTGTTTCCCGCCTTTGCATCCAGAAGTTTACCGCAGGCTTAACCAGAACTGTTCTTTCATGTTTGTTAATCATGACAAGTTTTGAGACAGCTGGAGAAAGATATATTTTTCATATCTATGTAAAAAAAAAAAAGGCAATCCTGTTTTCCTCTACAAAAGTTTACATTCGGCAGTATTTGCACACTAAGTTTAAAAACATTTTTCTGAATGTGCCTTATTTTCTATATTCACTATATAAGTTATAGAACTAAGGATTGGATTGGGTTAGGTGACTTAAGAACTACTACCAGATACAAACATATAAGATATTAGCTGAGATCACTACGGGTGAATGTATGCTCCTGGATACCCCAATTTTTCAGTAATCATCATGGAAAGGATACTCAGGATGGTCTTTCCACCTGGAGGAAATGAAAAGCTAGGATTAATAAGGTCAATTAAAACAAAAAACCCACAGTCACGTAACTGGTTCACAAACAGTATATGCTATGAGCAAAACTAGGGTAGGAATGAAAATATTGCATCTTTCTCAGAATTGCTAAACCAGAACTCTCAATACTATTTTGTATGGCCCATGATGTCTTAGTGGAAGTTGTAGCAGAAAGACCACAGTTGTATATTAATATATTAGATGCCCCACTTCCCTTAAGGCTTCTGAAGAAATAAAAATGCTGGTTGTCATTGCAACTTTGTTGAGCATTGTACTAAAATTCTTAATGGGGAAAAAAAAAATACTATTAGTTCTAATGTAGTGCCAGTAGATCGCAGCACCAGCTGACTTTAAGATTAACCCCAAGAAGCTATGGTAGGTCAGACTGGGTTACTATTGGATGAGAGATCTTCAGAAAATATCTGGATAGGCTGGGAAATTGAAAATAAACATTTCATAATGAGACAGGTTAATTTTCATATGATTGATGGAAATTATGAAGACTTGGTATTACTAAGGGTATTAATTCCTTTTCTCTGAGAGCAGAAGGCCTCTAATCTTATTTGTTTGTTTTTATCAAATTTATTTGCTACCCATCTCCTATCCAACAACTTTGGGTGGCTTGCAACATAATCTTAACTCCACCTCACCTGTATGAATAGATTAGGTTGAGACAGTGGGGGCCTAAAATCACTTGATGAGTTTTATGGGACTGGCTTGCTGTCTGGAATTTTACAATCTACATCTCATAGCCTTAGGACTAGGGTCTCCAAACTTGGTAACTTTAAGACTTGTGAACTTCAACTCCCAGAATTCCCCAGCCAGCACAGGGATGTCCACAAGACTTAAAGTTGTCAATTTTGGAGATCTCTGCTCTACATCAGGGTATGTCCAAAGTTTTGCTTGGCTATTGAGAAGTAAAAGAAAATTATAAACTTGCTGACTTAGTTACATACTATATGCTGAAGATTATAGCCATTACTGAATTTTGTTTCAGTTCTCTGAACTGCCAAAGGTTTCTGGCCTTTGTGGTTTGGGTAATTTTTTATTAGTTTCTTTGGACTGCCAGGCATCCGATTTAAGATTGGCTATCCCTTTTAATTAGGCTTCTGGGGCTAAAGCTGGAACCTTCCTTTGGTTATCTAAGGACATGGATGGTCTGGATAGCTTCCAGCAGACAGGATTGTGTAAAATAAAATCTCTCTTGGTGACATTTCTTACTCAGTTTATCCTTCTGAGATTTTTTGACACTGATTTCAATGTTATCAATCCTGGAAGTGACCAGTAGCTTCATCAAATAGCCTGTTGTGCTCTGAAATCTTTTTTGGAAAACCTAAAGCCATTTTCCAGCTTCAAGATCAACAGAATTTCATGGCAGAGACTGTTGCACTGTGGGAAGATAGGAGAATAAAAGCTATCTAGCTGGCCAAAAATTCTGGAGATTATAATCCAATATACTGTATGAAGGTGTTATGGATTTTAGCATTTATCTATTGCTTTCATATTCCAATTTCTGTCTGGAAACACAAGTACATGAGGGATGTTCCTGTTTTTATAGAACTCTGTGGTACTGATGACATTTCTATGTGCTGAGGTAAGTAAGGGCTTGAGGAAAAGTAAAGCTACCTTTGAAAGGAAAACTGATATATAATTCCCATATTTTCCATAATCTTTGTTTTACTCATGGGAGCATGAATATTAGGAGAGCTGTGAATGAACAAAAAATTGGTTTATGCCAACTTCCCAGCCAAAGGAATTCTTGATTTTAGTTATTAGCAACTGTCCTGTGGTGTCCTAAGGATGGGTCTAAGTAAAAGGGTGAAGCTCAAGAGATCCACCCTTCAATGTGATGATTATTTAGGATCCTGAATTCTTCATACATTATTCTAAGCTCTAGTTTTAGCCATGTGTTATACAAAACAGTTGGGCAAGTTCACAAGACATACAAATCAAACAATTCCCAGTCTGCTTACAAATAATTTATAGCCCCCAATTTTATTTTCTTAAAAAGTCACAATGCAGTAGTGAGTATCTCATAAAAATCACAAATTTCCCCCTATTGTCAATCTTTGGAAATATTCAGGAACTTACATTAAAAGCTCCACATAGCGGACATTTTTATTCAGAGCTTCTATATCTTTCATTTCCTTGTCAGTGAGGGAAAAGTCAAAGATCTTAACACAAAAAGAAGGAGACATGTTAGTTTTAGCAGCAGCTTATGGAAGAAAAAAAACAGTATAAATTCTTTGCAAAAAGGAGTTTTAAAATAAGGATATGAAATGGCAAATTTAATTGACTATATGGAAGGAAAGAAACAATCCCTTGGAGAATTTTTTTTTTTTAAAGGAGAAGGGCATTCACATTTATCACATGCTACGTCACCCTGTAAGAGCATGACTGGCCCTAGTTTAATCAGCAATCAAATCCAGCAATCTATAATCTCTCTGAGGATATGGAATCTGTGTTCCTTCAGAAGATTTGAAATTCAACATGCAGCTGCCTTCGCTCTATCTGAGACTGCTGGGAACTGTAGTTCAGTAACATCTGAGAAATAGATGTTCCTCATTTGTGTTACCTACTACATTTATTTGCTTTTTAAAGGGGGACAACTTGTAGTTTTCAAAATGTATAAAAATGTGTTACAGACATCTGAAAGAATGGAGATGGGAAAAAAAGATGTCTGATCTTTTATCCTTCTGATTTCTAATCCAACCAGACTCCTTCCAAATAAATTAGATTGGAAAACTCCTCAAGAGCATGCTGGCTGGAAAGGATGGGACTGATATATTTGAAAGGTGCAAGGTTGAAGATGGCTGCTGGCATAGAATGATTTTCATTCTTGGATTACAGTGGATGAATCACAGCTGCAATATCTCCACCCAGATACAACAGGAGATAGAGTAATAGTAATACCACTTGTAACAGACTCTAAATCTTGAAGACTGGCTCATTTTGTTTAAGGTGGGAAGAGTTTACATTGCATTTCATTCATTGTGTCTACCTGGAAATTTTCTCTAATACGCTTTGGATGAAAGCTTTTTGGAATGACCACCACACCACGCTGAATGCTGAAACGCAGGGCCACCTGAGCTGCTGTCTTGTTGTATTTTTCTCCAATGGCATTTAGCAGGGGATCATCCAAGAGTGGAGGGGAAGATACATTCACCCTTGGAAAACATACACACGAACAAAGATAAAAAAAAAGAACCAGATTTTCCATAGGAGAAAGATACATAGATTACAACATAGGGTTGAAAAGGAGCTGGCACAAGACAATAACCATTGTGATCAAGTTTTAAAATAATCAAAAGTTCACCCACTACTAAATCAAGTGCAGTATTGATCCTTGTTCAAAGTGAGGCATGTTATTTATGGATCCAAATTTAGGTCACTGGGGAAAGATAACCATGTTGGCATATAAACAGATGGGTAAAAGGACAATTGAAACTCAAAGGTTGTCCTCAGGCTGAAAGCATGATTTTAGCTGCCATAATAGAGAACTGTTTTTATCTAAAGAACTAATATTTAATGAGACATCTTTTCATTGGTTTAAAATATTCCAGCTTTCAATCTTGTATTCAGTTTTTTTAAAAAAGTAAATTGGCTAGAATGGAAGAATTTAAAACATCTGCAGAAGATGTGACCTTAGGAGAGGTCTTTTATCTCTTCTTTCAGACAGTTTAATATAGAAAGAAATGTCTTTTCCAAATTGGCTGAAATCAATAATAGAAATCAGGGCCAGGAAGACATATTTCTTCTCCTAAATAGCTTCATGCACACTGTTTTTGCTCTGTATTGAAACAGTCTATTGTTTTACTGTGCTGGTTGTTACTTGAAGCATATTTTTAATTTGTTTTTTCTACATTTTTATTCATTTTCTGTTGATTTAAAATAAAAACCCATGTCTTCAATAATGACATAATCTCAACCAAGAATGAGGATGATCAAAACTTCTAATGTTGCTTTCTTCATAGGTAAATGTATTGAATCAGTATATTAACTATGGTTTTTTTCCCCTATGGCTCTATGATTTAATAGAACATGCAAGCAAGGTATGCTACTTGTGATTGGTGACTGGAGTGACAAAGCTGGAAACATGAAGAAGGAAAATGTAGTTGGATTAAGAAACATGAAGAAGGAAAATATAGTTGGATGGCTTAGGAAAGTTGAAAGGAACAGGAGACTGAATTATCAATTTCTGCTACTCCAATGATTTCTTTATAGCTAATATTGTCTTCAAACATCCAAAATGATGTTTCTATATGTGAACATCACCAGATGGAGTACATAGAAATTAACTATATTAGTGTTAAAAGGAGGTGGAGGGGCTCTATTAGACCATCAAAGAGACAGCCAGGTGGTGACTGTGGAACAGATTACAAATTGCTCATATGCAGATTCTATGTTCAGCTAAAGAACAAGAAAACCGGGCAGTTTCCATGATATAATCTAGAACATATACACACCAATTTCAAGGAGAAAATCAGGAATTGCTTTGAAGTCCTGAACTTCATTGAGAGAAAAATCATGATATGAAATTAAGGAACCAGCTAAGGATGAATGTAAAAAAGGAACTGTCAAAAATGAAGAAAGAGAAGAAAGCAAAGTGGACATCAGAACAAACCACAGAAGAGAAGAGAATCTAAAACTAAAACTCTCAGAAATTAACTTAAGAGTTTCAGAGCGATATTACAAAAGGCAAGAAATGGTGTTACAATCATGTTTGTTTCACGTTGAAGGTGGAAACAAACATGGAAAAACAAGGGACGTCTTTCAAAAGATCTTTGAACTCAGAAGGGGGTTCCAGCCTCAAATTGGTATACTTTGAAAGAAGTTCAAAGAAAGATGGAAGGTATATACTGAAACACTATACAGTAGAAATATCAACATCCGAGATACCTTAGCAGATATTCCTTACTTACAAGTACCTCTAGCATGAAGTTCAATCAATACTCCAGCTATTATGAAGTTGGAAAGCTATAGAAACTGATAGAATACTCACTGAAATATGGCAAGCAACAGAATAAAAATCATACAAGGTTCTAGCCAAACTATGCCATCCAATCAGAAGAATGACACAGTAACCAAGCAGTAGGAAGAAGTCAATCTACATCCCAATACCAAAAAAGGAGATTTATATATGCAGAATATATATTAAGGGAATTGGATTGAAAGAAGACCGGGGTTTAAAAACTGGGGGAAGAAACATCAATAGCCTGTGCTATGCTGATGACACTACCCTAATACACAGAATTTGCAAGCCTTAATACTAAAAGTCAAAGAATACATGAAATAATGGAATTAAAATTACATATAGATCCAATTAATGATAGCAGGTAGAACCAACCTTAGAATTGACAATGAAGACATCAAAATGATAGATTGCTTCGATACTTAAATGTGGTGATGTATCTATACCTAGAAATATCAGAATTGTGCAAACCATGGTATTCCCTATGACAGTCTATGGAAGCAAAAGTTGGACTTTAAGAAACAGGATGATGAAGAGCATTGAGTTTTTGAACTTTGGTGTAGGAGAAGATTCTGAAGGATATCATGGGCAGCCAATAAAGCAACCAATGGATCATTGAACAAATCAACCTGGAGTTCTCACTTGAAGCACAAATGATCAGGGTCAAATTATTTAACTTATACAGGTGAAACTCGAAAAATTAGAATATCGTGCAAAAGTTCATTTATTTCAGTAATGCAACTTAAAAGGTGAAACTAATATATGAGATAGACTTATTATATGCAAAGCAAAATAGTTCAAGCCGTGATGTGTCATAATTGTGATGATTATGGCTTATAGCTCATGAAAACCTAAATCCACAATCTCAGAAAATTAGAATCATGCAATCAATAAAACAAGGATTGTACATAGAACAATATCGGACCTCTGAAAAGCATAAGCATGCATATGTACTCAGTACTTGGTTTGGGCCCCTTTTGCAGCAATTACTGCCTCAATGCAGCATGGCATGGAAGCTATCAGCCTGTAGCACTGCTGAGGTGTTATGGAAGACCAGGATGCTTCAATAGCGGCCTTAAGCTCTTCTGCATTGTTCGGTCTCATGTCTCTCATCTTTCTCTTGGCAATGCCCATAGATTCTCTATGGGGTGCAGGTCAGGTGAATTTGCTGGCTAATCAAGCACAGTAATCCCATGGTCATTGAACCAGGTTTTGGTGCTTTTGGCAGTGTGGGCAGGTGCCAAGTCCTGCTGGAAAATGAACTCAGCATCCCCATAAAGCTTGTCTGCATAATGAAGCATGAAGTGCCCCAAAATCTCCTGGTAAACGGCTGCGTCAACCCTGGACTTAATGAAGCACAGTCACCAGCAGATGACATGGCTCCCCAAATCAACACAGACTGTGGAAACTTCACACTGGACTTCACACTACATCTTGCAGTGTATGCTTCTCCATTCTTCCTCCAGACTCTGGGTCCTTGGTTTCCAAATGAGATGCAAAAGTTGCTCTCATCAAAAAAGAGGACTTTGGACCACTGAGCAACAGACCAGTTCTGTTTTTCTTCAGCCAAGATAAGTCACTTCTGATGTTGTTTGTTGTTCAGGAGTGGCTTGACAAGAGGAATACGACATTTGAAGCCCATGTCCAGGATCCGTCTGTGTGTGGTGGCTCTTGATGCACTGACTCCAGCCTCAGTCCACTCCTTGTGAAAGTCCCCAACACTTTTGAATGGCCTTTTCCTGACAATCCTCTCCAGGCTGCGGTCATCCCTGCTGCTTGTGCACCTTTTTCTTCCACACTTTTCCCTTCCATATAACTTTCTATTAATGTGCTTTGATACAGCACTTTGGGAACACCCGACTTCTTTTGCAATTACCTTTTGAGGCTTATGGAGGGTGTCAATGATGGTTTTCTGCACGACTGTCAGATCAGCAGTCTTTCCCATGATTGTGATTCCTACTGAACCAGATTGAGAGACCATTTAAAGGCTCAGGAACCCTTTCCAGGTGTTATGGCTTAATTAGTTGATTAGAGTGGGACACTTTGAGCCTCGAATATAGAACCTTTTCACACTATTCTAATTTTCTGAGATTGTGGATTTGGGGTGTTCATGAGCTGTAAACCATAATCATCTCAATTATGACACATCATGGCTTGAACTATTTTGCTTTGCATGTAATAAGTCTATCTCATATATTAGGTTCACCTTTTAAGTTGCATTACTGAAATAAATGAACTTTTGCACGATATTGTAATTTTTTGAGTTTCACCTGTATTATGCAAAAGCCCAGCATTCTTTCCAGTGCTGGGAAAGAGAGATGGAAATAAACGAAGAGAAAAACCAGCAGTCTATGGATGAGGTGGATGCTTAGATATAGAAGCAGTAAGCACACCCTTGTGAGACATGAAAGAACATGTTAGGGATAGATTGTCATGGAGAAAATGTATCTATGTGGTTGCTAGGAATCAAAAATATCTTGGTACATAATCAATCAATCAAAATGCTATTTTGAAATCAGGTGACTATCCTACTCTTAATCCTTGTTTACACTCTTATTTTCATTAGGAAATAAAATAAGCTTTGTGATTATCAGGAAAATGAGCCCATTTAGCTGAGGCTATGTTCTGATGGCTGTAGCATTAAAATAAAACAGGTCTTGTAGGAAAGGAGAAATTGCAGGACATCTAATTAGGGAACTGATCCCTCTCTGCTTCTCTATTAATGTAATGACAATGTAGGGCATTGTCAGCCATCATAAGAAAAAAGGGATGTTCAGTGAAGATGGATCAGGAACATGTTAGAGCTATTATCCTCCCCACCACTCAACTTTCTGCTTTGCTAGCATGAGTAGTCCAGGAGCACTTCTACTTTGATGATTTACCTCACATTTACTTCTCTCTTCACTTACATAGAATTGCCATGTCAATCTCAGTGATGGAACATTACCATTGATCCATGACAAAACATTCTTTATTTCTGTTTCTCTGCTTTGATCACAAAGTTGCATTAGCATTAAACCATAAATCCTTTAATTCATTTGCTTCATTATTCCTCCTCTTTCCCTCCTCCTCCTCCTCATCTTCAATGCACAAACTTACCAGCTTTCATCTCTTGATGTGCCTAGTGGACTGTACCCAACAGGAACAATATCATGCAATTTGCAGAATTCTAAAAGTTTGGGTTGAGTGAAGTATGGATGACATTCGATCTACGGACATAGTGGGAAATGCAGAATTTAAAAAATCAGAGTTAAGAAACAAAAACAAAGTTACCTGTATTATTTTTAGAAGACACAAAAGCTTCCAAAGAAAAAAGCATCAACTGTGGAAGTATTAGAAACAATTTCTTTTCCAAGGCAGTAATTGTCTTGAATCAAACAGTGCATTTGTGATTTAGTCCTATTATTATTATTATTTTATTTTTTAAATACTCTGTGGTATGATTGTGATGTGGGGTTTGAGGCACTGTGCTGGAGTAGCTTTCAAATTTCATTGTATTCATGAAATGCAATCACGATAAGGTATTCTATTCTATTCTATTAACAAGCTTCCTTTCTTATGTAGATTTCTGTCTCTGGTATGTAACCTCCATAGCTACATTTTATAAAACTGGCAAAAGTATGCAAAGTAATTTGGGATACCTCACTCAATTCAGCTAAGTTTGGCATAATCAAGTCCTCTATCCGTCCCTCTGTCTCTCTATCTCTGTCTCTGTCTCAGTCTCTGTCTGTCTCTCTGTCTCTCTGTCTCTGTCTCTCTGTGCATGCACACTTTTGAGTTACTGTTGACTCCTGGGGACGGCCAGGATTTCAAAAGTGGTTTGCTGTTGACTTCTTCTTCCTAGGACAGAGATAAAGTGACTGGCCCAATGTCACTTAGCCAGCTTTCATGCCTAAATCAGGACTGGAACTAATAGCCTCCTGGTTTATAATATTTTCACCTTTTTTCCTCCCAAAAATGGAGCCCCCCCATAGGTATTAGTATAACTTATTTTAGTGAAGTATATGCTTTTAGCAAATATTTTAGTTTAAAGTGGCCATGACAGACAAGTGACAGTCTGGCCTATTTTCAAGTGGCTTTCAATTCTTTGTCTTTTACATTTTATCAAAAGATAAACCTGTAAACAATTTTCATATGTGTTACAAAACTATGGCTTATGATACATGAGAGATGTGCACTGAAATTTGTGAGCAATTCCTATGGTTGTATCTTTAATATTATTTCCTTGCAAAAGGAAACAGTGAAAGTTTGGAGCGTGGAAGGAGAAAATTCAACTCCCCAGGACTCAGAATAGCCTGGCCAATTAAACTGCTAATAAGAAGTAAATTGCTTCATTGAATTGTTCTAGTTTACTCCAGGCATCTGAATGGTGTGTGACATTTATGGTAATGGTAGGCCAAGGGAACTACAAGTTCTAATCCATAGCATCTCCTGTGGCTAAAGTGAGGCCCTCTAAAGGGGTGGAGGAAGATTTCAGTTAGGCTAATCCACATGTTTCAACTATAAGCTCAAATTGGTGGAACACAATGACCTTTTACAACTGCCAAGAAAGCTGTTTTAGTCTGTTTTCAGCAAGCTTGCATGTTTTTTTTTTAAAAAACATATATGCCTTAAGGAACCTCATTGCCTGCAAAATAACTCCTTGTCTGCAGGATAACAGAAAATCAGAGTTGGAAGGGATCTTATAGGTCATCTAGTCCAACTCCCCACCCAAGCAGGAGACTGTACACCATTTCTGACAAATAATAAGGCCCACAAGATTTTTCTGATGGCATAGCCTTCTGAGCTGTGTAGCATCTCATTTCCAATTGTTAATTGCCAAGGAAGAAAGCCAAGTGTGTCCTTTTAATCATGATCAATTTGATATAAGGAATATGGACCTTTAGGAAGAAAAAGAACTCTCATTCCAGACATCACTTCAAAACCTCTCCTCTTCTATGATTCCTCCCACCCACCTCAACTAGCAACAGCCAATTCAACAAAATCCAGAAATTCTCTTCTTAGTATGTTTTCACATGTTTGAGTTCAGTGCAAGTGTTATGATTTCCTGTCTTTGATATAACACATCAGCTGGGTCACCTTATTATTTCCCAACTTTTTTTCATAGTGTGTATGACGCATGTAACGGTGTGTTCATAAACTTTTGTCTCCAACTCATCTACAGTACTTAAAAGAATTATGGAACATATGATCTAGATCAGAAACACTGAAAAAGCTATTAATTGGAGTAAATAAGGCCATTCTATAATAAGGTATATCTAGACCCCCTCCAATCGGGTTTCAGGCCCGGGCACAGCACGGAGACGGCGCTGGTCGCATTGGTGGATGATCTCTGGAGGGCCCGGGACAGGGGTTGTTCCTCTGTCCTGGTCCTGTTAGATCTCTCAGCGGCTTTTGATACTGTCGACCACAGTATCCTATTGCGACGATGGAGGGGTTGGGAATGGGAGGCACCGTTTTACGGTGGTTCTCCTCCTTCCTCTCTGACTGTTCGCAATTTGTGTTGACAGGGGGGCAGAAGTTGACCCCGAGGCACCTACTATGCAGAGGTCGACCCCGAGGCCCCTACTATGTGGGTTGCCTCAGGGGTCGGTGCTCTCGCCCCTGCTGTTCAACATTTATGTGAAGCCGTGGTTTTGGGATAGAGTTCCATCAGTATGCTGATGACACTCAGCTGTACATCTCTACCCCGGGCCACCCCAACGAAGCTGTTGAAGTGATGACCTGGTGCCTGGAGGCCGTGCGGAGTTGGATGGGTCTTAATAGGCTTTGTCTCAACCCGACCAAAACCGAGTGGCTGTGGTTTCCTGCACCCAGATACAGCCAGCTTGTTCCGTCGCTGGCCGTGGGGGGATAAATTTTGACCCCCGTGGAAAGGGCTCGCAATCCTGGACGTACGACTGTCTTTAGAAGATCACATTACAGCCGTCGCCAGGGGGGTCTTTTGTCAGATTCGTCTGATTTACCAGTTGCAGCCCTTTCTGGATCTGGACGCACTTCGCACAGTCACTTCCGCCCTCGTCATCTCCCGCTTGGACTATTGCAACACTCTCTACATGGGGCTCCCCTTGAAGAGTGTCCAGAGGCTGCAGTTGGTCCAGAATGCGGCTGCGCGGGTGATCTTGGGAGCCCCTTGGAGCTCCCATGTAACACCGCTTCTCCGCGGGCTGCATTGGCTTCCTGTGGCCTTCCGGATCTGATTCAAGGTGGTATTGATCGTTTTCAAAGTGCTCCATGGCTTGGGACCTGGGTACTTACAGGACTGCCTGCTGCCATCAATAGCCTCCCGCCGCCCAGTGCGCTCCCACAGGGTGGGCCTCCTCGGGGTTCTGCCGCCTGATCGTTGCCGGTTGGCAGCCCCGAGGGTGCGGGCCTTCTCTGTGGGGGCCCCCTCCCTGTGGAATGATTTGCCCCCGGAGATACGGGCCATTACCGACATTCAGACCTTCCGGCGTGCAGTAAAGACCCTGTTCTTTCAACAGGCCGGCCTGGCCCAGTAACGGTTTTCTGGGTTTTAATTAACTAGGTTTTTAAATTTTAAATTTAAAAAATTTTTTCTAAATTTTAAATCTATTAGTTTTATATTTTAAAGTGTATTCCTTGATTTAATTGTTTAATCTGTTTTTAATTGTATATATTGTCTGTTTTTAGTTGGCTGTGCACCGCCCCGAGTCCCTTTTTGGGAAGAGGGGGCGGTATAGAAATTCAATAAATAAATAAATAAATTCTGGCTCTGTCTGAAGCACTCTCTGAAATACTACATATTTAGATATTATTTCAGATGGTTGCTGCCCAAAATACCTCTCTCCTCCCAAGGGTAAAGGCCTCTTCTGGAAATAGAATGGAATTAATTACTTTAATTTCCCATGATTAAACCTTGAGCAGAAAATTAACATGATTTTATGCTTGTCCTGACTGAGTATGAATTAGCTGCTTGTTCGTTTTGAAAGGCCTGTGTGGAAAGTTGAATGAATAGGCTAAGGTTTTGTTTGTTTTTAGTAACATGTTTGTTTATCTTATGTTTTATAGCAAACCAAAAACAAAGCTGGAAGGGGAAATATATGAAAAATGACAAAGTTGTTTTTTATGATAGGAAATCATGAAGACACATCATACAATATATTTTTATGCTAGATACACTAGTCCAGGACCAAAGGCTTATGCCACTCATTACGTGAGAAAGTCAACATGCTTACATGGGCTCATCTGTCATTACCTGGTTGCTGACAGGTTTGTACTTCAAACCTGGCTTGTTCAGAATCATTTCCAGCTGCCTACGATTGAAGTTGGATACACCAAGAGATTTCACCAAGCCTGCATCTTTGCATGCTTCCAAAGCCTGTCAGAATGAAGTAGGAAAACAGTGCAATAAACTGGCAAACAACATTCTTATTGATTAGTAGTACAAAATAAATAAGGGTGATGGAATGGTGATACTGTTATAAGGAAATAATGTATGATGAACTCCACCAACCTAAGTGTTCCTCATGTGGACCAATTCCCAGAAATGAAAGGTCCATTCTCAGCAATGGTCATTCTGGTTAGGGAACAAGTGCTCAAATCACCTCAATCCATATTCAACATGTAGTGATTCTCTCTCTCTCTCTCTCTGAAGTTATATTGTGGCGCTCTTCTTTTTATAATGTAGCTTCATCAAAGCCATAAATCACAAATTTACTTTTTTTACTAAAAAAAGTCTATCAAGGGTTTCCTGCCTGGTACCTTTCTGGGGTTTCTCTCATTGCTTGAATTGATTGGCTGATAGACAGCAACAATTCCTGTCACGCTGTTTCATCCTGGGAGGGAGGGGTGGATGTGGATAGACAGATTCAGGAATTACCCATTCAAATATTTCTGGCCCAGTACTGTGGCTCAAACATCACCATGCTTCGAGAATCTATCCAATTTTCATCTCTGCCTTGGTATTAGCCTTCTTCAGTAGATTTTTTTTTCTGTCCTTTTCTGAATCTGGGTTCAAGTCCATATCCATATTAACTCCAGGTGGGAGTTACAAGTTCAGAGGTAGTATTCAGCAGGTCCTAACCAGTTCTGGAGAACCACTAGTAAAAATTTTGAGTAGTTCAGAGAATCGGTAAATACCACCTCTGACTGGCCCTGCCCCCATCTATTCTCTGCCTCCAAAGTCTCAGCTGATCAGCTGGGTCTTTTTTTGTTGCTCTGCATAGGAGAACAGAGCTGGAAAGCAGATTAGTAGGGTGAGGAGGGAATGGGATTTTGCAATATCCTTCCCCTTGGAGTGGGGTGGGAATGGAGATTTTACAGTATCCTTCCCCTGCCACACCCACAAAATCACACCCACCAAGCCACGCCCACAGAACCAGTAGCAAAAAAAATTGAATTCCACCACTGCACAAGTTGTTTGCCCTATGATCTAGTTTATATCACAACTGTTTTGCTTGCTATAGAGTCTGCAACACTGATCTGACAAGAATAATCTTTTCATTTCTTTTACATTCCTACTAGTTTGGTTTCTCTGTCTCCAAACTTTGAAATAATTCTACTTCCCACACAAACAATGTCATTAAGGCCACCAAAGGTTTTTCTGCTCTCTTGGACATGTATTGAGTTCAATTAAAACTTCAATAAAATAGTAGTATATTAACGTTTAATGTGCCATAAGACCTATTGTAAAGACTAAGATAGTTTAACTCTTCAAATATCATGAAAATAGTAACGTTTTACAAATTACAGAATGCGTGCCCGATTTGTTATCTGCTCCACCGTTTGTGGCTTTGTAATTTTGGTCAATTAAGTAAACCGAGCATCCCCGTATTTTGTGGTATTATGTTGTTGTTTTGTTTTTGCCAAAATGATATCCTTCCTTATCAGCTTGATCAATCTTGAGTTTAAGGCCAATGCTACTGCTTCAGTAGAGCATACAACTCAGAATCCATTGCTGTTGAAGTGTCCAGTGGAACCTAACTTCCTTATCCCCTCCAAATTTATTGGAAGGGATGTCGTAAGGACTGTGAGAGGGCTTTAGATACTATTGTTGTAGTTAAAATATGATTAATGCTTCCCAAATACTCACTTCCCACGTGGCACATAGATCTGTTTCATGATAAAGCCATTTTCCACTTTCATCTTTAGGATAGGGGTTTTCTCCAGGCTGAAGAAACAAAAAAAAAAAAGTCACATGAGAAGGTGAGGAAAAGAGATGAAATCTCACAATGTTGCACTATTCTGTTAATTTTGAACGGGGGGGGGGGGGGGGGGCAGTTTCCCTGTCGTTTAAAGAGAAGATAGATATTTGGGGAGAAAAGCTCAAAGCTATTTCAATTTATTGAACATTAACCATCAGATGTATGCCTGTCAGATGTGACAGACCCAATATGTATCAGGTCACGTGTAAGCAACCTGATGTGCTCCAGATGTTTTGGAGTATCTCTCATTGTGGGAATAAACATATGAAGGATACTAGATTGCTTACACTTGACCTAATTCCTTTATATTAATCTCGAGAGATTAGAATGTCTTTCTTTTGGTGGTTTTGCCAAAGGCAACTAGACATTTCTAACTTGGGGGGAAAGGAACAAGATCCCAATACCAGCCAACTCCTAGCTGACTCTGTAGACAAGAGCTTTCTCTTTGAAGAAACTGAACAGAGACTGGGATTGTCTCTAAAATTCCTCTCCATTATAATTAACAGTGAATGGGTAGCTTTATGGATATTCTGAATTATTCTAACTTTACCGCAAATTGAACAATATTAGCTGAACATTGATCTCTAGCTTGCTAAACCATGATTTAGCAAGCTAGGAATGTACAGCTGGGCTCCCTCCCTCTCTTTTAGGCAGGAAGCCAACAGAAACAAGAGCCCAAATAGAATTCTAGAATAATCCGCATATCCTTCTTTTTGATGAAATCTCAAAGGAGTTTTGTGGGTGGGAGTGGGGGAAAAAGGAGTAGCTGCCAACACTTCGTTAGTCACCTCTATTCCAATTGTGATTCATAATAATCGTAGGAATAGTAGGAAAAATGCTATTTGTGTGCTACGTGGAAGGGAAATCCTATTGCTTTCATAGTAGCAGGAAACTATGCAAGTAGTGAGATTTATTACATTGAAAAGAATGCAAATTGTGCCTTATTTGATTCATTCACTCCATCTTTAGAAGGGGATATACAGTTCATCTTCCCTTAAGGGAGTTTGACAGTTGTGCTTTAAGCCTTCTCCCCAGCTAGCAAGGTAAGGTTGGGAAAAAAGCTATGCTGAGAAACGTGGTGTGTGTATCTGTCTGTCTCTCATTCAGTCAATCAATCTGCCTGTATCAGTCAGTCTATCTATCTGACTGACTGAGGTTTGTGTTTCTATATGGAGCTAGAAGACGACAATTTTTTTCAGTGGTACTCCCAAAAGTAGGAATAGTTGCACTCAGAAGAAGTAGTATAGTTGGAATGCTACTTCTAGTAGTAATGGGGAAGAGTGTAATGAGTAGTGAGAGCAGTAATGAGTAGTGAGTAATGAGAGCAGTAATGAGTAGTTAGTAAAAACTTGTGAGTGCATGTGTGTGCATGTTGTCTAGGGACCTGTATTGTGTTGCTTCTTTTACGTCTTGAGCCCACCAAATTGGTGTATTTAAAATAATTCGTGATACCCCTATGGTCCATTTTAGAGGTTACATTGTAATTGATGCCATAACTAGCTTCTAGATTACAATATACCAATTACAAGTTTAGTAGAGTTTTATAATTGATGGAATTAGGTATACTGTAAACATGAGAGAAAATAAATTTATTAATAAATGTGGATGTAACAAGGAGTAATACAGGTTGAAAAGTGTAAGAACATTCATAGGGCCACTCCAGGATATAGGAAGTGTCAGGAAATTTCACTATATTTAAGCTGTTATCTCCAACCTTGTCTCTTGCATATGTATTGGAATTCCACAGTTGGCATTATTTATCACAGTTAAAACCCAACTAATTTGATGGTGCCTAATTGAAAACGATTGTATTAAAGGTTGTCAGTTCTAGCTCAGATGGTCTTTTAGGGCTATACTATGATGTGACTTACTCAGAACCTTAGGCCTTACTGTGATTGTTATGATATAGCAGGTGCCTTTACACAATATGCAAAACTATGATATGGCTTATAAGTGAAAGATGCCATTATGCCACCCACCAACTCTCACTATTAATGGTGAAAGTCAAAGGGCTGAAATGGAACATTTGCAAGAGTATGCTTTGTTGTGATTTTGGAAGTCAGATGAGTCATGTGATAACACGAATCCATTGGAGTTGGGTGGATGCATTTACATAAAAAAAAAAAACTACAAATGGAATAGAATAGAATAATAGAGCTGGAAGGGACCTTGGAGGTCTTCTAGTCCAACCCTCTGCTTAGGCAGGAAACTCTATACTATTTCAGACAAATGGTTGTCCAATCTCTTCTTAAAAACTTCCAGTGTTGGAGCTTTTACAACTTCTGCAGACAAGTTGTTCCACTGGTTAATTGTTCTGTCAAGAAATGTCTTCTTATTTCTCGGTTGCTTCTGTTCTTGGTTAGTTTCCATCCATTTTTTCTCTTGTCCTACTCTTCTGGTGCTTTGGGGAATAGCTTGACTCCCTCTTCTTTGTGGCAACCCTTGATATATCAGAACACTGCTATCATGTTACCCCCTAGTCCTTCTTTTCATTAAACTAGACATACATAAAGTACAAACACATCCACCATGAGATGTAAGCCACATTTCAATTTAGTACTGACATGGCAAGTCACTCTGTGTACTTTAGCATGAGATACAGGGGCTCATGTTGCAGTTGCATGATGTATTAATTATTCTCTAAGGTAACAATTTTTCCCGTACAGAAGAGTATCAATTTCAATATTTGGTATTGACAGATTTATGGGAAATTAAGACCATTTGGCAAGAAGGAAATTATTGGACATAAATCATTATATTCTAGCTTGTGCATGTTCAATAGGAATTCCTGTCTCAGAGCCACAGCATTACTACTATAAGGAATAGTATGGAGATTTTTTGGAGAGTCTCAGTCATCCAGGTCATGGTTGTTCCAAAGATGCTTTTTCAAAGGCAACTCAACTTTCTTTGTTTCTCCTTGAAGATCTTTTGCTTCTTATCCAAGAAGCTTCGGAACTGAAGAAGCTTCTTGGATGCCAAGTGAAATGTCTTCAAGGAAAAACAAAAGAAGTCCAGTTGCCTTTTGAAAAAGCACCTTTGGGGTAACTTTACTATTATTTTACAAAAAGGGAAGATAATACATGGTAGCAATGAAGGCCAGGCTCTAATATACATGGTCTGCTACTTGATTAGCACATCAATTAATAATTTACATATCTGAAATAGGAATGTAAACCAGAAAGTGATTCACAACATTCTGGAGCATGTACAGAACCCTTCTCATCCAAACAGTAAAACAAGCAAATTGCTAAGAACCTCTTTGAAAAGTTTTGCACAGCCCTAATGTGTGCACAAAATATTTGAGTACCACAGTTCCATATAGTTTCATATTGCCACCAATTCAATAAAAAGCTCTTAAATCCATGTTTGAGTGGATTCTTGCTGTCAGAATAATTTATAGATGCAAATTGAAATCAATAAATATGCATAACATATTTGAATACTGTCATCATTCAACATCTTTACAATAGGTATATTTAAGTTATGAATAATATGTCTTTTGACAGAGAAAGTCAGTATAAATCCGTGGTCTCATTTCCAGGCTTGGTTTTCTGCTAACTGAGCTCTTCAACTACTTGGTGATCTACAACTGTGAAAAGTTGTCCCCAAAAAATAATGGTCTGCCAAGGAGACTTTAAGTATTTACAGTTCACAAACTTATACACTAGGCGGCGCTCCAGCACAATACTTTACCTGAAAAGCCATCGGCAGTTCAATGATATAGAGATCAACATAGTCAAGCTGTAAAATTTGTAATGTCTTCTCCAGAGTTGGACGTACCATTTCTGGTGGGTGGCATGTATTCCACAACTAGGATAAAAAGAAGGAAAAGAAAGAAAACGGGATCTTTACTCCTTGGAACTGTGGAATATAGAACCACAAAATTTAAAAATATACCATTTTGAGTGAATAGTATTAATCAAAATAAACCAGCACTAGTTATATTAAATTCTAGAATAATAAACCATATACAATCCCAAAATGTAACACTTTTTTCTAAGGGAATGAATATTTTTGGCAAATGTTCTTTAAACAATAGTGGAAACAAGCTAAGATACTATGTCTACACCTGTGGAAATAACAGCCATTCAAAGAACTGAACCTTACAGTAATTGAGTAGAAATGAATAAAATTATGCTGCAAAGGATTGTCTACAGGAAGGTGAGAATTCAACAGTGAACTGAGTAAATTATTTATAAACTATCATTATTTTAATTGTTTAATCTTCAGCCTGAAACTTCTTGAATCGCTGTTATGCTTCCATCCTCTTTTGGAGTGTGATGCCAAGCATTGTCTTTCAAAGGATGACCTCTGATATGATCAAAGTAGCACATTTGAGGTAATGAAAACAGTCACTGAATCCTATCAAAAATGGGGTGTTGCATTATTATCCAGATATTTCAAAGTAAACGGAGTTAATGTCTTCCTTTGGACCACAACAGTTATGTTCCTTACAAAAGCGAACCCAACTCTACTGATCTATGATCTAACCGCAAACTACTGAGTGGAGGATCCATTAATTCCAGTTGTGTTTAATAGCCATGGTGGAGTTTGTCAAAAGGAAAGAATCAACTTTCCTTGAACTGTTCGAGATTGTAACTCCCATAATCTGTTGACCATGCTGCGTTTTTTGTTCATCGTGCTGATAAGGGCTAATGGAAGTTGCAGTCCCAAACATCTGGGAGGTTCTTAGGTTGTTTCCCATACAGCAACAAATGATAGTATTAATATTAATTATTTTTTATGATTTTAATGCTTTTAATGCTGTAAGCCACCCAGCATTACTTTGAAACAAGATGGGTAGCAAATAAATTCAATAACTAAATAAAATAAATATAACAGCATAACAATGTTTTCATTGCCCAGATTTGCAGATCATCTCTCAGTGACAACAATTACAATTCTTTCCTCACTCAAGTCAATGATATTTATTTATTTTTCTTTTATTCATTTGCATACTGCCTTTATTATTTTTATAAATAACTTAAAACTGCAAACATATCCAACATACCTCTTTCCTTCTATTTTCCTCACAAAACCTCACAAAACCTCTGTGAAGTGGGTTGGGCTGAGAGAGACTGACTGACCCAAAGTCACCCAGCTGGAGTAGAAGGCCCAGTCTTTGGACAAAACATAGATTTAGGCATTGCCTAATTGTGAGCCAACTCTTGGCTTCATTGCATCATTTTCAAAGTTTACACAAAGAACAACCTCTACAAAATAAATTCCCTTCTGAGTGAAACTATGATCTGTGTCAAACTTATCTTTGTTTGTATCCTGGATATTTAAAATAAGATTCTCTTTCACAGTAATTGGTTTTCCCTTTTCCTTTTTTTGTCCCTATCAATTGGACATTTTACGATCTATTTTGTAAAGATAATTGCCTCATATCAAACCATGAGAATGAGAGAAAGCTGCCAGGTCACTCTTCTGCCAAAGTTATCATGTTGTCAGGATCAATATTTTAGCCTCATGAATGGGGAAGGAAATGACTGGCACACCCAATAAAGACCAACTCACATCAACAGACTTGGCTACTGATGGAAGAGAGCGAAACCCTCAGTGATCGTTGCTTGCCATTTTTTAAAAAAACTTTGGCTTTGATCAGTATGCCAAAATATGGGTGTTGATGCTTTCCACTAGCAAGAATTTTAGGACTTGCATGACCCATTCTTCCGACAGCTCTTCCAAATTATCTATGGTGCCTTGTCTTACCAACTCATATCTCAATTTGTCAGCAACTCCCTCACTAAATTGGTAAATCAGAGTCAGATCTTTCCATTCCACATCTCCAGCAAATAATTTTAAAACTTATACAATACATCCACACTTTCTGCTGATCTTGCTTGAGTTTGTGAGTCAGGAACCTCATGAAATCATCTCAATCTTTGCATGAAGTTTTAATAATTGTCCACCACTGGTTTGTTGCCCTTAATGATAGGTATAGCACATCTGGCTGCCCTTTCTTTCAGCAAACTCAGCATGGGAGTTACTTTGGTGCAATCTGTGGGAAATTCTATTGGTCAGCCTGCCATAAATAGATATACTGAATCACAAAGTCAGAAATTGGTCTTGGTCTCTTCCAAATATCTCTAGAATCCTCATGAGAGCACCAAAATACTAGTTACACTACAGGCTGCTGGCCAAGTTAAATCCTATTTTAACTTTTGTGTTAGTTGCATCATGGCATTTTCCAAGCTATTCGTAAATCTGTCTGTTGTTGGTGTTGCAACAATGCTGCAGTAAAATGCTCAGTGGAGAATGGACTACCTTGAGGACCAAAGGCCATCTCTTCCAACAAAAGCAAGACCTTCAGACTCTCTTGAAAGAGACTTCCAAGGTTGATGTCAGACCAAGGTGGGTAGACCAGACTAGACCAGGAAAAAAATCCCACAAGAAAATTATAATTACAATTAGATTGGCTACTCTAATAGAATCTTGCATCTGATTGTGCTGTTTTATACCTTATTCTTAGACTTCTATATTGAATCAGGAAGGCATCTGTTTGATCCGCTTTCAAATGTTATCTTCTCTCTCAAGGTTCAAAAAATGTTTCAGCCCCCTTGGTCCAGGTAATGGCTCTTCCATATTTCCATCAAGGTCATCTTTACTCTCTATAACTGTGTATGAGTGTACTGATTAAAAATCAGCCTTTTCAAATGCAGATTTTAAGGCTTTGAAGACCTGTCTTTGTGCTCAGGCCCCATTTCCTGGCTATATTGACATCAGGAGTGACATTTTTTTCTCAGCTGCCATATATATATTTAATTTTGTACTATGTTGTAACTGTTTTTAAGTGTTTTATGATTGTTTGACATTCAAAGTCATTTGTTTGAGATGGGCAGCTCTAGAATTGGCTGGCTGGCAGGCAGGCAGGCAGGCAGGCAGGCAGGCAGGCAGGCAGGAAGGAAGGAAGGAAGGAAGGAAGGAAGGAAGGAAGGAAGGAAGGAAGGAAGGAAGGAAGGAAGGACGGACACAATATCTATTGCTCTTCAGATGTATTGAAACATAACTCATATTATCTAGAATCAAATAAGTCATTGTGCTAAGTATGGTTAATGAGAAGTCTCCCATCATTCAATAACTTAGGGCTGTGATGGTGAACCTATGGCATGTGTGCCACAAGTGGCACGCAGAGCCATTTGTGCGGGCACGTGAACCCCAGCCAAACATACCTGCACTGCTCATGTGCATGCCTCCCAGCTGATTTTCGCCCGTTTGAGGCTGTTTTCGCTCTCCCGGAGGCTCAAGGGAAGCCTCTGCAGCTTCGGGAGGCCGAAAAATGGGCCTTCTGGAAATACCGGAAGTGCCCATTTTCAGCCTCCAGAGGACCTCTGGAGTTTGGGGGAGGCCATTTTCATCCTCCTGGAGGCTCAAAGGCAGCCTCTGCAGCTCTGGGAGTCATGCACATGTGCAGTGCAGGTAAGGGGGTGGGGTAGAGGTGTTTCATGTGTATGCGCAGGGGGGGGCAGGACGCATTGCATTGTAGGTGCCAGCACATGCACACTCACTTTCAGCACACCACAAAAAAAAGGTTCACCATCACTGACTTAGGGTCATGTCCTCATCAAATTAAATGGTAGGAGATTCAATACAAAGATAAAGACCCACCTCCTCCAGATATGTTAAGTTCACCAGCAGCCATTTTGTCCTGGAGAACTTTGGAGTTATTCCACATAGCTGGAGGATGACCATTTTGGGAAAGACTGATTAACCCTCTTATAAATTTCAACTCACAGAAAGTGGGACTGGGTGAAATTTGACCTAGATCAGGGATGTCAAACTCATGGGATGTCACCATGACATATTGTGCCTTTTTCCCCCTTCACTAAACCAGGCATAGGTGTGGTTAGTGCATGACACATCCAGTCCATGGGCTGTGAGTTTGACACCCCTGACCTAGATGAACTCAGGGACTCCACACAAGGAAATCTAATATCTCCCAATTCTCCTTTTTCTGAAGTATAACCCAAAGGGAGATCCAGCAAGCCAACCAACAGAAGAATGGCATTCTATCTGAATGTTTTAAAATTCTGTAATTGAATGTGAGGATTCCAAGATGCATCTTATCAGCATCCCCGGGAAGAAAAATTATAGGAACCTTCTTCCAAAGATCTAGGGGACATAATGTTTCAATGATTAAAGAAATTGAGCTTGACAGACCTGAGCTCTATGCAAAGCTCCTGTTCCTTGTCTCAGCTTCGGTCCACCTTGCAATTCGAAAGCAAGCAAATGCAAGTAGATAAATAGGTACCACTTCAATGGAAAACATTCTGTGTGCATTTGGCATATAGCCATGCTGGCCACATGATCACAAAATTGTTTTCAGACACTGCTGGCTTCCTCAGCTAAGAAACAGAGATGACCACTGTGCTGTAGAGTCGGATATGACTGACTGAGGAAGTCCCTCTGTCCCAATCAGATCTAGAGTTATAGTGACATAAGTGCAAGTCTTTTAATAACCCTTTCCACCCTGAAATTTACCACCTGCAGTTTATTTGTTGGGATGAAACACCAACATTTGTAATTCTTAATCACAAGATGAAAAACAAGCTTTTCTCCATCTGTTTACAATACGCATTTGCTTAATCACATCTGCTGCTTCTGACTGTTACCCCTTTTCAATGTTTTCAAATTGCAACTGTTTCAAGATTGTTTTTGTCAGCTTTCTGGCAAAGGATGGAATATCTTTGAGATAAATGAAATATGAAGGCTGCTACATTTATCACTATCTGCATGGGAGGCATCATGCCTATCATTACTAACTGTTGGAAAATGTAAACTGAGGGATGTTGTTATTATATTTTTATCTTGCCTTTTCATAGATAACTTAAGGCAGAGAATAGATCTAATTCTTCCACCTCTTATTTTCCTCATAGAAATAACTCTGTGAGAAAAAGCAACTGGTCCAACATCACCCAGACAACTTTCATACTTAAGACAGGCCAACAACTCCTGGCTAGCTGCTACATCAAATTTGCTGTTGCATTGATGCTATATTTGGAGACTTTATAGAAGCTTCTGAGGTATATTGTGTGAGATCCAGAAAGGCAAACTGATTCACAATCAGAAACATCAGGTGTTTGTCAGAAAATAGCTGTAGCCATCTGGACTGGTACCATAAGACTAGTACTCCACAATGTAAGTAGTCTTGGTCCAGTGGTGGGATTCAAATAATTTAACAATCGGTTCGTCCATGGTAAGGTTAACTGTTGTGGAGGGCATGGCCCATCCCCATCCTCCAGTTCAACCACACATGCAGGATGAGTCTCCCGCAATAGCCAACCTGACCCTAAGCAAACCGGTTGTTCAATTATCCACTATCAAAGTTGATCTTGGGTGCTGTACTGCAATGGAGAAATGGGCAATGGGGTGGCTGGCACGAGGGAAGGAAGAGGAGCAGGGAGAAGAAAGAGGGAAAGAGGCCTTTTCCTTCCCTCATGCTGGCTGCTCCATTGCCTATTTCTCCATTGGAGAGCAGCACCCAGGATCCACTTGATAGCGGGAGGTGGGTGGGTAATTTTATAACTGGTTCGTGTGAACCAGTGCAAACCAGCTGAATCCCAACACTGTCTTGGTCCCATATTAAGCATCTGCTGCCATTCTAGTCCTGAAGCCTTTGTTTTGCAACCTTTCTGAGTTGCTGGTAATCTCAGGAAATGCCATAAAGACCCATCATATTGTTAATGGCTGGACATATTTAATTCAGCAATCTCTGTTCTGGGCCAACCCCACAACCTTGTGAGGATAATAGGAAGAAGGAACATTATGTACACTCCCTTGAGTTGTACAAAACAACAAATGAATACCCACCTTCCATGAAGAACAGAAACCCTCTTTCTTATCAGGCTTACCTGGCTAGTTGAATTAATCATTAATTTCAATCAATAACTAAACATTAAAATCCAGATCTGGTTCTGTAATCTACGTCTAACTAGCATGTTACAATTACATTAGAAGCACATTTGCGGACAATTTATCTCAAAAGTGTTGATTGCACCTGCCCTGCTGAAATGGGTATTCGTCTAACATAATCACCTGATTGTTGTGGCTTTATATTTTTCATGGTCTCTGCTAAAATGTCACAATTATTTATTTCACAATAATACAGTAAGCAGCAGAGGAGTGGACAAATTGTACTATTTCATTATTCTTGATAAGGGGAGCCCTATCCAAAGAGGAATGTTTGGGCTGATAATTACCCAGGAAAGGTATTAAAACAGTAGCAAAATTTGGAGTAGAAGCCTAAGAATGAGCACACAACACCCTTAATCTACGCATAACAGACTTACTAAGTTTATACACATATGATGCAATGCATACAAGTGAGTCCTCACCTTACCATATTTCATTTAGCAACCATTCAAAATTACGTCACTGAAAAAAATGAAATACAACAGGCCCTCCCATTTATAACCATTGCAGCATCCTCTTAGTCATATAATCAAAATCCAGACGCTTCGCAACCACCATGTATTTACAAAAGTTGCAGCATCACAGGGCCATATGATCACCATCTGCAACCTTCTCAGCCAGCATCTGAGAAGCAAAGTCCATTGGGGAAGCCAGATTCATTTAATAACTGCACTGATTCAGTTAACAAAACTGGCAAAAAAACTCTTGGCAACTTCAATTCTGATTCCAACTGTGGTTATAAGTTGAGGATTACTCGTGTTGTGTCATGGAATGTCCTTTACAGAAATGAGAATAACACAGTTGGAAGGTGCAACTCTGCACAGGTGAGGAAACTCTTCAGAGAAATGGTTGTACAATCTTTTCTTGCCTTTTCTTGAGCGAATGATGGATCTAATGGCAGGAAATCCTGTATGCTGGGATACAAGATTGTAGGTAGAATTCAATCTGTCTTATATCCACCATGCAAATGAAGTGTACTGACCATTGTTTCAAAAATCTTCAGCATTTTAAAAAATGAAGTTGATTAAATAAACTGTGTGCAGAAGAGTTGGAAGATCAGTTACAAATTGCTGCTCAAAAAGCTATATTTTTAGCCTTTGTCAGTTTCGGAGACAAGATTTAATTCTGCATTACACATTCATTCTAATTTTAATGTTTTCATTACTTATAGTGAAATAACTATGAATCTTGATGGAAAATATGGGAGGAACTCAGTAAAGAGCCTGAAATTAATTGGCCTGTCCTACCCTTAAATCAGTGGTAGTATTCAGCCATTTTGCAATGGATCGGGTGAACCGGTAGCAAGAATTTGGCATGGGTCGCCGAACCGGTAGTAAATTCTGGCTGGCCACACCCCCCACTGGGTCACCCTCCCACCTGATGCTCGCTCACTCCGCCCACCTGCCTGACATTCCCCACCCACCTGCCTGACATTCGCCTAAGGTATTTCTTTCTTTTTTCCCTGATAATCAGCTATAGATAAGATCAGCTGTGCCGGGATTCCTCTTTCTGAGGGCCAGGAAGGCAAAAAATGGAGAGAGGAGCTCAGCCCCCCCCCTCCATTTTTTTGCCTTCCAGAGCCCCAGAGGAGCCTTAGGGGAGCAAATACACCCCTCCCCCTGAGGCTTTTCTGAAGCTAGGAAGCTCCCAAAACAGAGCTTGGAGGAGTGCTGCATGCCCCTCCCATGCTCTGTTTTTTTCCTTCTTGAGCCCCAGAGGAGTCTTAGGGAAGCAAAAATGCCTCCCCAGAGGCTCTTCTGTGACCAAGAAGCTCCCAAAAATGGGTGGGGGCTGCAAAAAAGAAAAGCCACACCTACCCAGTCACATGGCCATGCCCACCAAGCCATGCCCACAGAACCTGTAGTAAAAGTTTTTGAATACCACCACTGCCTTATATAATAAAAGAATAAGAGCTGGAAGGGACCTTGGAGGTCTTCTAGTCCAATGCCCTGCTTAGGCAGTAAACCTTATACCATTTCAGAAAAACGGTTGTCCAGTCTCTTCTTGAAAACCTCCAATGATGGAGCACCCATAACTTCTGAAGGCAAGTCATTCCACAGATTAATTGTTCTAACTGTCAGGAAATTTCTCCTTAGTTCTAGGTTGCTTCTCTCCTTGATTAGTTTCCACCCCTTGCTTCTGGTCCTGCTCTCAGGTGCTTTGGAGAATAACTTGACCCCTTCTTCCTTGTGGCAACCCCCGAGATATTGAAACCCTGTTATCATGTCACCCCTAGTCCCTCATTTCATTAAACTAGACATACCTAATTTCTGCCCACCATTCTTCATATATTTTAGTCTTCTAATCATCTTTTCTGCGGTCTTTTTGGTCTCAACATCTTTTGTATAATGTGGTGACCAAAATTGAATGCAATATTCCAAGACATTATAAAGTGGTATTAACACGTGATCTTGATTCTATTCCTCTGTTAATGCAGCCTGGGACTGCTTTGGCTTTTTTTTTTTTTTTTTGGTAGCTGCAGCATACTCTCCATTAGGACTCCAAAATTACTCTTGCAGTTATTGCTGTTGACAACAGAAGAAATTTAGAGTATTTTAGGAGTAATTTTTCACTAGTCTATCAGCAGAAGGAAGCAGTCTCATGGGATGACCTTGCAAGCAGAACTTTTTAACCAGGGATGAAGCTAGTTCTGCCTCATTTATCAGAATTTCAACAAACAGAATTTCAATAAATCTAAGACAATACTTCAGTTTCAACGGCAAATTATCTGTAAAGATTTTTTTTCTCTTCAGGAAAACAAACATAGTGTTCCACCACAAAACAACAAAGATTAAAATAAGGATGGTTATCATAATGATGGCCATGATCTAAGCAATAAATCAGGTTTCTAAAAAATTATAGAGGGTGTTCCAGAAAACGAATGCAGTTATTTGTCAGTGATACGATTTCGTTCTTTTGTAAGACATGATCAAGCAATGAATTAAAATGCTAGAAGATTACCATGGAAGCTGTCCATCCATTCAGAGGCCTCATGTCTCCTAATGCAGAGCAACTATGGTCAAGAGAAAGAGTTTTATGGTTCCGAGTTAGGAGGAAAAAGACACAAACATCTTCATCGGCTGGCAGAATGCTGTTTCAACTGCTGAATGATGCAATGGTCCCCATTAAGGAATCTTGAATTCATAGCTCCCGGTTGGAAGCTGTTGAAACTAATGCTCTAAGGATGGTTTTTTTCTGGTGGGACTGGTCTATCAGGGCAATCCAGTCGACCCAATTATGGGACGAATAAGGTGGAGAACCACCTAGCAGATAACAACCTGAAGCAATGTGGCAGGAATGCAGCACCTGACTAGCTATAAGGGCAACACGAAGAACACAGTCAATGCTGATGCCTCATTGATAGAGGAGTTGAACATCTTCGCCTGCTACGAGGTAAAAAAAAAAAACAGAGCCTGTAGCCGCTGCCTGCCAGCTTTCTGATTCCCAGCCATTCACCCTATATGAACATCAAGTGAGAGCTGTACTGAAGGCTGTGAATCCCAGTAAAGCTGCAGGTCCAGATGGGGTACTGGGGATAGTGGTAAAGACTTGTGCCGATCAATTAGCAGAGGTCCTGACAAAGATCTTTAACATCTCCCTGCAAACGGCCTGTGTTCCATCATGCTTGAAAACAGCCACTATTGTCCCAGTCCCCAAGAAAAGAGCAACTAACTGTCTAAATGACTACAGACCTATTGCGTTAATGTCAGTAGTGATGAAATGCTTTGAAAGACTGGTTCTCCAACACCTTAGGCTATGTTTCCCACCAGACTTTGACAAACATCAGTTTGCCTACAGGGGGAATAGGTCAGTAGATGACGCCATAGCTACTGTCTTACATTCTGTAGTAAGCCATCTGGAGAAACCCAGAAACTATGTCAGGATGCTTTTCATTGATTACAGCTCAGCTTTCAATACTATCCTGCTGAGCATTCTTATCGAAAAGCTGACTGACTTGGATTTTCCCTCTTCCATCTGTGATTGGATCAAAGACTTTGTGAGGGACTGAAAGGAACTCCAAAAATACTGTTGCAGTTATTGCTGTTAACAACAGAAGAAATTTAGAGTGAGGGCTGGGTTTGTCACATCTACCTCCCTGAAACTTAGCACTGGTTCCCCACAGGGCTGTGTGCTCAGTCCCTACCTGTACTCACTGTACACACATGATTATGTATCATTTGACCCATCCACGGTGATCATTAACTTTGCAGATGATACTACTGTACTGGGTCTCATTACAGTTGGAGATGAAACAGTATACAGGGGAGATTCAAAAATTATCCTCATGGTGCCTAGAAAACAACCTGCACCTAAATAGCAGCAAGACAAAGGAGTTGGAGTTAGACTTCTGGAAGAAGAGAGAGGAACCCACCCCACTTTACATTGAGGGGGACTGTGTGGAGAGAGTTTCCTCCTTTAAATTCCTGGGAAACAACTGACGATCTCCTTTTACCGGTCCACAATAGAAAGCGTCCTCACATATTGTATATACTGTTCATTTTTAGTAGGCTGTACACCGCCCCGAGTCCCTTTTTGGGAGAGGGGGCGGTATAAAAATTTAAGTAAATAAAATAATAAATAAATAAATATTGTATTATGGTATGGTATGCTGGCTTGACAGCCGCGGATAGAAAGACACTACAGAGGGTGGAGAGCACAGCATAAAACATTGTGGGCTGTTCCCTGATACCACTATTTGACAACGCTAGGGATTGTTGCCTTAGAAGAGTGAGGAAAATTCTCAGGGATGACTCATATCCCGGTCAGCACTTCTTCACTCTCCTACCATCGGGTAGGAGATATAGAAGCATAGCCAGCCATACCACAGGCTGAAAAACAGTTTCTACCCCTGGGTTATCAGACTTCTGAATGGAAAATAACTTCATGTCAACATAGTATGATAGACTTGCAGGGCTGGTGCATTGTGCAACAAGGTCACATAGTGTAATAAGATTGGACTGGGTTAGGGACTTCTGTCCTCACTGAGAGTTGTGTGGGGTGTGGTTTCATGAAAGGAGGCTCAGGCAATCTCATTGTACACATGTTGTACTCTGACAATAAAGGTAATAATAGAAGCATACTGCTTCCTCTTTCATCTTTCAGCCCCAATCTGAGTCTTCACAAGCAGTCGCTTTCACAACAAACTACTTTTGTGTTGACCTTATGTTTTACCAACAAAGAAACAAAGGGAGACTGGTATAGATCTATTTCAAGCTATTTAATTCTCATCAGCTAGCCAAAGCCTTCTGGGATTTGCATGCATATTAGGAAGATGTATTAACATTTATGTCACAGGTTCTCCTTGCCATTAAAGCAGATGTCAATAGTTGTATGTTAACAGAAAGCAGCTCTATTTTTTACCAGGAACTTGAACATTGCCTGGAAATGGCAACTTAATGTTCAGTCTTTTAACTGAGGGTTTAAAATGGAATTCTTATTTCCAAAACTTTGCTTGATTGGAATTTAAAGATTTGTATAGAGATTCTAGCAGCCTCTTCTTCCTCTTCAAGAAAATCAAGTTTGGGACTTCCAATGGCACTTCCATCGAAGATAAATGGGAGTCCGCAATTGTGCGCGACTTGGACTTGTGCTCTCCCTGTAGGAGGGCTCCAAACAGGGCCAGAGCCACCTTGTAGGGGTGGTGAAAAAGGGGGAGACTGCCTGCTGGGTTGAGGGGAGCTGCATCTCCCCTCCCTAGCTAGGTACACTCCCTCCAAAGATGGGCTGTAGTAGTGGTCTAAAATGGCCACCCTAAAAACGGAAGGCTGACCAGGAAATATGGTTGTGCTGGAGTGGTGAAGCTGTGAACAGTGTGTGGATCAGGCAAAATATTTGGACATTAAAAGGTAACACCAGAATTAAAGGGAAGAGTTATTATTAAAGGTTGTAGAAGCAGCAATTGAAGAGAGAGGGGGAAATTGGATAATTAAGAAATTGGACTTTGGATTTGAAAAGAATTAAATTGGATGTGGAAAAAACCTAGAGGAAAATGTTTAATCACAACAAACTTGAAATAACAATTTCAAACAAATTGAATTGGATAACTATTTGGATTTTGGCACTAAAATAGGCATTTTAAATGCTGGATTTGACTGTACTGAAAAGGAATAATAGCTAATAATTTGGAATTAGCAAAATTAACAAAAGCTTTAAAAAGGAAAAAGCAAAAAACAAAAGGTGGAACATGGAAATGAATTAAGAGTGCCACCTAATGGTAAAGGAAAGACTGGAATATGAAATGAACATGAAAATTTAAGACTGGAACATGAAATGAAATAAGAGGAATTTTATTATAGCAAAAACCCCAAAAAGTGGAATGTTAAAACATTATAGTAAAGGGATATATGAAGCTTTTACCCTGGAAATGATTGTTGGTTTTGAAAAGGAGTTTGAAAATTGAATAGAACTGAGAAATAAAGACTTATAGATATTGATTGTTCAAATAAATATAAAAGACACTGGTTGAAATAAATTACTGGACATTTGGATTGGATACAAATATCAAGAAAGAAAAAGAAGTGTAGAAAATGAGTGGAATACTTATGGAAATAAGGTCAGAATTGCAAACCATGAAGGAAATGATGAAAGAAAGCTCGGAATGATGGAGTATTATGCTACAAAAACTGGAAATGGTGACACAAATTAAATAAGAACAAAGAGAGTCAAGCAAAGAAGAAATCAGCTTTAAAGAACAGGTGGAGCAACGAACATTAAGACAGTATAAAAAAGGAGTTAAAATTAAAATATTAAGGTTTGATGTGATAAACAAAGGGGGAATTGCTTGGAAGATTAAACAAAGGAAGAGGAAATAACAGAAGAAGGAATTGCAGAAGAAAGATCAGAAGAGGGAGGGGGACAAAGCAAATAGCTGGTGTAAGAAATTAAGAGAAGTAATAGAGAAAAGAAGAGAAATGAAGTGAAAGGACCAAAAAAGGATAGTAAAGAGAAAGCAAGCTAAAATGAGAAGAAATGATATAGTCAGGATATTTAGAGATGATGGGTAGTAGGTGATTAGGAAAAGAGATTCCTCATAGGAATGTATTGTGATATTTAAGAATATAGACATAAAAATGGAAAATATTATAATTGATACTACAACAAGAATTATTGTTAAACAAGATATAAATTTAATCTGAAATAGATATGGAAATGAGAATTTACTAAAAGAATATTAATTAATATTTAATAATGTGATGAATAAAGCAAAAAGGGAGTATGAGACTTGAAATGAATAAATTACTAGTAGCCTTTAAAAATTATTGAATAGATTAAAATGGAAAAATAAATTTATTATGTAAAAGTTTTTGGAAATTATATATATATATATATATATATATATATATATATATATATATTCATAGTAGTTAAGGGACTATTGTTGTTAATATAGAATGTTAATTAAAATGGCTATATTGTTATAAATTTTTTATAATGGATTAAAGGGAGTAAAAATGAGGGAAATGTATAAGGTAAAACAGTGGCAAACTCAAATTGACATTAAAAGAGGAAAACTTTTGAATGGAATAATTGTATGTGATAAAACCTGCAAATGTGATGGATGTAAGAAAATGTGTATAATTAATATAGAAATTGAATAAGAATATGGATAATATTGTTAAATAAGACATGAGAATATTTAAATAAAAATGAAATAAACTGTAATATGAAATGAAATTGGATAAAATAAGAGTAATGAATATAGAAATTGAATAAGAATATTAATAATATTGTCAAACAATGTATAAGAATATTTAAAGAAAAATGGAATAAGCAATAATATGATATGAATTTGGATATGAAAGCTGAGTATGTGATCATGGTCACGTTTGAATTGAAATGTGAAAACCTGGAACCACATTGTTCACTTAATGAGATGTTTTTAAAATATAAAAATAAAAAATTTATTGCAAAAAGAAAAAAGAAAAGCAAGCTTTAGACACAAGAAATCAAGTTACAGACACAAGAAATTAGCCATTTCCTGACGCCTACAAAAGCCTTTTCCAGCATAGATCAATCAACTACTTCAGAGACTGATCTCTTAACAGAATCTGACTTTTATTTGCAAAGATTTTTTTACTTGCCTGAAAGCCCGTTGTTTAAAGTGGCAGGGTCAAGGTTAATTAAAACCACACTCATATTTTCTATTCTGCTATCAAAAGCCTTTGTAATTTTAAGGAGGCTTCACCCCAACATTTTTGGAGTTCCTGTTCACCTTGAAACATTGGTGTTTCTGATTTTAATTTTAAAGAACTGCAGAAATCCTACAAATGTAAAACTGTTACTAGGGGATTTGGGGAAGCAAAATGGAGATCTTAAGTTTCTGCAAGACTTAGGGCACTCAATTAGCTTCTTAAAAACTCCTCCCCCCAAAAAAACCAGGCCCCAAGTTTTGTTTCAAGTCACTCAGATGCTATCACACTTCTGCCACAGCTTTTTCAGCCCCTTAGAGATGAAAGCAATTTTTTAAAAAATGTCCAGTCCCCTGCTCCAAGAAAACTCATTCACGTTCTACTTAAAAAGTTTTGTTGATTCCATTATGTCTTAGGTTGTAATGACTTATTTATTTTTCTGCAGCCTGTTCTGAAGTTGCGTTTTTATCAGACTGCAATAGCTTCGTGCTTTGTTTTCTGTATAGCGGGACAGGATGTTTCTTTTATTATCAGTATTGCCATATTTTCTTGGGAAAAAATAAAGAATAAACTTAAAAAGGGGACAAATGTAAAACAGGTTCATGAGGATTATTTTTTAATGTTTATAACTTCACTTTACCAAATAAAATTCAAGAGGAAATCCAATAAAGTAATGAAATAAATTTAAAGGACTGCTTTCTGAAATAAATATTTCGGAATATTTGTAATAGAGGACGTATGGTCACTTTAATTATCAGTTACTTTTATTATTACTTGAGATTATTGGAAATCTCATTGAGAAGGTTCCTGCCATGAAAAGACAGCCTAAAGATTCCTCTAAAATAATTAGCAATATGAATACATGAATACAGCTCATCAGTCTGGAGCCCATATCATGTATCTGATATTAACACAATTGAAAAAGTCCAGAAATATTTCACAAGCAGAGTTCTCTGCTCCTATACTCGTTGCAGAATACCTTATGCCACCAGACTTGAAACTCTAGAACCTAGAAAACTTAGAACTACGCCACCTCTGGTCCAATCTAAATATAGTATATAAAATCATACATTGCAATGTCCTACCTGCAAATGAATACTTCAGCTTCAATCATAACAAAACAAGAGACACAATAGATACAAACTCAAGGTTAATTGCACCAAACTTGATTGCAGGAAATACGACTTCAGCAATAGAGTGATCAATGTCTGGAATACTCTACCTGACTCTGTGGTTTCTTCCCCAAACCCCAAAAACTTTAACCTTAGACTGTCTACTGTTGACCTCATCCCCTTCCTAAGAGGCCTGTAGGGGGCATGCATAAGCGAACCAGTCTTGCCTACTGTCCCTGTCCTATTGTTTCTTTTTATTTTTCTTATAAGTATCTATCTCATGTATTCAAAACTATGTTTATTCTTATATCTGTATCTTGTAAGTGATTGACAAATCAAATAAATACTAAATGAAATTAGCTGCAGCAGGTATAGCAGAAAAGAGTAAGAATTGCAGGATCTTTGCTATGAAGAATGGCAAATCTAGATTCTAGCTCAGAAGTGGCTCTTTTATGACTTTTAGACTTCATCTCCCAGAATTCCTGAGCCAGCATCTGCTCCCTTGAGCTTCCTTTCTGATCTGAGAAAAACAGAAAATGAGGAAAAACACTGATTAAAGCAACAACGTGCTTCATCTTTATTCCGAGGAAAGGAATTGACTCAGATGTCTTACTTTGCCACAATAAAATATGTCTTCACGCTTGATCTTCCCCTCTGCAATTTTCTCCCGTATGGCCTGTCCAACTTCATCTTCATTGTGATACACAAAAGCTCCATCGAAATGGCGATAACCGGCATCAATGGCAGTTTTCACTGATTCAGCACACGTGCCTTTGGGAGTCTGTAGATTAGAAGTTAAGAAAAAATTAGAGCAAACTTTTCACAGAGAACTGAGAGCAAAGAAATGTAGATAAACACATCACGCAAATAAGCTACGGTATATCTCAGCCGACTACATTGTTTAATTTCCAAATTAACTTGGGTTGCTCCTTTAATTGTTGTCAAAAACAATTCAAGCTGCTTCCCATAAGTTTAGCCCTAATTCTGCCATATTTCTGATAGCTTAATGTTAAAGCTATTCAACTTTACAATGATTTGTTTCAGAAGCTCAAAGACAAATGTAGAAAAGTCCATTTACAATGCAATTCTATACAGTATCTACCCGTCAATGGCTTCCACAGGGGGCAAAAGGGTCAGATTGATGAAAGCAGTTGTGTAACATAATCCTCACTACTTTTCTTTGTGTGTCATGATGTCATGCCTATGCCCCAGAGCGGAGCTTGTAGCACAATGCGACAAAAGCAGTAAAATCCTGCAGAGGATGCTAATACCATTCAAAGTTAAATCCAACTGTTCACAGTGCTGACAATATCCCAGTGTCCCAGGTTTACAACCCAAATGTACAGTTTAATATATACATTATTACTGGTGAACTGCAATTTTTTAAAAAATTATCCCTTCAGATTTCTCAATAACAGAGTGAGCTGGCAATGGCACTAAAAGGCAGTGATATAAATGGAAGCTTCAATAACTTGCTTAATATTTTTATAGTTGCAACAGAAATTCCCTGTCATATATATTTTTATTTCTGAGATAGTCTTTTAAAACCTGTTTAATATGAAGTAATTTGGCTGGTGAAATTATACTTCATTTCAGTAATCAAAGTAAAATTTCACTTGCTAATAATATGTTCCAATGCTTTGTCAAGATAGGATTCTTGTTTTGAGGGAAGAGTTTTAAGAGTTGAAGCAAGAGTAGAATCACACCGGTTCCATTCATTAAAATTATCCTAGTGGATTGAAATTGTGTTATTGAAATCTAGTCATTTGGTTTTTGATTTGGCCAGTTGAGTAGAGAGCCATAAGTAATGGAAGGACACTTCGATTCCTACTATGGACGAATGGTTGCCGAAGTTGATGGAGTTGGCTGAAATGGCAAAACTGACCACTTTGATTAAACAAAAGAATATAAGTACTTTTGTTTCCATATACGGAAACCGCTTCTGAACTTCGTGCTTGATGTGGAGAAGAATAAAACTCTGGCTTTGGGTTTGACTGATTAGACTGATAGATTTTTATAGAAATGGCTTGTTCATATTATGAAAAAGCAAAAAGCTGTGATTTGATGTTAATCAGTGGTGGGATCCAAATAATTTTACAAACGTTTCTCTGCCCTAATGATTTCTTCCAACAACCAGTTTACCAAATTGCTCAGAAAGTTAACAACCGGTTCTCCTGAACTGGTGCAAACGGGCTGAATCTCACCACTGATGTTAATGCCTTATTTTACTGTAACAGAGAGAGTCGGAAATCGATGCTTCTTCTTTTTCTTTCTTATCTTTCCTCATTTCTCTTTCCCCTTTTCTCCCCGCCACTGCTGTTTTATTTACTTTGTATCTTGTATTTTATAATACTTTATAACTCAATAAAAATGTTAATGAGGGGAAAAAAGCAGGGGGCCATAAGCTTGGACTATCAACTTTTTACCAAATAATCCTGCTAAGTGTACTACATAACTTGGCTTTTTTTTTCTTTTCTTGAAAGCATATTCTATCACTTTCATTGGGGTGGATGGAATTTGGACCATTCCATAGGGCAGGAAATGTATGAGCTCTAAAATCAATTTTTATTTAAAAAATATACTCCATTTATTTCAAGGAGGCCAAGTAGAATACCTCGCTCTCTCCATCCCGACTTTTATACTCTAAGAGCATGCAAAACGGGGTCAACCAAATACAATCAACCAGAAGGTTTGGTGGATAAGTGGGAGTTTGACATTACACTTTTCTAGTCTTTTTGTGACCTTTTCACAAGGTTTATGGAAGGCATTTCCAGATAAAATTTCCAGATAAAACTCTCGCTCTTCAAAGTCTAAGAAGGAACTGAGTGCATGCTCCCCCAACTCAATGCCCTCCAGGCCTATTTGGAATGTAACTCCTAGTAATTCTGCCAACATTTTGGGAATGAACTGGATTGACCAAGATTTTGGCCATGTTGGCAGGCAGATTCCGCAGGTGATATTCTCAGCTGCAACATTGGATGCTAGATTGGAAGAGGTTGTCCTAATGACTAAAAGCAACTTGCAGAACAGCAATGCCAAACCTCAGGCTCTTCCTCTTCTTTATTGTTGAAATAGACCTATATACCCTGTCTCCCTGAAATTAAAACCTATCCTGAAAATAAGCCCTAGCATGATTTTATGTGTGCACCTAATATAAGCCCTACCCCCAAAATAAGCCCTACTTAGGAGCCTGTGCAGCCAGCTGTCCACCCTTTCCATCTGGTTGCCTGCAGTACCGTGGTCACAAGGTGAGGTGGGGTGGTGGCGGAGCTACCCCATGCACCCCACACTAGATTACCTCAGTTCCCCCATAGCCAGGCCATCCATGCCCCGACACTTGCCTCACAGTGGCAGAACCAGCAAACATGTGCAGCAGAAGCGCACATGGTAGATGGCCCACTTCTTCTGCTTGCTCATGGTCACAATGCAGCAGAAGGCTAAGTGGTGTGCTGATGCCATGGCTGCGAGACAAGGCAGGTGTCAGGATGTGTATGGCCTGGTTGCAGGTACCCTGAGGTAAGCCAGTGCGGGATACATGGGGCAGGTCCATCCCCCCTGCTTCGTGGCTATGGTGGCAGAAGATTGCATGGCCTCATGCCCCATTGTGAGCAAGCAGAAAAAGTGGGCCTCCCATATGGAAAAAATAAGACACTCCCCCCCCCCCAATAAAAACAAACCTTAGTGTTTATTTTGTGACCCAAAAGAAAATAAGAACCAGTCTTATTTTCGGTGTTGGATTACATTTCTCTTCACCTTCCAACCAGCCTGCCCAGGTTGTGGAACAGGCCAGTTTATGGCTTTAAAAAAAGGAGGAATGAAGTAAATGAACAGTCTTAATCTTTAGTGCTCTTCCCCAAAACTGTTTGATTGTAAACAACAACCCTATATATCACTGTAGATATCTAATGTGTATGTCTTTTGTGGTTAGATTGTGCCTTCAATTCCTAGGATGATCCTGAAACACCCAAAGGGCCACTTTAAGCTTTTATCTATCTAGGTCTACAAACAAAATGGATATACCCATTTTGTTTGCAGACAGATAAAAGACTGACATATTCCAAATAGTGTTTAGCCAAAACAACAGAAGGAACAAAACAAAATCAGCTGGGGTTTGTTTTTTGGAGGAGGAGTCATTTGGGGCAGAGATTTATCTTATCAGAGCTAGTATAAAATTGCAGATTTTTCTAGGAATCTCTGCAACTTTCCAGAGCAGATATACCAATTCCTATACAGAAAAATTCTATATTCCAACATAGCCTCACTTTTGTGTACCAAAATACTGTCGCTAGATAAGAACAGCTCTGCAGGATGGATGGAGAGACATTTAGCACATGTGCTTTAAAACCGTGCTTGCAGAAAAGCCAGACTCCCTGTCTTCCTGGACTAAAGAGATCTTCATCTCCAGAAGCATAAGCCTTAGTATTGACCATCAAAAGTTATTAACAGCATGGAGGGTTTCTCAAATTGCTCTGTCTTAAAGGGAAACAGTTGGAAATATATACACCAGGATAGACATTTTAATACTGTCTCTTTAAGGGAATGCTAAAATTGTAATTGGGTGTGTTATCCCAAATGGCCATAAGATGGAGCCAGAAACTTGATTTCTCACTGCAGAGCTGACTGAGCCAGAGAAAGAGTTTGCTAGATGGTCGATGTTTGTGTTCCTGCATTTCCCTATTGACTGTTACTGATTGTTGTTATTCTTAGATTGATGTGAGTCTATTACTGAACTGTTTTTGATACTGGACTTTGTTACTGGATTATCCCTGGACTGAAAACTGACTGCTATAAACCGTGTATGAATTGGACTGTGTTGAACTTTGCTTAACCGTGTTACTGGAAGTAAAACCTACATTTTACTATACAGTGTGTCTGTCTGCTGTGTGTGTTATTCAACATTACTCTCAGTACGTCTCCCTGTGTGCACTCATTCTCCTAACAGGGAATTACCTCAACACTGGTTATGGGCCCAGGAATCCATACCAGGATCAGATAACTGAGAGTTAGTGTGGATACACAGTAACGTATACAGACAGCTGTTTACTGTTTAATTGTGGTTTACTGTCCTGGTAAAGATGGCACAAGACCCGTCAACAAGTCTATCACTGATAACCCAATTGGATGGAACAAACTATGTTTCCTGGTCTACTTCTGTGTAGAGAAGGGTTATGGAATGTAGTTCAAGATCCACCGGATGTAAATGCTTGGGATCCAGATGGTGAGGATAATGCCAAGAAGATAGCTGACTTTAAACAGAACAACGAACGAGCTCTTTGTATAATTGGACTAACACTGAGTGACCAGCAGCTAGTCCATATTCATGGAGAAGAGTGTTGGAAGAATTTGAAGAGGATTTATGTTCATGACAGTATAGGTGCACACATATATCTTACACGTAAACTGTTTAAAGCACGTCTTCTGAAAGGTGGAGATATGTTAGCTCATTTGAACTTCATGAAAAGAACTTTTCAAGAGCTACATGAAAAGGAACTGATATTTTCAGAGCTGCATCAAGTTTACACCATTCTTTCCTCATTGGATGAAACTTATGATGATTACGTATCTTCACTGGAAGTCCTGACCAAAGATGAACTAACATTGACTGACATAACTGGAAGGTTGTTAGAAGAAGCAAGAAGATGGCTGGATAGGGACCAACTGAGAAAGGAATAACCACAAGAAGAGGATTTGTTTTCAACTGCCTATACTGTTATGAAATGTTTTTCTTGTGGGGCTAGGGGACATATAGCTAGATTCTGTAAGAAGGGAAAACGAAAGAATACTGGTAATCACCAGAAGGCTAAGAAGAATGTTAGTTTAGCTATGTCTAGAAATTCAACTGTAAACCATGATCTGTGGGTAGTTGATAGTGAAGCATTGCAGTGCATTACTAGAAATAGAGAGAGGTTTGTAAAGATGTCTACAAGTAAGCAACATGTATCATTGGCAAATGGATGGAAGATGAAAGTGTCTGGTGAAGGTACTGCATATTGTTCATGTAAAAACGAGCATTTAACTATGTTATATGTACCTAAACTGAAATTTAATTTCTTATCAGTAAGAGCTTTAGTTAATATTGGTTATGTAATAACCTTTAGGGGAGATAACTGTATAATAGAAAAAGAGGTGAGAAGTGTTATTGCTAATTTAGAGAATGATTTATATGTGATCCATGATGACCAGATGAAGATGGCTAACTCAGTTTATAACAATGTTAAGCCACATGACGAATGTATACATTTACTGCATAGATATCTAGCACACATTAATTTCAAAATGCTGAAACAAACTGTCGAATTGTCAGAGGAAGTAAAATTAAAACCCTGTAGCAAATATTTAAACTGCAATGCCAGTAGCCAGGAGAAAAGCAAGGTTATTCCAGCAAACAGACTTAATTTAAGACCAAAGAACCTTTACAAGTTGTTTTTGCTGACATAATTGGTCCTAAGAAACCTAGTTTGGGAGGTGCCTGCTATGTTTTGAGTATAATGGACCATTACTCACGGTATGGTTTCTGCTATCTCATGAAAAACAAAACAGAAATATTCTAACATTTCTTTAATTGGCTAAGATTTGCAGAAAAAAAAATGAGACGTAGAGTAATTACTTTGGTTACTGATAATAGGACTGAGTTTGTTAACAATAGATTCCAAACTATGCTGAAATTGGCTGGTGTAGAGCATAAATGTTCTGCACCTTACAGACCACAACATAACTCGTTTGTAGAATGAAGAGGGCAAACATTACAAGCCATGGCTCACACTATGTTATCTGATTCAGGCTTGCCTGAAACACTGTGGGGTGAAGCCATAATGTGTAGCAATCATGTATTAAACAATGTAGTTAACACAACAACTGGTGAATTGCCATTCACTTGTTGGAATGGCAGAAAACCAAATTTAAGTTATTTACATACATTTGGAGCTCCAGCATGGGTGCATATTCCCTCACAAGTAAGACTGAAAGGGCAACATAGAGCTAGGAAATTATTTTTTGTAGGTTACGAGGCCAACCATAGATTGTTTAGATTCTGGGATCCAGGCACAGCTTATGTTTATTGTAGTGCTAGTGCAAAATTTCTTGAGCATGTTGGGTGGAATAAACTGGAACAGGAATCCAGCAATGATGTTATTATTGACACCCAAGTAGTCCCTAATGATGAGATAAGTAAACCATGAATAGCCATTAAAGAGGAAGCACAGGAGGAAATAGGAGAACAGGCACAGGAGGAGTTAGAAGAACAGGAGCAGGTAGAACAGGTGAGTCCACCAGTAAGCCCTGTACTACCAAGATGTTCAACCCATGTAACATGACCACCTGATAGATATCAGGCTAGTGTTGTATTCCAAGTGAATACAGCTCCAAATAACTATAGTGAACTGAAACTATATCCTGCTAAGGACCAGGCTGCTTGGCAGGAAGCAATGGATAAGGAACTGGAATCTTTTAAAAAGTTGGAGGTATATGAAAATGTTAAGTTACCACCTGGTAAACATACCATAGGATGTAAATGGATTTATAAGCTAAAGACAAGTGTAGATGGGACTGTTACCCATAAAGCCAGGTTAGTAGCACAAGGGTTCAATCAGACAGCAAACAACTACAATGACATGTTTGCACCTAGTCTGAAAGTTACTACATTACGGGCAGCATTAGTGTGGGCAGCTAAGGAGAAATACGTTGTAAATCATTTAGATGTAGAGATCTAAATGCATGCACCGTTGCAACACACTATTTAAAGAAACCTTTAGGTATCAAAGATGATTGCTGGAAATTGAAAAAGAGTCTTTGTGGCTTAAAGCAATCAGGATATGAGTGGAACCAATGTATAGTTAAGGAATTAACTATGATAGGATTTGTAGCTGGCATGGCTGATCCATATTTGTTCAAAAAGGAAATTGATGGTATAATTTCATTGTTGCTATTGTTCACTGATGACATAGCATTAATCACCAAAACTGAACAAGAAGCTACTAAAATAATATCACTGTCAGAGAAGAAATTTAAGATAAAAAAGTTAGGAGAAATTAAACAATATCTTGGGTTAAAGATAGATAGAACTAGGGGAGGATACAAGATCTCACAGGCAGATAAAATCAACCAGTTACTTAAAAAGTTTAATATGGAACTTTGTAAACCAGCTAAAACACCGATGAGGCAGGAGTTTAGCCATAGTGATGTTCAAAGTCCTATTTTTGATAAGAACACTTATCAGTCCTTGATTGGTAGTTTATCTTATCTCAGTAATTGGTCAAGGCCAGATATAGCATACAGTGTTAACCAATTAGCCAGGTTTAATGCTGAGTCAAATGAAAGGCACCAGCAAGCTGCTAAGCATATGTTACGATATCTGAAACAGACAATGCATTATGCATTGTATTTGGAGCCTAAAGATGAACTGAGTCTAACTGCATATGCCGATGCAAGTTTTGCTACAGACATAAATACACAAAAATCTACATCGGGTACTGTAGTATTATTAGGAAAAGTATTGATTGGATGGAGGTCTATTCGACAGAAACATTTAAGTTTGTCAATAATGGAGGCTGAATTTTCATGTTTGTCTTTATTATGTACAGATTTAGTTTGCTATAAGCAACTATTGATTGATATGGGAATTGATGTAACAGATTCTATTGTTGTTTATGAAGACAACCAATCAGCAATACTGATGGCTTCAAATCTTGCTGTAAAGACAAGAACAAAACACACAGATTTGAGATATTTAAATGTATGACAATGTGTGCAAAGTAAGATGATTAAGCTGGAATACTGTATGTCAGAAAATAACATAGCAGATCATTTTACAAAAGCCCAAGGCTCTGTAAAGCATAAGGCTCGCTGTGAGGATTATGGACTTAGAATGTAAGGTTGTATATATTGTCCTACCCAAAGGGGAGAATGTTAGGAATGTAAGTAACCTAACAGTTGGGTTGGAAATATATAAACCAGGGTAGACATTGTAATACTGTCTCTTTAAGGGAATGCTAACATTGTAATTGGGTGTGGTATCCCAAATGGCCATAAGATGGAGCCAGAAACCTGGTTTCTCACTGACTGAGCTGAGAGAGAGCCAGAGAGAGAGTTTTGCTAGATGGTTGATGTTTGTGTTCCTGCATTTCCCTATTGACTGTTACTGATTGTTGTTATTCTTGGATTGATGTGAGTCTTTTACTGAACTGTTTTTGATACTGGACTTCTCTCTTGGAGTGATGGATTAACATATCATGCCAAGCTATGGGGTTTTTTTACACTTTGTTTTAATTAAATTTACTACAAAGTTGAATTTACTACAAAGTTAATGCTCATACCAAAGCAGCATGATAAGTCAAAAACAAAGAACCAAATGATCCAGAATTATAGCTTAGGGTTATAGAAGAACTTAGTCATTGTCTACATCAGGGGCAGAGGTGGTATTCAGCAGGTTCTCATCAGTTCTGGAAAACTAGTAGCAGAAATTTTGAGTAGTTCGGAGAACCAACAAATACTACCTCCGACTGGCCCAGTCCCCATCTATTCTCTACCTCTGCTGATCAGCTGGATCTTCTTTTGTTGCCCTGCACAGGAGAATGGAGCTGGAAATCAGGTTAGGGGTTGGGGAGGGAATGGGTTGGGGAGGGAATGGGGAGGGAATGGGGATTTTGCAGTATCCTTCCCCTGCCATGCCCACCAACCTACACCCACCAAGCCATGCCCACAGAACCGTAGTAAAAATGTTTGAATCCCACCACTGATCAGGGATGTCAAACTCAAGGCCCACAGGCCGGATACGGCCTTTGGGGTGCTTAGATCTGGCCCGTGGACCCACCCTGTAAACAGCAAAGAATTAGCCTGTGGTGTATCTGTCAGCAAAAGCAGAGCTTGAAAGGGCTGCGGATGGCCCTCCTGGACTCTGTTTTCAATGGTGAAAGTCTCCTGCAACCCACTGCCAATGAAAACAGAGCTTGGGAAGACCATATGCTTTGGGCCCTGAGGGATGTCCCCCTCTCCCTTAGGTGGCCTTCAAGGCTCTCCAAGACTTTCCGCAATGAGGGATCCTGGGATCCGGAGCGATGGTGGGGCCGGAGAAACCGGAGAAAGCGCGGGAAACCCGGGGTCATTAATTTTTTAACGGGGTTTTTTAAGGGGTTGGAAGGATCCAGGGCGGGTGGGGGAGACAGCCCGCATGGAATTGGGGGCAGCCGGGCCGGCCTGCGCGCCTGGGGGGCCTTGGGGGTTTCCGTGTCAGGGTGGCAGACAGGGGGTGGGCAGCCGGGGGCCAATTTTATTAGCACGGTGACTGGGAGAGGTAGATATGCTGGGGGTAGAGGTCCGTATCCGGTAAGGGGATCGCGCTCCCGATGTTTGCAAGCGGTAGCGCGCTCCGACCCTCCCTACCCATCCTGCAGCCCTGGTTGTCCGGAATCTCAGGCCCTGAATACCCGGCTGTTGTTGTGCAATGCCAGGTCCATGGTTAATAAGGCTCCCCTGATCTATGATCTGGTTCAGGAGGAGGCCGCGGACCTGGTAGGTGTCACCGAAACCTGGTTGGGCCCAGAGGGCGGTGTCCCTCTGGTTGAGATGTGCCCACCAGGTTTCCTTGCATTTCACCAGCCTAGGGCTCAGGGAAGGGGTGGTGGGGTGGCGGTGCTTATAAAGGAAGCCCTTTGTCCTAGGGAGGCCACTGTCCCTCAGAAGGCTGGCTGTGAATCTGTTTTTGTGAAGTGGGGGCAAGGGGTTCAGATGGGTCTTTTGATGGCGTACCTGGCTCCCTGCCACGTCTCATCGGCCCTGCCCGGACTCCTAGAGGTAATAGCCGGGCTGGCGGTTGAGACCCCAGGCTTTTGGTCATGGGGGATTTCAACCTGCCATCGCCCGGTGAAACCTCGGGGTTGGTCCAGGAGTTCTTGGCTTCCATGACGGCCATGGACCTGACCCAGTTAGTTTCTGCTCCCACTCACATAGGAGGACACATGCTGGACCTGATTTTTGTCTCTGGGCAGTGGTTGAATGACTGTAATTGTGGGAACTTAGTTATCACACCCTTGTCATGGACAGATCATTCCCTCCTTAGACTGGACTTCTGTTCCGCCACCCCCCACCGCAGGGAGGTGGAGCCACTTAGATGGTTCTGCCCCAGGCGCCTGATGAACCCGGAGCGGTTCCAGAGGGAGCTTGGGCCATTTCCTGAGTCTCTGGCTTACAGCTCGCCTGGAGACCTGGTGGCCACCTGGGATGGGTTGGCCGCCGGGGCTCTAGATCGAGTTGTGCCTCTGCAACCTCTGACCCGGCACAGATCCCATTTGGCTCCGTGGTATACGGAGGAGCTACGGGAGATGAAGTGCTGGAACAGACGTCTAGAGGGCATTTGGAGGGAGAGCTGTTCTGAGTCTGACCGAACACAGGTGAGATCTCATATTAAGACTTACCTTGTGGCAATAGGGGCGGCGAAATCTTAGTATTTCTCCACCCTTATTGCGTCGGCAGAAAATCGGCCTGCCGCCCTGTTTAGAGTGACCCGCTCTCTACTTGAACCGAGAGCACGGGATGACCTCTTGCAGGGTAGGGCAGAGGAGTTTTCTCGATTCCTGCATGACAAAATCGCCCAGATTCGGGAGGGGCTCGACTCCAATTGGATGGTCCCGGGGGAGGTGTCCGGGGCAGGTCTTGTGAATGTTATCTGGGGGGAGTTTGACCCTGTGACCGCCGAGGACAGGTTGCTGGGGGGTCTGAATGCCACCACCTGTTTATTGGACCCGTGCCCTTCCTGGCTGGTTTCGGCCGCCAGGGAGACGACACGAGGCTGGCTCCAGGGGATTATCAACGCTTCTTTGAGAGAGGGGTCGCTTCCTATCGCCCTGAAGACAGCGGTGGTGCGGCCCCTCCTCAAGAAGCCTTCCCTGGATCCAGCTGTTTTAAACAACTATCGTTCAGTCTCCAATCTTCCCTTTGTGGCGAAGGTTGTTGAGAGTGTGGTGGCACGTCAGCTCCCTCAGTACCTGGAGGAAACAACTTACCTCGATCCGTTCCAATCGGGCTTCAGGCCTGGGCATAGCACTGAGACGGCATTGGTCGCGTTGGTAGATGATCTCTGGAGGGCTCGTGACAGAGGGTTCTCCTCTGTCCTGGTCCTATTAGATCTCTCGGCGGCTTTTGATACTATTGACCATAGTATCTTGTTGCGACGGTTGGAGGGGTGGGAATTGGGGGAACCGTCTTTCGATGGTTCTCCTCCTTCCTCTCCGACCGTTCGCAATTTGTGTTGACGGGAGGGGAGAGGTCCACCTCTAGGCCCCTGGCTTGTGGGGTGCCTCAGGGGTCGGTCCTCTCCCCTCTCTTGTTCAACATTTATATGAAACCGCTGGGCGAGATCATCCGTGGTCTTGGGGTGAAGTGTCATCTATATGCAGATGACACTCAGTTGTACATCTCCACCCCGGACCACCCCAACGATGCTGTGGGGGCTATGTCTAGGTGCCTGGAGGCCGTGCGGGATTGGATGGGCGGGAACAGGCTTCGGCTCAACCCATCCAAGACCGAGTGGCTGTGGTTCCCGGCGCCCCGATATAGCCAGCTGACTCCTTCACTGGCTATTGGTGGGAAATTTTGCCCCCCACAGAGAGGGCTCGCAATCTGGGAGTCCTCCTGGATGTACGGCTGTCACTTGAACATCATGTCGCGGCCGTCTCCAGGGGGGCGTTTCATCAGATCCGTCGGATCTACCGGTTGTGGCCCTTTCTGGATCGGGACGCCCTGCGCACGGTCACTCAGGCCCTTGTCACCTCTCGCCTGGACTACTGTAATGCCCTCTACATGGGGCTCCCTGTGGGGAGCACCCGGAGACTCCAACTGGTGCAAAATGTGGCCGCGCGGGTGATCATGGGGGCGTCGCGTAACGCCCATGTGACGCCTCTCCTGCGCGAGCTGCATTGGTTGCCGGTGGCTCTCCGGGTTCGCTTTAAGGTTCTAGTTTTGACCTTTAGGGCGATCCATGGCACTGGGCCAGGTTACCTGCAGGACCGCATTCTACCAGTGATCTCCAGCAGGCTGGTGCGTTCACACAGGGAGGGCCTTCTCCGGGTGCCGTCGGCCGCCATGTGTCGCCTGGCGGCCCCGAGGGATAGGGCCTTCTCTGTGGAGGCCCCTGCCCTCTGGAATACTCTGCCGCCGGAACTACGTACCGGCACGGACCTGAGGGCCTTCAGGCGCGCACTGAAGACCTGGCTTTTTGAGCAGGCTGGCCTGGGCCGAGACGGTTTTAATTTGTCTCCATTTGTTCTATAATTTTAAATTGGGGTTTTAAGGGTGTGGGGTGGGTTTTTCTTATTCGGCCAATATTTAATTTAATTCCTTTTAACATTTGTATTGTTGGGGTCTAGATTGGCTGTACACCGCCCTGAGTCCCTAGGGAGAAGGGCGGTATAGAAATTTTATTAATAAATAAATAAATAAATAAATAATATACAGGCTCTATTTTCACTGGCAGAGGGCTGCAGGAGGCTGTCACAGCTGAAAATGGAGCCTAGATGAGTGACGTTGAGTTGGCCATGCCCACCCTGGCCATGCCCATCGCCAGGGTCAAACACAACCTAATTCAGCCCTCAATGAAATCGAGTTTGACACCCCTGGTCTACATAGTCCTGTAGTTCTGCCTACTTTGTGAAGAATGAGAAGCTAAGGAATTCCACCCCTCCTTTGCTGGTCCTTATAACTAACTCCTTTATGGCACATAAAAATAACTAAAAATCAAAATTAGATGTTGGTCTCTTCACTCAGAATTGGAAGAAACTTGGAGGTCTTCTAGTCCAACTCCCAGGTCACTTACACTCCCCAGTCTTTTTTACATTACCATTTAAATGGTAATGTACCATCCTCTGTCCTACCATTCACCATAATTATATTTCACTGCTACAATGAGGTCTTCCCTTATTTAATACAATTTAAGATAGCTTAAGTTGATATGTGTGTGTATACATTTACAGGTAGGCCTTGATTTATGACTAATTAATTATGATGTAAGTTTTGCCACTTTGTCAGTTACATCAACTCAGGGATTTAGGACACGAGCAGTGATAGTATTCTACCAGTTCAGCCCAATTCTAGTGTACCGGTAACGCCGAAGATCGGCGGAGACTGAACCGATTCTCTCTGAGGAGCTGCTGAAGCTGCTGTTGGGCTCACCCACTTGCCTGGACTCCCATACTGACCTTTCTTCCCTGTTTTTGAAGCGCAGCTGCTTTACGCAGCACAGCAGATTGCCGGGTGTCAGCTGCCGAAGCGACAGGGCGAGTGCAGGATTGCAGGAAGTGAGTCGGAAAGCCTCTGCGCCTGTGCAAAGTGTGCATTTGGCACATAGGTGTGTACAAAGTGTGTGTGCATGCACAAAGCGTGCCCACCAAGCCATGCCCACCGAACAATGGTAAGCTATTTTGAAATGCACCACTGGACACGAGGATTTGCTCCCAAATAAAGCTGAAAACAAGTGACAAATAGATACATTTTCTGTATGAATTTCTTGGTGCAATAGTACAATAATGGAAGGATGAAGGGAACAAGTTGGATGAAGGTTGCTACTGAAGTCACAAAAACAGGTGATTTATCTGCTGAGGCAGAAAACTTACACGGTGGACTTTTCACCTGTTATAAAATAAAGTGGATTAGATTATTTCAGGTTAAGCATGTGGTGACCTTAGAGTGGTGACCTTAGAATGGCTCTTAGTCTGTATCACAGTATTTACAACCAAGAACTATTTATATGCTATACACCTGTCCCTGAATCAACAGAAAAGTATACCTGTATCAAAAGAGACTGCTATAATGACTCTGCTTCAGAAAAGGGGGCAGTGAGTAGAGTTGTCCTTGACCAACTTTAGATGATCTTCAAAACACTAAATTGGATCAGACCTGATTATAACTTAGATGGAAGAGGACAACAAAACCCAGGATTGTCGTCTAGACTGGAAACTAAAAAAGCATACTTCTTTTTAACAAAGCAGTGATCAATCACATCTGTACTGTTGCCAAGAAAACTATATGTGGCAGACTAGGTTTAATAAGGTCCAATAAGCCTTGAAGATGTTGAAATGATGACATGTGCATCATGAGGTCTTCTGCAAATGATACAATGATGTCATGACGTCAGAGGCAAGCACTAAGCTGTATTGTTGTGAGGTTATGTCATTAAGCAGGTGTCAACAATTGCCTACCCTGGCCACACACCCCACAAATGCCCCAGGAGGGACAGGTAGTCACCAGAAATCAATTCAATTAAAAGAAAATGTTACCTGTAATAGAATTCTCTATTGATATTTTCTATTTCTGAAAAATCAGAAAGGCGATCATAAGAGAAAGAACTGGAATAGAACCAATCTTAAACTACACACAAAACAGCAAATAAAGTGGTTTGCTAACCTGGCGAGGAGGTTGTGGGATTTAATACCATTACAAGGCATATACAAAAAGGGGAGAATGTCGTAGAATACGAGGCAGACTCAGAAGAAGATGGAGAGACAACAGCAAAGACAATGACATCCATTAAAAATGGTTGAGGCCATGAGGAGAGCAAGAACCAGAACTTTATACCTCCTTTGAAGCCTGAAGTGGTAGGAGGAGGAGGAACAGGAGCAGGAGGAGCAGGAGCAGGAGGAGCAGGAGGAGGAAGAAGAGGAGGAAAAGGAAGAGAAGTGGAAGAGGAGGAGGAGAAGGAGGAGGAGGAGGAAGAGGAGGAGGAGGAGGAGGAGGAGGAAGAAGAAGAAGAAGAAGAAGAAGAAGAAGAAGAAGAAGAAGAAGAAGAAGAAGAAGAAGAAGAAGAAGAAGAAGAAGAAGAAGAAGAAGAAGAAGAAGAAGAAGAAGAAGAAGAGAAGGACGAGGGGGAGGAGAGGGAAGAGAAAATAGAAATGGAGTAGCCATTTGCACAAGTGGCAGAGACACAACAAATGCACATTCTTCCCTCAGCAAGTGAGTTGCAACATTTTCATTGCATCAAAAGGCAGAAGAAAATCAAAGGCATTAGGGAGGCCCCCTCCTTAAGATTCTTATTGATCAACGGGAACTAAAGTGCACATACCCCCTTTCCAGGATTCTGTAACTTAACCCTCCTTTCCTTTCAACACATCTGAGTAGTGAGACTTTCTGAGAATCCGGATTTCTGATTGCAAGTGGCTGCTCAAGAACTGCCCTTCCTTTACAAGCTGTCTTTGGCATTTGCCACCTCTGGGTCAAGTTTGACAAACAGTGACTCCTGTTAAGAGTTGATATCAGCATATGTTGAAATTCTGTTTTTACACATCTATTAAATGCACAGGCCTATAAATATATTTGTATCTGGTCAATGCAGTTTCCCTGTGTTGAAGAGGTCTGTTCACAACAAGCTGTAGTATCTTCCAGATGTTGAATATTTTGCTACTTGTTGGAAATTCAGCTAAGATTAAACAAACATACACAAAGGCACAATTGGGATTTTCAAATGGCTTTTATTTTTAAAAAATCTATTGTCTTACCTTTACTGATCATATACCTTTAAAGTAGCATACCATGATAAACCCAGAATACTAGGAACAGTAGAACAAAGAAAAGATTGAAAAATCTATTCAGAATAAGAATGTCCAATTAAAGGAAATCACACTGCAGTCTTCTATAGATTTATTCAAAACTGAGCCTTGATAAAATAGGGCTTACTTCTCAGTAAATATGCATAGAATTGCAATTCTGTGCTTTTTTTCCACTGGATCATCTGTTCCACTGAAAATTAAGTTGGGCTTACAGTACTTTGAATCAAGCAAGCATTCAATTCTGCTATTAATCCAATAGATTTAAATTTATTATCTGGTGATTAATTAAAAGAAGCAAAATTTAAAAATAAATCTGCATATGTGAGAACCACAATCTCCTTCCTTCCAAGTCAACAGCATAAAACTACTCATTAATCCTGTTTTTAATTTTGCTGATTTAGGTTAGTCCTCATGTATGTATTTATTATTCAAACTGGTGCTTTTTTTTTCATATCAGCATGAACCAACATAGCAACTTAAAAAAAAAAACTAGGTGGTGGCTACTAAGACTTATCTATTCTTCCTTTGAAGGGGCATCTCTTGTTTATTTTTACAAAAAACAGAATACATCTTCACAGATGGCCTGCCAGATTTTATAAGCTAAGAGCAAGTCAGGAAAGTATGCAGACACTTAATTTCTGGAATTCTTTCTAACTCTTAGATCTGTGTTTCTCAGCCTTGGCAACTCCAACTCCCAGAATTCTCCAGCCAACTGAATTAGTCAATTATGAGGACTTCTGTTCGTCCAATTGTGAAGAGACAGCTCTCTTTTATTCCCACTCAGAAAAGAAAGCCCCTTCAAAGGGACAGTTGTCAGCTAGTTTAAGTCTATATTAAAAATATGTTAAAATGTGATGATTGGGTCTTGAGGCAGGGATGGAAAGAGAGAAGCAGGTGGGGCATTCAAGAAGAGGCAGATTCTTAGCTTCCTGAGACTCAGGGCTGGAAGGGACCAAGCCAAGGATGACTTGGATCAGTCATTAGGCATAGGACCTCATTAATAACTGGTGAGATCAGTTTATGATATCAATGGGGACTGCTGGAATGTCCATCATTAAGAGCTACAGTCATGCAATACTACTGGGTATGTCTAGTCTTATGAAAAGAAGAACTAGGGGAGACATGATAGAACTGTTCCAATATCTCAGGGGCTGCCACAAAGAAGAGGGAGTCAAGCTATTTTCCAAAGCAGCTCAGGGCAGGACAAGAAGCAATTAATCAAGGAGAGAATCAACCTAAACTAATCAAGGAGAGAATCAACCTAAAACTAAGGAGAAATTTCCTGACAGTTAGAATAATTAATTAGTGGAACAACGTGCCTCCAGAAGTTGTAAATGCTCCAACACTGAAAGTTTTAAAGAAGAGATTGGATAACCATTTTTCTGAAGTGGTGTAGGGTTTCCTGCCTAGGCAGGGGGTTGGACTAGAAGACCTCCAAGGTCCCTTCCAACTCTGTTATTCTGTTCTGTTCTGTTCCATTCTATTCCATTCCACTCTTTATCATGTTGCTTTGTAATGGAAATTTGGGCCCAATTATCATCATTAACCAAGGACTACCTATATGCCTATTTTATCATCAATAGTCTCTTTCATTTTAAAAGTAAAAGTTTTCCTGTTCAGTCATGTTTGACTTTAGAGCAGGAGTGTCAAACTCACATCATCACGGCAGCATCACCTGACATATTGTGACTTTTCCCCCCTTCGCTAAACCGGGTGTAGGCGTAGCCAGCGCGTGACACATCTGGCCCGAATTTGACAGCCCTGTTCTAGAGGACGGTGCACATCTTTGTTTCTTAGCCAGTGTTGTTCAAAAACATTTTGGTGGTCATGTGGCCAGCATGACTATATGTCAAGGCGCTCAGAATGCTGATACTTTCTCACCGAAATGGTATCTATTTACCTATTCGCATGCTTTTGAATTGCTAAGTGGGCAGGAGCTGATGCAAGGATAGGAGCTCACCCCATCGCACAATGCTCAGGTCTCGAATATGAGCATCTTTTTAGCTGATTTCAGCATCTTCAACCACTGAGCCATCATGCCCCACTTAAATTTCATTTTACCATTCCACAAAGCGTCTTTTCATATAATTTCCATTAGTACTTTGCCCAAAGGTACTTTTTCAAGAAGCAACTGGATTTTCTGGTTCTTCTTCGAAGACGTTTCACTTCTCATCCAAGAAGCTTCTTCAAAGTTGAAGAAGCTTCTTGAATGACAAGTGAAACGTCTTCAAAGAAGAACCAGAAAATCCAGTTGCTTCTTGTAAAAGTATTTTTGGGACAATCATGACCTGGATGACTGAGAATCTCCACAGACATTAGTACTTTTCATTCTTTTTTAAAAAATTAATCTATCTTTTAATGCTTTTGCATATTAGACTTGTTGTTCTGCTTCCTGCATTTATTTATATTCTTATATTCTTTCTTTCAATTTTACAGACGTAACTTATTTTTTTTGTTTCATTCACTAATTCACATTTACCAATAAAAGGGAACATTTGTAGCTCAGAGTTGAAACGTGGGGTCCTTGACGCTCTTTGACCTTGGCTCTTTTCTTGCAGACTTTTTATTAGCTCAAACTTGAGCTTGGGTAATGAAATACTTGGAAGAAAACAACCAAGTTCAGAGAGCCCCAAGGACCCCTCACTAATTCACATTCTTTACCATTTACTTTATTTGCATTCCAAGGGGTAATATAATATTTAATATGCAGTAACCATTGCCATATGGGCACATAAGCTTTGATTTCTGCTGCCTGTCATGACTTTGGTCAATCAAGGCTTGAATAATAGAGAAGAAAAATGTTATATCAGCAGTGTTCTTTACTCATGCCACCAGAAGATGTACTGCTGATGGCAAGGACAATACTGGTTAGTTTGGTCACATTCTTGAGATTATGCCACAAAGCTTCATGCATGTTAATATCGTTCTATGCAAGATTAGCGACATCCTTGTCTAGCAAGATGTTATTCTCTATTTCCTATCCTTTATTTACTATTTATGGTTAAACTTGGATGCTGCCCATCTCACCAGAGATGACTCTACATAGCTTATGGACATACAATTAAAACATACTGTAAAACATTGATAGGGATCTTAAAATTAAAATTCACTTAAAATAAAACTGACCCAGATGAGGAGAGAGGGTGTAAAGTGCTCACAGGGAGGAGGTGGGTGTTATCTATTCCATTAGCCACCTTTAAAATACCACAGACCCCCATTGGAGCTCCAGGCTATTTGGCACAGCCATGTCTTCGAGGACTTTCAGAAGGCCAAAAACATGTGTGTGATTCTCATCTCGGAGTGTTTCATGATGTTTCAGAGAGTGGGAGCCAGTTCTTCTTCTGGACCTGGTCAGTCAAAATTCTTTGGCCAACAGAGTTCACAGCATGACACTTCTACCAGCACAACTGGGGTAGGCCAATCTCATTGGAGTGAGACAGTCCCTCAGATATTTTTTTATTTTATTTTTATTTATTATTTATTTGTCAATTGCTTACAAGGTAATAGGTATAAGTAAAACATAGTTATGAATACATGGATACATATAAGAAAAATAAAATGTAAAAAACAATATGACAGGGATGGTAGGCATGTTGGTACGCTTATGCATGCCCGCTACAGACCTCTTAGGAAAAGGGTGAGGTCAATAGTAGACAATCTAAGGTTAAAGTTTTTGGGGTTTGGGGAAGAAACCACAGAGTCAGGTAGAGTATTCCAAACATTGACCACTCTGTTGCTGAAGTCGTATTTCCTGCAATCAAGTTTGGTGCGATTAACCTTGAGTTTGTATCTATTGTTTGCTCTTGTGTTGTTATGGTTGAAGCTGAAGTATTCATTGACAGGTAGGACATTGCAATGTATGATTTTATATACTATACTTAGATCGGACTGAAGGCCTGGGCCATGCTGTCAGATGTCATGTGGCCAGCATGACTAAACACCAAAGGTGCATGGAACACTGTTACTTTCCCACCAAAGTGGTCCCTATTTTTCTACTTGCATTTTTATCATGCTTTCGAACGGCTAGGTTGGCAGAAGCTGGGACAAGCAACAGGAGCTCACTCCTTCATACGGTGCTAGGGATTTGAACCGCTGAACTGCCGACCTTTCTGATTGATAAGCTCAGCGTCTTAGCCTCTGAGCTACCGCATCCCTTTTTAATAAGTGTAATAAATAGCAGTTAAAATTTAATAATTAGCAATTAAGCTGAATTGCCAAAGGAGATGAATTATTGATCACAATTCTTGGGAGACAGGCCTTTTATTGAGAATTTGCCTTTCCTTCACATCATTTCAGCATTATTTCAATCTTGCATGAAACTGAAAAAAGTGAACTAAGCAGTTTAGCACTGCTGCACAAATTTGATGGACCATGGATGCATTGGTGTCTCCTGCATCAATCTGTTGTTTACATTTAAAAATAACAAAATCTTCTTCAAGTCAGACTGGAGTCCTGGTAACCACCTGGATATTTCCCTGCACTTTCCTTGACCAAGATCAAGTTTACACATTTATAATATTTAGTTTACTATATTACTATAGTAGAATTGGCTTTTAGTTAAGCCTAAATCTTGCAGCTAATTGCTTATAAAATATAGTTTATATGTTTAGTAAGATATTTGAACCCAACCATGAGCAAATCATGGCACAAAGTGTGTGATGTGAGTCTCAAACCTGGTTAAGCAATCATGCTACAACATAATACGGCTTCCTCAAGTTTAGCTTAGCATGCTGTAATTGCTGTATGAACCCTATGCTTTATAAACTATGATTTATGATTTATCAGAATATATAAATCAGAATTAACCAAACCACAGCTTTGCATGAGGCCACAGAGTGTAATCATCAAGAAAGTTTTCATCAACTTTTTTATGCCCTGAAGAAGAGGATAATGTCTGATATTTAGCAGATGTTATCAAGAGACATGATAACATCCTGCCCTTCATCCTGCAGTGGATGAACAACGGCTAAAATGATGATGATCAAGAGACATGGGAAGAGATACATGGCCTCTTCTAGCTACTGATTTTGACTCTTAGTTCAGGGAGCTCCAAGAGCTGAGATGAATGGGAGTCTGGTCTTTTGTTTTAGAAATATTCCTCTGAAAGCAAGGCGGTCTGACACTTTTATTTGCCTTTTATATTTGCTCACTGCAGCAATACAATAGGCAGGCAGGGAGCAAACTTAGAAACCTTATGAGGTTAGGAAGCCATGTTCTTCCTCTGGAGACTGAATTTCTTTTGACTTAACAGCAGCAGAGAATCTTTACAAAAGGCAGCCGGAGTCCAAATTTCTGAAAAGCCTGGCTGTAGATACCAAACGACTCCTCCAGGTTTTGTGTAGATTATCTTCTTAGTTTATGTTGATGTTATTACACAAGTCCTAAACTTAGAGGATAGTGTAGGAATTGCCAACTCCTCTAGTTGTTGTTCATTGGCAATAGACAAAACAGATAGTGGCTCATTCATATACTGCAGTAAATTAATAGAGTTTGTTTGTTTTAGATTTGATATGTAGTAGTCATCCACTCAAGGTTATTAACAAATCAAGGTTAAGCAAATAATGGTTACATATGATGGACAAATCCAACCACTGTTTTGACTTCAGTCATTCTCTTGTCTCAGAGAAGTGACCATTACTCTGGTGTGAGTAAAATTAGGACAATTTAAAAGGATTTCTCATTCAATTAAATTCATTCAGTAAGATAATGCACATTGTTAAGGGCTCCAGCAAAGGTTCTTTCTCAGTCACTCTATTCCTACTTCTTTGTTTCTTTTTCTTAATAACAGAAATGCCAAGAAGTAAACCTATAAGCTTCAGTTATTCAAACCTGTTTCTTTTCCTGAAGTGTAACATTGAGAAATAGTAAATGATTCTCTAATACATGGGTGTCAAACTCGCAGCGTCACTTTGCCATCACGTGACGTTTCATGAGGTTTTCCCCATTCACGGAGCTGGGGTGGGCGTGGCCTGCATGTGACGGACTCAGCCCATGGCCCACCTGTTTGACTCCTCTGCTCTAATAGCATTCTGGTTGTTATCATTTCTTTATGAGCAACTTATAAGTCATTTGTGATTAGCCGTTTCCAGCTTTTCCTTTTTTTGTTAAAGACTACTTTCTTAAGTCAAACTTTTAAGATGCTCGGCCAAAAGCATGTTGAATTGACTGCCATTACTTAAAGGGTGTGATAGGAAAAGTAGAGCACCAAAAAAATGGAAAGAAGAAATAATTAAAGAGCAAATTGAATTCAGACTGGTGACTTTTCTATTAGGTATAATAATGGGAAAATATGATAGCAAAACAAGAGTATTTAATGCTACATTTATTAATGGCAGCAAGAAGAACTTATGCACAGAATTGGAAAAACGATAGTATGCCACCAGAGGAAAATGTGATAAGAAAAATACTAGAGTGGCCGAGATGGATAAGTTGACCATGGAAATAAAGGAAAGAGAGGAAATGGATTATTATTTGACGTGGAATGTACTGTATGATTGGCTAAATAATAGATATAGAGTTGAATAGAGAAGGAGACAATAAAGGTAAAAGATATAGTGGACAAAGATAGATTAAGCAACATAGACAAGTCAATAGTTAAGATTTATGTAAAAGTATGCATACCATCATGAAAGCATTGTAATGAATGGAAATTTATTTATTTATTTATTTATTTCTGAGTTTTATATACCGCCCTTCTCCCGAAGGACTCAGGGCGGTGAACAGCCAACTAAAATACGAGTAAACAAAGTATAAATTATTTAAAAAAGAATTAAACACTAGACTGTCCCAAATCTAAAAACCCCAATTAAAATCAATAAAACATCATACCCCGTCCCAAGTAATCTAAAAACCCCATTTAAAATCCCATTAGTCAGCTCAGGCCGGCCTGCTCGAAGAGCCAGGTCTTCAGGTCACGTCTGAAGGCCCTCAGGTCACTGGTCGTTCGTAATCCACGGGGCATCCCATTCCAAAGGGCGGGTGCCCCCACAGAGAAGGCCCTATTCCTCGGGGTCACCAGACGACACATAGAAGGCGTCGGGACCCGGAGACCCTCTCTGTGGGACCCGGAGACCCTCTCTGTGGGAGCGCACCGGTCGGTGGGAGACTACTGGCAGAATGCGGTCTTGTAAGTATCCTGGTCCGATGCCATGGAGTGCTTTAAAGACCAAAACCAGTACTTTAAAGCGAACCCGGAAGGCCACTGGCAACCAATGCAGCTCGCGCAGGAGGGGCGTCACGTGGGAGTATCTCGACGCCCCCGTAACCACCCGCGCGGCTGCATTCTGTACCAGTTGAAGCCTCCGGGTGCTCCCCGCAGAGAGCCCCATGTAGAGGGCATTACAGTAGTCCAGACGGGAGGTGACCAGGGCATGAGCGACTGTGCGTAAGGCATCCCGATCAAGAAAGGGCCGTATCTGGCGTATCAGGCGAACCTGATAAAAAGCCCCCCTGGAGACGGCCGTAATATGATCTTCCAAAGACAGCCGTACATCCAGGAGGACACCAAGATTGCGGGCCCCTTCTGTGGGGGTCAAGATCTCATCCCCAATAGCCAGCGACGGAGTCAGCTGACTATATCGGGCCGCCGGAAACCACAGCCACTCGGTCTTGGAAGGGTTGAGTCGAAGCCTGTTCTCGCCCATCCAGTTCCGCACAGCCTCCAGGCAACGGGCCATAACCTCCACAGCATCGTTGGGGTGGCTTGGGGTGGAGATGTAAAGCTGAGTGTCATCAGCATAAAGATGGCATTTCACCCCAAAACCACGGATGATCTCTCCCAGCGGCTTCACATAGATGTTGAACAGAAGAGGGGAGAGGACCGACCCCTGAGGCACCCCACACATGAGGGCCTAGGGGTGGACCTCTCCCCCCCCCATCAACACCAATTGCGAGCGGTCCGAGAGGAAGGACGAGAACCACCGCAAGATGGTGCCCCCAATTCCCAACCCCTCCAACCGCCGCAATAGGATACTATGGTCGATAGTATCAAAAGCCGCTGACAGATCTAAGAGGACCAGGACAGAGGAATAATCTCTGTCACGGGCCCTCCAGAGATCATCTACCAACGCGACCAATGCTGTTTCGGTACTGTGCCCGGGCCTGAAGCCCGATTGGAACGGATCTAAATAGGATGCTTCCTCCAGATACTGAGGGAGCTGACGCACCACCACACTCTCAACAACCTTCGCCACAAAGGGAAGGTTGGAGACAGGACGATAGTTATTCAAAAGAGCCGGGTCCAGGGAAGGCTTCTTGAGGAGGGGCCGCACCACTGCCATTTTCAGGGCGGTCGGAAGCGCCCCCTCCGTCAACGAAGCGTTGACAATCCCCTGGAGCCAGCCTCGTGTCACCTCTCTGGAGGTAGAAACCAACCAGGAAGGGCACGGGTCCAATAAACATGTGGTGGCATTCAGCCTCCCCAGAAGTCTGTCCACACCCTCGGCGGTCACAGGTGATGAAATGATGTTGTATATAAGAAAAATTGTTTAATAAAAATTATTTTAAAAAAAGTAGAGCAGCAACTTCATCAGCCTAGGCCCAGGTAGTTAATTACAGTAGTTGTAATTGTTGTAAGTACAACCCTGGCACTAAGTACCTGGACCACTATTATGTAACTGCAAGTACAATATTCTATGTTCTGTTATTTATTAATCAAATTTACACACCTCCCATCTCGCTATTGAAGTTGAGCAACTAAGCAATCCATCATATAATATACAGAGGAACACTCAAGGCGTATCAGCAAACAACTGAGAGGTTGCAATTACTTTGAAAGAACTAAAACCAAAAGGAGTTTAATAATACACGTGCAAACTATTGCTATACATTTTATTAAAAAACACAAGCTTTCTTGAGCCAGTTCATCAGTTGCATGGTTAAAATGATATAGGATATTTGAAATGGGATGATACTGATTATACAAGTCGCAACACACGTGAGACACATCACAAGTATTTTATCAAGTGCCTATAATGCTTGTAATTTGAAAGAGCGAGGGAATTGTCTCTTCTGCATTTTTTTGACAGTGAGGGGAGAGCCTTCTGAGTGGAAGAATGTACATATTGTTCTTAAAATGGTACAAAGGACAAATTTCTCTCCCTTAAAACTCAGCAGAAAGAGTTCTTTGCAGTCAGATGGTACAATACTTTTATTTTATATACCAGTACTTAAAATCAGGGCTCCTTGTTCTGGACTGCAAGCATTCTAACAACCACTAGCTGGCAGTAAAGAGTTTGTTTCTGTGTGCCACCTACAGACCAGTTGGGAATCTTGCAACTGAGATCTGGTAGCCTAATGCATGGCAGCATTCTTTTTTATCTTTTAATGTTCCTTTTCCATTAACAAATTAATATGATGGTAACCAACACATCCTTGCAACAGTTAAAACATGTCATTTTTCCTCCTCTCCAATAAATATTGGAGTCTTCAATATGCAATCTTCCTTGCATATTGTTAGAGGAAAATTTATCTGTCAAGAAAAAAGAATCTGCTCTAGATTTAACAGATAATAGATAATCAGAGTTGGAAGGGACCTTGTAGGTCATCTAGTCCAACCCCCTGCCCAAGTGGGAGACCCTACATCATTTCGGACAAAAAAAATTTTTTCCCTCTCATACATGCTGTTTTCTTCACACAAGACTCTTTCCTTCTCATTGATCTTGAAAGACAGAGGATCATTGGGAAGACAGAAGAATTCAGACCACAGATTAAGGATTAAACTTTTCTGGATCCTGGGCTTCCTCAGAACTGATCGAGGACAAAAACACTTCTTTCCCTCTTTTTAATTTCAACTTGGATAGCCAAGATGAAGAGCCAAGCCAAGAAGCTAAACGCAAGGACAAGATATCTGGAAGCCTCAAGATACATTGGACAGGGCTATTTGAAAAAAGTGCAAGAAAGGAGGGGAGGAAGTAAAAGAAAAACAGAAAATAAATTTTAAAAAGATACAAAAAAGCTTTTAGCTTTCTCTTTTATTTCTTTCTTCTTTTCCTCACTTTATATTAGTTTGTATTAGCTTTATTTTCTTTCTTTTAAAAAGATTAAATAAAACGTTAATACAATTATATACAGTAGATATACTGGGCAAGTCTATCTCGGAGAGATTTCAAGATATACTGCATTAAAACATCCATCATTTTCATTCAAGTATCCTCAGAAGCTTCTGATCTTAGAAAGTCCTTGGTGTCCAGAGTTACATTTCTACAAAGTTCTGTAATCTGATGGCAGGAAAATCCAAGAAATCAATTAATCCACCTGAGATCAAAAATAAATAAGGCAAGCCAATCTTAATCTGCTACTATCATATGTGTTGGGACAAGAATAAATTTCGTGCCCAGCTAACACAGTTATTCATCAAAGCTGTTAGACTCTTGGGAGGTTCCACATAAGGAACACAGATCATTCCTCATCTCTTAAAATATCATTGGCAGAACCATGAGTCACAAGATGCTGAGACAAAGGATAAGAAATCCACAGCCACAAACTATATTCTGAGTTTTATTAACTGTGAAAATCTCTGTCTAACAGCCAGACTCATTGTTGTGAGATGGACAGCCAGAGAAATTGTTTAAAGCAACACAAATCTATCAGACAAAGGTATTTCTCCCTCCCCCAATCCTTAATGTTCTAGAGCTCAACTGACATTGCAGCCTGGCTCCAGATGTACAAGCGCCCTTTTGTTACAAGGAACGCCTTTCCAAGCATCCCCTGAATGATGTAGCCTTACGGGAAGACGAAGGGAGATGCAGGAATACAAAGGCAGACAGAGATGGCATCTGGATCCAACAAAGTAGGGAATGCAAGCCCAGAGTGGCCCCTGTTAGGGATCGGTAAGGAAGGAATTCCCACCACTGAATTCCATCAATGCCTTCTTTTTATTTCTGCCACTATGAAAGCAAAAGAATCAAGCTTGCATCCTTAAGTCTTCCACCCTGGCTAGAAATGAGGGAAGGCGCTGAAGCCCCTTCGCAACTGGAGAACACCAGAGGGGGGAGCTTTCCTCCCAAGCTCACTATTGTTCGGAAGGAGCCATCTCTCTCCTGGACCACAGTGGAACGGAGATGCAGCCATTACAAGCCCCATGGATGCCTGGAATGAAGAGCAGGTCTTTTAAGGCCATGCTCTCATCAGGAGTAGTTAAAAGGAAGACTGAAACGCTAACTAGCAAATGCACAGCTCTTTCTCCCCCCACCCCACCCCCAAATTTGAAGCCCAGATGAGGCATATATTTGGCATGCATCACTGCCCCCCCCTCCTTTCTTTCCATTAGCATCCTATGGAAGTGTGTCTTTCTTTCTTTTCTTTTTTTAAAGTCCACCGAACTCAATGGGAGTTTTGGGGAAGGCAAAACTTTAATCGCACCCCCGTCACTTTTGGAGTCTTGAATCCAAACGGGGTGGTTTCAAAATACCGAACCGCGCTTGGAGAAGCGGTTTGTTTCTGTTCCGGGGCTCAAGGCTAATTTGCACGACCCATCTCCCTTTTCAAAAAAAAAAAAGGAAAGGAAAGGAAAAGGAAAAAAGAAAGAAAAGAAAGAAAGAAAAGAAAAGAAACAAAGGACATTCAGGTGCCCTCCCCAAAGAGCGAATAACCTTTCTTCCAAGAAGTCACATAAAGGCCAGTCAGAAAGGAGATGGGTAAAACCGCCCAAGACCGCACCCGCACTCCGTGACCCTCCCAACTCTCCCCGAGATTAGACGAACAAAAGTTCCCCTTTTTCACCAAGCGAGCCGGCTCAGAAGCAAATAAATAACAACAGCAAAAAAAAAAAGCCGCTCAGAAGTTAGGAGAGTTCACGCCAGGCGCGCTTCACGCGAAAGGCGCGCTTCCTCGGAAAAGTGCCTGGAATTGCGAGGGAGACTCCGCTTTTGCACCGCGGCTGTGGGTGACCTTATTTTACTCGCGCGCACGCTGGACGGGCGGACCGTAGGGCTTTTTCTGAGTCGAGAGAGAGAGAGAGATAGAGAGAGACTCAACGGCACGCGAAGTCCATGCAGCTTTTAGGATGGAGCCAGGCTGCACGTTTTAGGGCGGCGGAGAGGCTACATTTGAACCAAACCCTCCGCGGGTAGAGTTTTTGAGGCAGGAGCATGCAAGTCAATAAATTAAAGCTCGCTTTACCGTCTGGGGATCCGCGTAAGTCCCGAGTCCTATCACCGGGATAGCATTGCCGTCGCTGAGCATCAAACGGTGGTTTTCGGCGGTGAACTGAATCATGATGAGCGGGCAAGAGGAACTTTCTGCGCTTTATTTACTATTATTGTTGTTGTTGTTGTTGTTGTTGTTATGGGTCTTCCACCTTTGCCTGCAACGAAACTCCCCCCCAAGAAAACGGCCGTCTTTTGTTGGCCGCCAACGTGCTCTGGGCCGCCGGCCGTTCCGTCGGAAGAGGGAGCAAGAGAGCAGGGAAAGTCTCCGCCAGCCGCCGCTCCAGCAGGCGCTGCCTCGGTTAAATAGCTGGGTTGGCGACGCGACAGCGCTGGGATTCCGTCGGCAGAAATTATTGGTGGGCAGCCCCGTCCCCCCGGGACAGAAGGCTGTCCGCCTGAAAGGGGGGGTGGGGGAGGGGGAGGACGTTGCGAAAAGAGGTTGGGAAGGCGCAGCGTGCTTTAGTTTTTTAAATAAGATGCTAAGGACTTGGATAAGCGCGTTGGGGGAACCCGGTCGAGGTGATTCAGGGAAAGGCTGGCAAAAACTTGACCGATCTCCCCTTCGTAAATCTTCTTTTATCAGCTGCCTCCCACAAACTTCAGCAGATGAAGTTGGAGTTAATTGGAATGGAAATTGGGATTGGAATAGAACTGAACTTTATTGGCGAGTGGGATTAGACAGGACTCTGTGTAGGTGCAAAGCAACAGAATCATCGTCGTCGTCGTCGTCGTCATCATCATCATCATCATCATCATCTTTTCCCAAACGTCATCACTCTGCTAAACAAATAATTCCCACAACACTATCCAACTATTATAATTATTGTCCAATTATTATTGCATTACTATTACTATTAATCTTCTCATCATTCCTTATCACCCATCCTCTCCCACTTGTGATTGTATGACTGTAACTTTGTCGCTTGTATCCTTATGATTTACATTGATTGTTTCCTAAGTATGATTTGATTGCTTATTGTACCGTATGACTATTATTAAGAGTTGTACCTTATGATTCTTGACTCTTGATGAATGTATCTTTTCTTTTATGTACACTGAGAGCATTTGCACTAAGACAAATTCCTTGTGTGTCCAATCACACTTGGCCAATAAAGTATTCTATTCTATCATCATCATCCCAATAAAAGGGGTCAGTAAAAAAGATAAGGCTAAATAATACTATGGCCATACTACATGGGTAAATACACATATACATTAGACAGCACTGTGAGAATTGGGTATTTAGCTGAGTGAGAAAAACTGTCTCCATATCTATTTATTTTGACATGCAATGACTTACAGCGCCGCCCAGAGGGGAGGAATTGAAACAGGACATGAGGGGTCTGCAGACGTCTTCTCACAGCCCTCTTTCTGACCCATCCAATGTACAGGTTGTCAACTTCAAACTGAACCTGGAACTGTCTATGGATGGCAGACTGGTTGCAATTATTCTTTCTGCAGCCTTAATTATCTGATGGAGTTTGTACCTGTCCTGCTTAATTTCTATAGCAAACCAACGATAGACTTGAGGATGAAAGTTCAACAATATAACTTCTCCTCTGCAATCACACACATGCACACACTCAAATCCAAAAGGAAAGCTTACACTAAATGGGAGATGGAGTTAGGCTAGATAGCTTCTGCATCTTCAAGCTGGACAATAGAATGATGGGAGGAATCCCCTCCTTCAGATTCTGGAGTCATTAAAACCAATCAGAGGCTGTGTTCACACAGTACAATTATACTCATAGGTAAAAAAGGACAGTCCATATTTTTTTAATGGATATTCTACCTCTGCCACCACTTTTATGTATATAAAGTCAGTCGGCTTCAAAACACAAGAGAGCCAACACAGCAACACAGATGCCTAGGCAACACATGCACAGACTAACACTCATTGCTCACCACTACTCAACTTTCCTCCAATGCTGCTACACCTCCTAGTACTGTTCGTCAAGCTGTTCCTCCTTGTAAGTAGTACTTCTGTACTTGTACTTTTGGACAAAAGTATCTCTTTCTGGGTGCTTCAGGCTGTCTTAGTTCCTCAGAATCCTTCCCTCTGCCCCATTCCCCAATGTCACTACCTCAGCTGTCTCTCAGCCCAGCTTTTATAGCCCATGTTGCAGTGGGGAGAGGACAACAGCAACACAGGTGCTGGTCATTTTCTAGGCAACCTGCCCTTTCGTGCCCATGGTTGCGTGAACTGATTAACCAATGTTGCAAAAAAGCCCCGGGGTATACACAATCATCCAAATTCAGTTTGCACAGCACACCGAGCCACTAGTGTGTTTTTGGACCCAGGCAAACCATGTTATTTTGAATTAAATTATTTTATCACAATCAGATGCTCTTTTGGTTGACTGGGCTTCAACTTCCATAATCAGCTGCCTCCAAGGTATTTGGAGAACAGCAAGGTGGGGAAAGTTGATATGTAATTTATAATGTATTTATTTTATAACGTTCACTTGTTGCTCTATCTCAAGGCTCTAGTCCAAGGGTCTTCAAACTTGGCAAGTTTAAGACTTGTGGACTTTTAACTCCCAGAATTCCTGAGCTAACATAACTGGAGGAGGAATTCTGGGAGTTGAAGTCCAAAAGTCTTAAAGGTGTCAAGTTTGAAGACCCCTGCTCTAGTCTAGACTGGTCTAGAATAAGATGAGTCCCTTCCCCTTCCCTCAGTGATGTGATTAAAGATGCAGAGAATAAACTAGCCCTTCAAACTAAGCTATGGTTTCTTGAACTTTAGTATGCTTGGTTTGTAACCAAATTCAGGCTACCAGATGTGAGTTTGAACCATTTGGCTGACTAAGAAATAATATGAATTTTCTGTATCTCAATGATCTGAAATGCTATCAAAAGAGGTGCTTGCAATGGTACTCATTAAGCCTTTCTCCAACACTTTGAGGAGATGATGGAAGATGTATTTGTTTTTCTGCTTTGTCTGCAGTCAGCAATGTTAGAAGATTTGTGGATTGACACTTTATCCCAACAGGAGGAATTTTGGAGGAACAAAACTATTGGCACTGGCATGTCATCACCTACAAGAAAGCAGTAGGTTGCTTATCGCCTCCTCTTTTGTCTGTCACTCAGGAAACTCCCTAAAGCAAAAAGCAAGCAACTCAGTGGGGTTAGGATTAGGGAACCACAGGGAACCTGATATCCATAATTAATGTAAAGTCTGTATTAAGTTCCCCCCAGATAAGCTAGACATTCTGTCATTCCAGATCCACTGTGTGCAAAACAAGAAGAAATGGACCTCCACAATATGTGTCAACCACCACTCTGACTCCAATTGCACCACAGTTGGGTCTGACAGCCTCCCAACTTGCTTTGTTGAAGACGGAAGGATTTAAAATATGGCACCTGGCAACCCATCCAGGTATCCCTAACTGTTTTCTGTCTGCCCAGGAAGTTGAAAGGACTGATTTCAAGGAGACTGTGAGACTGTCTATGTCATATGGATTGGAAAATAGGTTAGAGGCTCTTTTCCTTGTGGTACCCTATCAGATTTCTCTGATAATAAGTGAATGCTTTCCAGATGTAAAGAATTATATCCTTTGGGGTGTCTCTCATCAGAATCATGCCATTTGTTGTACTTGGCAATGAGAAACAAAGAGAAAACCCAGATGTCTACCTTTGATCCTGTCACACCGCAATGAAGAGCAATTTTTCACCATAACTTCTCAGATAGCCCTTTAAATTATTTGAGAACAGCAGTACTATCATACATTAATCATCCAATTTTCTGAACAGACATATCCAGTTGTTGTTTTTTCAAATCCTTCATTATCATACAACATTAATTTATCCAACCTCCTCCTCATTAATTAGATACCCAAAGTAGGATTTATAATGTGAAACTGTTAACAAAACAGAATAACAGAGTTGGAAGGGACCTTGGAGGTCTTCTAGTCTAACTCCTTGCTCAGGCAGGAAATCCTATACCATTTCAAACAAATTGTTGTCCAATCTCTTCTTAAGAACTCCCAGTGTTGGAGCATCCACAACTTCTGGAGGCAAGTCATTCCATTGATTAATTGTCCTAGCTGGCAGGAAATTTCACCTCAGTTCTAAGTTGATTTTTTTTTCTTAATTAGTTTCCATCCATTGCTTCTTGTCTTCTTTCAAGTGTTTTGGAAGTAGGTTGACACCCCCTCTTCTTTGTGGCATCCCCTTAGTTATTGGAATACTGCTGTTATGTCACCCTTCATGTGACCTGAATACTATAGTTCAATTCTGTTGTGGTCTATTGAAAATTTATATCTATAATGTTGAAATGTAGTTCAACTTCTACAGTCTTCTGTGATCATTTCTTAACCAATTCCAAAATGGAAAGTCTGTGCCTGAAGACAGTTTGGCTGATGTGTGTAAGCATCCCATGTTATTTAGAACTTGAGTGATCAGAACCATACATTCTGTTCTTGCCCATGTGAGAATGGGGAAAATGGCATTAAATAATCACCTGAAGATAACCTCTTAGCCACTCTGCTGATCCATTGTTTTTCCACTACCAAGCAGATTCCATAAAAAATATCACTCCCCGCAACAACAGGGCTAAGAATCCTGAAACTCAGAAAGATTTGCATTGGCATATCAGAGAACAGACATTTGCTTTGAATGGTAAAGAACATATTTGGGGAAAGGGGGAAATCTCACTGATTTGGACTTGATAAGATAGAATCAAAACTGAACACGCAAAATTCAGCAAATCAATTAAGCAACTGACTAATTCAATAAATGTTTTTGGGGGCTACCTAAATGGGAGTAGAATTGCACGTCGCTTACTTGAAAAGTAGGCATTTCTGACATTCAAAAATAGCTGGCGGGCTTTGGAAAAGGAACAATCTCAATCAAGAAAAGCAATGGATTTCTCAAATAAAAATCAGGAAATGTTTTAAAGATTGACATATTCAGATTTGCCTGGAATATAAACGTAGTGCTCAGCCTATTCAGAGGCTGCATTTTAAATATTGCCATTTGATGTTTACTTCCAATTCTCATGACTATTAAGAGCCAAGCACCTCTGCCAATCCTTCTAACATCATAGAAAGAAATATTTGGCATTTTGTTGTTGTTGTTAATCACAAAGTCCATGTCTGACCCATCGCAATCCCATGGACAATGTTCCTCCAGGCCTTCCTGTTCTCTACCATCTCCAGGAGTCAATTTAAGCTCACGTCTCTGCTTCAGTGACTCCATCTAGCCACCTCATTCTCTGTCGTCCCCTTGTTCTATTGCCCTCAATCTTTCTCAGCATTAGGCTCTTCTCCAGTGAGTCCTTTCTTCTCATTAGGTGGCCAAAGTATTTGAGTTTCATCTTCAGGATCTGGCCTTCTAAAGAGCAGTCAGGGTTGATCTCCTCTAGGACTGATCGATTTGATCGCCTTGCAGTCCAAGGGACTCACAGGAGTCTTCTCCAGCACCGTAGTTCAAAGGCCTTAATTCTTTGGCATTCCACCTTCCTTATGACCCAACTTTCACAACCATACTTTGCAACTGGGAAAACCATAGCCTTGACTATATGCACTTTTGTTGGCAGGATGATGTCTCTGCTTTTTTATATGCTGTCTAGATTTGCCATAGGTTTCCTCCCCAGAAGCAAGCATTTTTTAATTTCTTGGCTGTAGTCCCCATCTGCGGTGTTCTTGGAGCCCAGGAAAATAAAATCTGTCACTACCTCCATTTCTTCCCCATCTGCCAATCCTTCTAACATCATAGAAAGAAATATTTGGCATAGATTGCTTTAATTGTATAGAGGTAGTAAAATTAAGAAAGTATATGTGTGAGTGTAGAATTTTCCTTCTCCACTTTCACCACAGGACCTGATCCCAAATCCAATGTGAATTTGTTCTTTGGCTTCCTGTAAAAACCTTCCCTGGCTTCAAAGGCAACAGATCAGCCAATAGAAATTAACAGCAAATAGCAGAGAAGAACAACAAAGGTGATAATAAGTCTGGCGGCTGCACTGGATGATGAATGTTTATTGAATGTTTAAGGAAAGCACATATGTCTAGCCCAGGGGTGTTAAACTTGATTTCATTGGGGGCCACATCAGGGTTGTGTTTGACCTCAGGGGCCAGGGTGGGCATGGCCAACTTGGCATCACTGTCAGGAGCGTCTATGATGCCCAAGTGCTCTGCCAGCAAAAACGGCTCCAGAGCTCCATTTTCATTTGCAATGGCCTCCTTCTGCCCTCTGCCAGTGAAATGGAGCTCAGGGGCCACACGCAGATGAAAACCCTCTTCACTGGTAGATGGTAGCATGAGGCCACCACAGATGAAAACAGAGCCTGGGTGGCAGTGCTCCCGAGCTTCATTTTCACTGGCAGAGGTACCATGGGCCTGTCCTTTGCTGTTTCTAGGATGGCCCCATGGACCAGATCTAAGCACCTCACAGGCCGGATTCAGCTCCCGGGCCTTGAGTTTGACACCACTGATCTAACCTATCAAAGAAAAGGATGAGGAGTGACATGACAGATGTTTTCCACTACTTAAGGGCTATCACAGAGAAGGGAGGGGGGGTCAACTTATTCTCCAAACCCTCTGAGGGCAGGATAAGAAGTAATGGGTGAAACGTTGTGAGGGAGAGATTCAGCCTAGAACTAAGGGGATATTTTCTGACAGGGAGAACAATTAATCAATGGAACAGTTTGCTTGTAGGTACTGCATTACTGGGGATTTTTAAGAATAGACTGGACAACCTTTAACTGGGATGATATAAAGTCCTTTCCAGACAGAGGTGGTATTCAGCAGGTTCTGACCAGTTCTGGAGAACCGGTAGCAGAAATTTTGAGTAATTTGGAGAACCGGTCAATACCACCTCTGACTGGCCCTGCCCCCTTAATATTCTCTGCCTTCCAAGTCCCAGCTGATTGGCTGGGTCTTCTTTTGTTGCTCTACACAGGAGAACGGAGCTGGAAAGCAGGTTAGTGCGGTGGGATGGGAATGGAGCTTTTGCAGTATCCTTCCCCTGCCATGCCAACCAAGCCACGCCATGCCCATCAAGCCACACCCACAGAACCGGTAGTAAAAAAAATTCAATCCCATCACTGATTCCAGCCCCAAGATGCTATGACAATAGAGTGAAATTATTGTTAGCCCTTTGAAATAGGACAGCTCAGGAAAGGGACAGCACAAGGAGTCCAAGAGTGCTGCTTGATGTTTGTGGGGTAGGGTAAGCACAATCAGGAAAGTCTGTCTGAGTTTTCCTCTGTCCCTTTTATACCAAACAGAAACAAGGTGAGTTCTGTTGACTTGGTCTCATATCTTGTTCTTCCCCAGGACTGAGTTATTTTCCTTTATTGGTTCCTGCAGGTTATAGAAAGTTAGCACCCACCCCTCTCCTAGAAGAATAAAATATTTTAGGAAATATTTTAAAAGCAGAATATTATATTTCTCTAAAGAAGAAACGTGTTTCTAAAGACAGAAACTCAGAGCCTCAGCTCCCTGCCTCCAAGCAGATACTAAACTAAGGCCAATCTTTAGAAATACAGATTTGGTAATCCATTACTCCCAGCAGCAAGGTCTGAAGAAAGGTAAGATTAGCCCTCAGCCCCTTCATTGCATCAGCACACTGCAACCAAACTTAACTCCAAGACAAACATGTCTCTACATGGCTCCATGGGAGTCTGACTACAACCAATAGAATACATGCCCTTGCCACAGGAACAGGAAGCTCAAGGGCAAAGCCCAAGAGAGGGTATTAATAACCCTCACTCTCCACTCCATGTAGTCAATTGCCCAGGATCTCAAACCCATGTGGTCCTGCTCATCAATAAACCATCTTTCTAATCAGCCTCCATGTTTCCAGTGTCTTTCTCCCTACTTGGAACTGAACCAGATGGATATTTTTCCCAACAATAACTTCTTCAGGGTTATTATCATTACACCTTTCTGCATTTGTAAACAAAATAGCTCAATACGGATTGTGGGGCCACACAGTTTCTACCACAGCACAGATCGAACAAGACATACCATAGATAAACTTACAGGAAGTTAAAAAGTTTCATTCATTTGCTTATTTTTACCCTGCCTTTATTATTTTTATAAATAACTAAAGGTGACAGACATATCTTAATTTTCCTTCCTCCTCCTCTTTTCCCCACAACAACCCTGTGAGGTGAGTTGAACTGACAGACAGTGACTGGCCCAAAGTCACTTAGTCAGCTTTCATGCCTAAGGTGGGACAAGAACTCACATTCTTCCAGTTTCTAGATCGGTGTCTTAACTACTGGACCAAACTGGTAAGTGTTATATAATATTTGTAGGGCAGATAGATGATAGATGATAGATAGATATGCACTCGCAAATATAATGCAAATATAATGTATATTAAACTGAACCAGAATTCAGCAGTGTTTCAAATGCTGCAATAGCATCTTGCATCAAGAATCCAAATACAGTTTGTAATAAAATAAGTTTGATACTGACAACAGACAACCAGATATGATAACATTCATGATTTTTCTATTTCAAGAATATCACTCTTGAAAAAAGTTGAAAGGCATTTTGCATCAGGTATAAATGTCAAAATAAGGTATTTCTTTCCATTCTCCTAACAGTCTTCAATAATAGTTCAAAGTGGTTGAATATTTAAGGTATATTCTTAATAAAAGTCCCTCCTTCCATTTACCTCTAGGAAGAGTTAACTCCATGTGGCTATTAAGTGTTGAGGAAAAACTGTAGGCATTCCTACATCTGTAGTTAATCAAGTGTGGGAGAAAGAAGGTGAAATTAGCAGTAAACTAGTAGAAATTTAACTTTTTAAGTTAGGAGTAATAAGTTATCAGAATATATATTTACTCCTGGTCACTATAGACATATACAGGTAAACATATCACATAAAGTTTTGTAAATACACTTAGTAGTGCTTTGTATAATAATAACCAGCATTATCTTGCTCATTTCCTACATCTTCTTTCCTATCTATGCCACCCTCTGACAAATGGAAAGATTACAACTGATTTTCTGCACGGTTTTTCCCATTCAAAATCTACATCTTCAGTGGGTTTTCAAACTGTCAAACAATCCGTTTGAGCCTGGAGACTGTGCTCAATACCGTTCGGTATTGAGAAATCAAGGAAGAGATTAGGACACAATCTCTTAATTATTTTATGGTTTCTGATAAGATCTGGATGTGAAGAAGATTAAAGAACTTGGGAAGGAACAAGTGGAAAATGGAAGGAAGGAAGGATTCCTGGGCTCAGCTTCAGCAAAGGAATATAGGTGAGCAGGAAAGAGTTGATTTTTTATTTTTAATAAAGCTGAGGAATGAGAGGAACACCTCTCACAAATAGAACCCTACATTAAAACTGATCACGGGTTTTGTGCCTCTTTTTTCTCTTGGTCTCTTGACCATTTAACCCAATGGACATCATGCTACCTGCTTTACAGAAACAATGTTTGAGGACACAGCCTCCTCACAATATCTTACAGATAAAATGGATGCTGCTTTTGTGATTGTTCTGTTGACTTCTCTGGTCTTAAATTTCAATTTAGTAAAATTCAGCTTACTCTTTCCCTCTAGAAACTATGCTGCAGGCTTTATAGTTGCTACACTCGACTTCATTTCTGGAGTTCTCCATCTTGTTCTATCTTTCACTCATGGTACCACCTAGCATGGTGAAGAGCTCTGGAGAAGATAAGCCCTTGCATTCTCTTAGATTGATCCTAATCCAAGTCATGCCCAACTCCAAAAGTCTTTGAAATCTCCAGAAGGTGCCATGTTGATAAAAGAAACTAGCAACAGAACATTAAGCCATTTTGACTTTGCTCATACTAAAGCAGAGACTGTAGACTACTAACAATCTTTTAGGGTATTCCAAAAAACATTGGAATAGAGTTGTGTTTGATTCGATAGAAGTGGGATATTTGCTTTGCTGCATATTCAGTAAAATCAGCTGAGAATTTTTGGGCACTTTAAGATGATCAAATGTATTTATGGGCTAAGCTTTTGAAAAAGACATGAAGTACACAGATTTAGGCTGAGTTTCAAATAAGTACATGGCTGGGAGGGAATTGTAAACAATGTTTTCTCTTTTTGTCAAAACTGGAAGGTTTAAACTTTATAAATTAACAATACCTTTGTTATGATTACTAATTGATAGATATAAAAAAATCCAGGCTTTATTTCTATCTCTTTCTTGTTTAGTTTTCCTTATTAGCTTTTATTGTTTTGTCTTGATTGCTTTTTTAAAAAGGCAATTTAAAAAATGCAATTTAGTGACCTGGAGCCCTGGGAATTATAGGCAAAGCTATCAGATACAGTAGAGGAATTCAGATTGAGTAAAGTACTCTATTTTCTCTCCAAACCCAAAAAATTTAAACATTGTCAACAAAGTAACAGTCCTACGGTAGAATAATTTCAAGTAGTGTTGATTGTTGGATGTCAGATACTTACAATGTTATCATTCTAGTAAATAGATTATTGAGAGATACATATTCTGAAAAGGAAAGAAGGATCAATACCAGAAATGCAGAAAATGCAAATCCTCATAGGATGAAAACGATTCAGCATCCAATAAGGGTCAGAACAGGATCTTCTCCCTCAATCCATTTGTTATAATAGACGTGGCTAGCCTGTAACCCTTCAGCCTCTTGTTCTTCACCCTGACTCCTTCCCTAAGATTATGCTGTCAAAATTGGCAACCCGCTCAATTATAATGTCACATTTGTTTATGCTTCTTTCAACAAGCAAATACGTCCTAAGATTTTGTAAAGCCTCCAACAAGGTTAATGTACCTCATTTATTGGAGAATTTAAAGGCCTAGAAAGAAACTACAAAAAAACCCAGAAAATTAAACTGAAAATTAAATCTAGGATGGAAAATTGATTGTGGAGAAGCCCAAACTTACCAATTATGCATTGCATGGAATTTATATTCAGAAATATGAAAAACAGTAAATAGAAGGTCATTTTACCATTGTGACATTTGCGTTCCTCCCAAATCCTATCACTGGGATCATATTCCCGTCGTTAAGCCTCAAAAGACACTTTTTGGGTGTGAATTGAATCATGGTGATGGAAACAAGTTTTGGTACTTTTTTTTCCTTCCAGTTTTCAAGGAAAGTATTTCTATAAATGGCTGGGACAGGTCTTCTGTGAGCAGGGAAATAAGGAACAGCCTGTCCAAACAACAAAACTTGATCTCTTGTGATTCCCTCAAGCTAACATTCCTTCAGTTAAGTGGTAAAATTGACATTGCAGTAGTGTTGGAGCTTCGTTGGCAGATATTATTTCTAGGCAGTCCCCTCCCATGGGATAGAGACTGTCCAATTGCAAAAGGATATTGCACAAAAGCAGCAGGAAAGCTAGATCAAAGTAACCTGGACTTGTGAAGAAGCCCTGAGACATATATTAACCATCTAAGTTTACTTTTGTCTCAGAACAGTGCTGTGTGAGATCTGGTTTGTCTTGTGTTCAACCATTTACCGCAAGAGATCATGTGCTGAACTTTAACTGTCCACATTATCCCCAGTCAGCATGATCATGATAGTCAACAAAGTTGAGAGCACCCAAGTTGGTGGGAAGTTTGGTCTAGTTGGACTTGGAGTCAGTGATTGGTTTATAATTTATTTTACAATATTGTTACACTGCTTCAAAGAAATCCATCAGATTCTGGACAGATGCAGGATGAGACACTTTACTATATCCAGTGGTGGGATTCAAATAATTTAACAATCGGTTCACCCAGGGTCAAGTTGGCTGTTGTGGGAGCTGTGGCCCATCCCCGTCCTCCAGTTCTGCTGCACATGTGGGATGATCCTCCTGTGATGGCCAACCTGGGTGAACCAGTTGTTAAATTACGCACACACACACAGACAGACACACACACACACACACACACTATCAAAATGGATCCTGGGTGCTGTGCTGCAATGGAGAAATGGGAAACAGAGCAGCTGGCATGAGAGAAGGAGGAGGAGCAGGGAGAAGAAAGAGGGAAAGCGGCCTTCTCCTTCCCTCGTGCTGACTGCTTTGTTTCCCATTTCTCCATTGCAGCACAGTGCCCATGATCCACTTTGATAGCCGCAGGGATGGGAGGGTTAACAACCAGTTCACATGAACTGGTGTGAACCAGCTGAATCCCACCATGACTAGATCTATTTATTTTTAACATACTTTTTTTTTCAAATAAGTTTTTTATTTCCAATGTTAACATACATATTTTATGAACATTGCATTAACTGTGTCAAATCTTTTTTAAGCAACAATAACAATAATAATACAGATAGGTAATATGTAGTTCTAATCTTCCAACTTCCACAACTTCAACAGGGCTAATCTCTTTTCATAATCCATTTCTCATTTTCCCATTAATTCATTTAAACATAAATAACATTTCTTTGCCCCTTGTATTTATAGTCCCTAAATACTATTATTTAGTATTCAATATAAATACTAATATTTATAACATACTTACATAATCACAAATAGTACACTGAACAGATATTTATAGTAATACATAATATCTACAGTGTTAGACACATAAAAACAATACCTGGTGCCAACCCCCAAAGGTTTTCAGAAAAGTCAGTTTTGAACTGTTGTAAAAATTTCCCAATAAAGAGGAACCCAGACAAACCACAAACAATAATTCTTACTTAAGATCCAGAAGTTTATTTCATGAGCAATTTAAAACATGAATAGCTATCATAACATTACTTATATCCAGGGGTGGAATTCAAAAATTTTAACAACCGGTTCTGTGGGCGTGGCTTAGGTTGTGGGCATGGTTTGGTGGTCATGTGACTGGGTGGACATGGCTTGGTGGTTGTGTTATTGGCTGGGCGTGGCCAACTCAATATCACCCACATTGAGGCACGTATCTCTTCGCCTGGCCTCTCATGACTGTGGGGAGGCTGCAACAGTCGTAAGTGTGAAAAATGGTATAAGTCATTTTTTTAGTGCCATTGTAACTTTGAATGGTCACTCCACACAAGCAAAGTACCAGCAAAGGAGAGGAAAAAAACTCCAGAGACGTTCCTGAGACAGGAAGTCTAGTCCTACCAAGAATGTAATAAGGGTTAACGGAGAGGCGGTTTCTGTAAGCAACACCAGAATGTTTCCTTCCTGCCTTCCTTACAGGATAAGGCCAGTAATTTCTTCTAACAACTGGTTCTCCGAACTGCTTAGAATGTTAACAACTGGTTCTAGCAAATAGGTGCATACTGGTAGAATCACACCCCTGCTTATATCAATAACCCATTACAACAAGGTCCAGAGACAACAACTAAATCCAACAAAGACTAGCTACAGCCAGTGGCCCTGAACTCATCCCAAGAGACTCTTTTTATACTTTTCTGCACTCATTTCACAACTTTCTTCCTTGTTCTTTCTTACTGACAGTCTCCACATATACCCATGTACAGCTCAAATCTCTATCAACCAGCTACTTTCAGTTCCTTATTTCTCGTGGTTTTGTCCTTCTATGTCCAAATATGTTTATAAAGCTACATACTTTTCAAAATCATGTTTCACAATTAGCAACGGCTCAGCAGGATTACAAATAGTTCTGGTACATTTTGAAATCATCCTATCTAAAACTACCATGTCTCTTTATTCTGGGGCCTGCTATCATCCAAAGGCCTTATTGAATCTGATAGATCAATAGCTTATATTTTTCTTTCTTACAGATCTTTTTCCAGAAGTGCGATAATATAAGAGTCAATCAAACTTCTAATGGCAGCCATTCTAGAGCACCGGTCCCTAGAGTGGAGAAACACCTCCTCTACACTTCAACCACTTAAATTCCTAAAATGGGAGACAACCATCGTGTCCTTTTTAAGATTGAGAAATCACTGAGCTAATTTTTCAACAGATACAAAGTATTATTTGCCCCCTTTGTTAAATAACACTTACAAATCCCTTTGTATACATGATAGTTTCTTCAGTGGATCTTTGTAAAAGAATAACTGCCTTCTGTTCCATGCTGGAGATGCAATATATTGGGAGGAATATTAGCTTTTATGCATGTGCATTGCTAGCTACATTAATTCTGTTGTGGATAGTTCATAACCACTGATCTGGCAATATAAGCATTCAAGAGCTGATGGTTAGATATGTGCAAAGTGAGGAGTATAAGTTTTTAAAGGTAGAATTCAGCAAAACTCAGGGTAGCACCCTTGGTCCTGGCTGCTGTGTGCCTGTAATTGCTGTTTTTGCTTAGAACCAGAATTACCAGATTGTTGCTATTGCTAGAGGAAAATGATGCAGGATAACTGGAGCATGTGGACTCCTGGAGAAGAGGCTGAAAACATCCATAGCATCCAAAGAGCAGAAGTATAGAGAACATGGCTAAGATCCAGAGAGAGGTTGGAAGAATAGTAATCTAGTTTGGCAAAGGACATGTAGATTAGTCAATCAGATCAAAGATTGGCAGCGGGATTCCTAAGTACCTGACTGCTTTCCTCCCTTTTTTCTTCCCTACTAAGATAGTAGCTGAAAGTAGAGGAAAAGAGGAGGAGGAAGAGAGGGAGAGCCAGAAGCAAACAGAGTGTTACGCTATCAAGCCAGAGCTCCCATTGTCATGATTTTTCACCATCCTTCTTCTGGATCTCAGCCACATCCTCTATTTTTGTCCCATGGTAAACAAGTTGAGGGGGGGAGCCTAGAGGTTTTCTCCCAGGGAGAAAAGAACATCTTATAAGTTATATTCCAAAACCTGTAGATAATGTGCCACATACCATAATAATTTGCAACCATTGCCGAGATCAGTTATTTTGTAAACAGTTTTATAATGCAATTGTTTGCATTGTAATAGTGGTGAATATCTGTAGCTCAGGTGTAGGATGAGGGTGAAGGTTAATTCTCTGAACTTGTGGGATGGTTTCTGAATGTTTTGTTACCAGGCTAGGAGTTTAAACTCCACTGAAGATGTTAACCAGCCTGATAACGAAATGTTCAGAAATCAGCCCGCAAGCTCAGAGAATCAACCTTCACCCTCAATTGTTTGCATTGCTTGGGAAATTTAGGACTATCCTCAGAAAGCATTTTCTTAGTTCTCCAGTGCTGCAATGATCTCTGTCAGCCTCCCTCTTCTGATATAACCAAATCAGTTAGGCTCAAGTCTAATTTAAAAAATCCTGATTTATGTGTACTAATATTATTGCAAGCTCTCTTTTGCCTAACCACTGGAAAACAGACAAGCTCAAGGGCAAAATCAATGCTTCTCTTAATGACTCCATATAGTCACATTACTATAGCCTAGCAAAGTACTTGGAGTTCTCATACAATTCATTCAAATGACATTTGGGGCAATGACAACTGAGGTTCTCCATCAACAGAGGCTATTGCCAGCTTAAGAGATCCCCACCTAAAAATGCTGTTGAAATTGACAGTGGAGTCAATTTCCCTCTAAGGAGCAAAAAGGAGGGGAACTACCACTGCCCCCCAATCTATATATTGACAGTGATTAGATCAGTAAAAGTTGGATCTTCAAAGGTTGGATCTTTTATTATTACCAGTACATGTGTGAAGGCTCTATGAAGGTTGTTTCCACTCTCTGTGGCTTAGAGCTGCCATAGAATACTCTGCTCAACTGGATGTTGAATGCATATGATATTTCCCTTTATATCCCTTCAATAAAATATCATCAAAGATTGGTAACTGAATGACTGGGATGATCAATATCCGAAGGAGCAACATTAGAGCTGAGAAAAAAACCTCAGTGAACAAACAATAACCTCGTTTTTCTTGGGTTCTACCTTCACTTTGTTCTCCCAAAGATGCATTTTCAAGAGGCAACTGGACTTTCTGGTTTTTCTTTGAAAATTTTTCATTTCTCACTCAGGAAGCTTCTTCAGCTCTGACTGGATGGTGGGGAATGGGAGAATCTACGCTCCTTGCAGACAGCTGGTCATTGGCATTCTTTTAGCGAGTCATTAAGGCCATCTGGAGGTTTGTCTGTGTCATCAGGGTCATTTGAGTAGTGCAAATGGCTGTGGAGCCTTCTTGGAACTGTTGAAAGGACTGTGTTGTAGGCTGGAGATGAACAATGTTGTATCCCGAGGGCTGTTCAGTTTTGACATAGATGGCCTCTTTCAAACCAGCAGTTCTCTGTTCAAAATGTTCTCTCTGTTCAAAATGTGGACTTCCATTCCCTACCATCCACTCAGAGCTGAAGAAGCTTCTTGGATTAGAAGCAAAACATCTTCAAAGAAAAACCAGAAAGTCCAGTTGCCTCTTGAAACCAGTTTTGGGACAACCATGACCTGAATGAGTGAGAATCTCCATAGACACTTCATTTTGCTCATTCTATCCAGGCCCCAACATCCTCCAGGTATCTCAAAGACTTCCGCAAGCAGATTTCCCCCAGAAGCTTTATGTACAGGTAGTCCTTGACTTACAACCATTAGTTTAGAGACTGTTGAAAGTTGCAACAACATTGAAAAGAATGACTTACAACAATTTTTCACACTTAGCGACAATTGCAGCATCCCTGTGGTCATGTGATCAAAATTCGGCTGCGTGGCAACTGGCTCATACTTATCATGGTTGCAGGCTCAACATATGATCACTTTTTGTGACCTTGTGACAAGCAAAGTGGGGAAGCCAGATTCACTTTACAATATCTTAACAGCTACAATGATTCATTTAACAATTGTGGCCAGAAAAGCTGTAAAATGGGGTGAAACTCACTTAATAAGTTAGCAATACAAAGTTTGTGCTCAACTGTGGTCATAAGTAATCATAAGACTATTTGTAGAGACTGAATCCCACAGTGCTCCATGAAGAATAAAAATCAGTCCAACATCTCTTCCAGCATCTAGAATTATCACAAAGAAAAGAGCAGGGCTCCTATGAAACTTGACTTGAAGCAATAAGGACTAAATTGTATGGTGGTACCTTGGTACTCAGACTGCTTTGAAACTCATCGAATTTGGTACTCAATGCATTTTGACATGAACATTTTGTTTCAATAGTCATGCTTTGTTTGGTACCCAACACACAAGCTAGAACTTGTCATTGTTGGCTGCTTGATGACTCGCTACATTATTCCTTATGAGGAAAATTGGTTTGGTACTCACTGTTTTTGGTACTCATCCTGCCTCCAGGAACCAATTAACTATGAGTACCAAAGTACCACTGAATAGCATTTTATTTCTGAGTAGAGGAAGCAAATTACCACCAGCTCCCATATCAGATAAAGCAAGCTAACCAAGTAAGCATTGCATGGAACTTATGCTCAGGAACATGAAAATCAGTAAATAAAAGGTTATCTTACTTTTTCAATACCTGTGCTGGTACCAAGTCCAATCACCGGGATAGCGTTCCCATCGTTCAGTCTCAAACGGTGGCTTTGGGAGGTAAATTGTTTCATGGTGGTGCAAACAGGGCTTCCTGTCATTTTTCTCCTGCGCTTCTGCAGCCAAACTCCCCAAGGAAATGATATGTCTTTTATACGTGGCTTGGGCACGTTCTTTCTCAGCAGAGGGTGCAAGAGGACAGGAAAGCCTTACGCAAATAACTGCTGCTGAACCTGTTGTAGAACACAGCAAATATTTGCTCTGTTAAATACTGACATTGGTGGTCTTGGCATTTCATTGGTAGAAATGACTGGGAGACGATTCCCTTCTGCAAGGCAAAGGGTGTCCAACCTCAAAAGTACAGCACTTTTGAAATGCAGCCTTTAGGTTCTAAGTGACTTAGATGAATGAAGATTGTCAATATGATAGAAAGAAAGGCAGCTACAGTAAAAGTTTTAGCCAAGCCCTTTGTAAATCTTATTTTATCATCTGCACTGAATTCCTAGCATGAACAGCTGGGCATGATTGTGGCTGATAGCATTAGCAATAGCACTTAGATCAGGAATAGGGTTCAGCTAAGATTCTGTGCAGTTCGGAGAACCCCCAAATCATACTCCTGGATAGTCCTGCCAAGCCCTGCCCAGCCCTCCCCTACCAGGCATCCCCACATAGCTGGAGGCCAGGGAGGGCAAAAAACAGGCTTCCCAGAAGTTCGGGAAGGCTGGAAATGGGCCCATTTCTGGCTTCCAGAGAGCCTCCGGAGCCAGGAGGCCATTTTTGCCCTCCCAGATGCTCAAGGAAAGCCTCCAGAGCCCGGGAAGGGCAAAAATGCTCCCCGCCATAGTTCAAGAGGCCAACTAGGCCAAGCCCACCATGGCCACACCCACCCAGCAAATTGCTTAAATTTTTGAAGCCCATCCCTGAGTTAGATTATTATTATTATTATTATTATTATCATTATCATTATCATCATCATCATTATTATTATTATTATTATTATTATTATTATTTATATACCGCCCTTCTCCCGAAGGACTCAGGGCGGTGTATAGCCAACCATAAAACTTTGTTACAATTATGAAAGTTAAAAAAGTTAAATATACCATTTCACAGTGTTTTACAACCCTCTCTAAGCATTTTACAGAGTCAGCATCTTATCCCCAACAATCTGGGTCCTCATTTTACCCACCTCAGAAGGATGGAAAGCTGAAACAACCTTGAGCCAGTCAGTATCTAACTCCTGGCAATGGGCAGAGTTAGCCTGCAATACTGCATACTAACCACGGCACCATCAAGGCTACCTGATCCTCTTAAAGGGTAGATACAGGACCAAAGTTTTGCATGGAGCGTCTCCTTTTCCATCACCACAGACAAAGAAAGATGCATGGCACTGTGGGGGATATGGGGTTATCCCTGACCTGAGCAGCTTTGTGGAGATGTGAAGATATGAAGATTGCATCAGAAGAATAATTGGCAGGCAATCTTTTTACCCAAGGCAGAGAATATCAATATTGCAAAAGCATGTTGTAATGAGTACTGTCAATAGTATGATTGTAATCATCAACCAGCAGACCTGGACTAGAATGCTGGACGATCCCAGTCAATGTGAATTAAAGAAAGAGCAGAAAAACTGTAGCCAAGTTATTGATATGGTTTTATCCAAGCAGTCGCATTTGTTTAATAACATATAGGTAGTGCTTGACTTACAACAGTTCGCTTAGTGACTGTTCAAAGTTACAAAACACTGAAAAAAGTGACACAACCATTTTTCACCCTTACCACCCTTGCAGCAATCCCATGGTCACATGACCAAAATCCAGAGGCTTGGCAGCTGACTCCTGTTTATGATGGTTGAGGTATCCCGAGATCATGTGATCACCTTTTGCGACCTTCTGACAAGTAAAATCAGTAAGGAAGCCAGATTCACTTACCCAGAGTGTTACTAACTTAACAACTGCAGTGATTCACTTAACAGCTGTATCAAGAAAGATACTGAAAGGGGACAAGATTGACTTAACAACTGTCTCACAGGAATTTTGGCCTCAGTTGTGGTCATAAGTCGAGGTGTACCTGTATTTTGAATATTATAAGCCTCCCAGAAGTTTTTTGGGAGTTGGATAGACTTCAAAACCAATAAATCCCATAAAACTTCTTATATGCATGATAAATCTATAGAGAAAAACTCATTCTAACATTTCTGTACAAGCAAATTAACATGGTCTCAGTGGTGGGATTCAAAAATTTTTTTATTACCGGTTCTGGCGTGGCTTGGTGGGCATGACTTGGTGGGCATGGGCATGTGACTAGGTGGGTGTGACTTTTTTTGCTTTTTTTGCAGCCATCCCCTACCCATTTTTGGGGCCTTCTGGGCTTTAAAGGAGCCTTGGGGGGGGGGGATTTTTTCTCCCAGAAGGCTCCTCTGAGGCTCAGGAAGGAAAATAAACAGAGCATGGGAGGGGCACACAGCACTACTCCACACTCCATTTTGGGACCTTCCTAGCCATAGAGGAGCCTCTGGGGGGGCTCCCAGAAGGCTCCTCTGGGCCTCAGAAAGGCAAAAAATGGAGTGGGGACTGAGCCCCTCCCTCCATTTTTTTGCCTTCCTGGGCCTCAGCAAGGGGAATCCCAGCACAGCTGATCATATAAACAGCTGATTGTCAGAAGGAAAAAAAAAAGAAAGGAATACCTTAAGGGGTGAGCGTTAGGCGGGTGGGGTGAGCGAGCATTGGGCAGGCAGGGTGGGGCAAGCGAGCAAGCAGTGACTGGGTGACCAGGTTGGGAGCGTGGCCAGCCAGAACTTACTACCCATTCAGTGACCCATGCCAAATCCTTGCTACCGGTTCGCCCGATCCAGTGCGAAGTGGCTGAAACCACCACTGATCTGCCTGTAAGTATAGAATTTGTTATACACAAGTGAATTAGCATTGTATTTACTTATCAAACTATCTGCATATTTTTACCAGGAAATATAAACATGGTATAAAATGCAAACTTAAATAAAATTTGATGTAAAGAAAGTAAAAAAAATATTTAAGGGAAAAGAATAAACAAACAACACTATAGAATGGAGGCAACATTTGTTTCCTTTTACCAGTCACTGAAAAGAAAAAAAGAAAAAATTGCTAATAGATCAGAAAAGTGGGGAAAACCTGGCATTTTCTTTTGTAAAGCTTTTAATGGAAGCTTGTTTATTTATTTATCACTTTTAAATCCTGCTGGATGAACCACAGATTCCCAGGAGTTTATAGTAATAAAAGTAACACAGTACATTAAAAATGAAGATGTCACGATAAAAATAAATATAGATTTAACATCAATTACTCTGGTTCTAACAGAGCCATCAATCTCCAGTATGTTCTGAAATAAATAAGAACGCTGCATAAAACTCCAGATAAAACAATGGCAACAATTACATATTAAAATGTAAATGTGATCTGCTGAATTAAGCTAATGAAGATTGTACAGCACAAAAAGAAATAATCACTACCTAATATTTGCAAATCAAACTGTTGCCAAAGGACATTGCTTTGGACCTCTTTTTTTTTTTAAAAAAGGGTTAGGGTTAGCTTGCGTGTGTGTGTGTGTGTGTGTGTGTGTATAAACAAACTTAGGTGGGAAGGTAACAGCACTCTGTATGCCTTTCGCATATAGCAAGCACTCTTGGCCACATGACCACAGAAAATGTCTTCGGACAATGCTGGCTTCCTTGGCCAAGAAACAGAGATGACCATCGCACCCTAGAGTTGGACAAGACTGGGACAAGGAAACCTTTACATACGCTAGCTCGATACCCGTGCTTCACTACGAAACTATGTGGTTGGGCTTAGTTTTTGGGTAGCAAAATAAAGGGGGAAAAATTCTGCCTCTGCCTACCAACATCCATTGGTATTCATCTGGCTAGTGTCCTTGTCAGTGTGTGAGAGAGTTGAGGGCTGTTTGGAAACTGAAGCATATTTGCTATGTGATCAAGAAGGAGACAACAAGGAGCCTGGGTGTGGCTTAGCTCAACTGTTCTTTACTATGAAACTGAAACTCCTCTCTTCTGCTTGTGTTTTGCATTTGGAACAGAGATTTTGTGATGATGCGTGAGTGGTATTTCGCTTTTACACACACACACACACACACACACACACACACACACACACACACACACACATACATGCAGGTCTTGGCATGTTCGGGTCTTTTCCTGTATAAGATTGAGACTATCTTGGCAACGTTTCGACGAGATCTCACTCGCCATCTTCAGGCTGGTGCTTTCGGCTTTGTGCTTGTGCAAGCAAAGGGTGATTGGAGCTGCCATCTCTCTATAAATACTGGTGGGAAGATGTGGGGAGCTGGATCTGTGTGCTAGACCAGCCCGCTTACAACAGATCCAGCACACCACAGCTCCCCACAAGATACTCTCAATCTTACACGGGAAAAGACCCGAACACACCAAGACCTGCATACCTGTACCCGTGAAAATCTATGAAAACATATATATATATATGTTTTAAACATATATATAAGCTGCCATAGATATTTATCATTGTAAATTACTCCCTGTGGTAAGATGGGTGGCCAATACACACACACACACACACACACACACACACACACACACACACACCTTATAAATTAGAAAGTAGTATCAGCTTTGACTAATATAATATACTTGTAAAATAATTTTTCATGAATGTAAGAAAACAGTATGATGGCTAACCAGTTAAGATGCTGGGCTTGTTGGCTGGAAAGCCAGCAGCCCAAGTTCGAGGCCCGAATCCATGTATGATGGGATGAGCTCACATCCTTGCTCCAGCTCCTACCATCTAGCAGTTCAAAAGTATGTAAATGTGAATAGATAAGTAGGTACCACTTTGGTGAGAAGGTAACAGCGCTCCATGATGTGATGCTGGCCACATGACCACATGGGAGAGTGCTGGCTCAACGGCCTTGAAATGGAGATGAGCGCCGCCCCTATAGTTGACAACTAGCAGAGTAAAATCCACAGGAAAGCTTTAAATTTTGTCTTTTCCTTTCTTTCTTTTTTTAAAGTGCACTACAGTTTATAGTGTTTTAGAAACCTTGTATGAAGCCACTCCAATATTTTAGCACTTCAGAAGTATCTCATCCTTTTTAGTTATTTTCTGAAGACTTTGTAATCTCATAGCTGATCAGATCAAATGTTAATCATCTCTATTTTATTGCCCATTCCGGTTGACCTTTGAATACTTTATCTCAGAGGTAAATAAATGTAACATTTGGAACATATACTGGTACTTTATCTCTTACTTCTATTGCAGGGCTAATTTGTCTTGGATCTATTGCATGAAATATGAATGTAATGTCAGACATCACAACATTACTGCATTCTGCAGCATTCAGTGATGATAAATTTTTAAAATGTCTATGGACAGTAAGTCTGATAAAAGCAATGAAGGCCTTTTTTTGTTGTTAATGGGATTTTTTTAAAAACCCACTCCTCAGGAGGTTATGAACCACTGTTGTGTACATTAACCAGCTTTCTCCATTTTGACACCCTCCATTTAAATTAGGGTATCGCTGGGAGATTGGGAAACATATTAAGAGCACATTAGGAAAGATACCAATAGCAGAAAGAGAAAAGGACATGTTGGAACATCTTATGAGATTAAACCATAGCAAATTACTGAGTCCTGATTACATCTACTTGTGAGTTCTTAGAAAACTCAATTGAACTTGGATTTTTGATGTTAGATATAGTGTGGGTCTCGTATATATTTGGATTTTTATGATTTGGACTTTCAAACGCATTTGATGAATTTATGAAAGGAGTCTGAGTAAATTCAGTGCCCCTAGGACAATCTGCTCTTTTATAATTTAATAACTGGTTAAAATTCAGAAAGCGAAGAATATGACTGAGTGCACCTCCTGAAATGACAGCTGTCTCTTCCTCGGCTCCTTCAGTGAGAGTAACCCCCTGCAGTGGATGCAGACGAATGATTTGTCCATTGCTGCCTCCCTTCCCTTTGACATTAAGATGTTAGGCATATATGATAATGAGAAAATGATGAAATGTGTGTTTTGTTGTTATAATAAAGCCATGCCCTTTGGTATATAACAATGGTGGGATTCAAATTTTTTTACTACTGGTTTTGTGGACATAGCTTGGTGGGCATGGTGTGGCTTGGTGGGCCTGGCAGGGGAAAAATCTCAATTTCCTCCCCACTGCTGGCGGAAGGTTACTGCAAAATCTCATTCCCACTCCACCCCACTAACCTGCTTTCCAGCTCCGTTCTCCTATGCAGGGCAACAAAAGAAGACCCAGCCAATCAACTAGGACTCAGGAGGCAGAGAATAGATGGGGGCAGGGCCAGTCAGAGGTGGTATTTGCCAGTTCACCGAACTACTCAAAATCTCTGCTACCGGTTCTCCAGAAATGGTCAGAACCTACTGAATACCACCTCTGGTATATACATCCGGGTACCAGATGCAAGGAGAAAAACTAGATTGAGGTTAAGGCATTAGATCAGGGCTGTCAAACTCCCGGCCCATGGGCCAGATGAATCACGTGCTGGCCATGCTCATGCCCAGTTTAACAAAGGAGCAAAAAGTCCCAATACACCACGTGATGCTGCTGTGGTGACCTGAGTTTGAAACCCCTGCATTAGATTATACCTTGGGGAAATCTGACTTCTAGTTCAGTTTTGGTCAAATAAACCAAGATTATGATTTTGGTCCAGTTCTATAGGAAGAAGATACTAGGGAGCTACAGATAGTCCTTGACTTACATTCAGCAGCACTGAAAAAAGTAGCTTATGACCAGGAGTGAGTTTCTACCAGTTCTGTCCACCTCTATAGAACCGGTAGTTCTGAAGAGCAGCAGACATAGAACCAGTACTATATCTGCTAATGTTTTTGCCCATCTGCCCACCCGGGCTCTTACCTGACCTTTGTTTCCTGATTTTTTCAACTTCAATGCCGTGCGAGGCACAGCTGCAATTTAAAAAACAGGAAAAAGGGGCTTTTTGAAAGGCTGCTTCTCTGCACGCAACATGCTGATGACGATTTACAGGCACACGCCTGGCAGCGTGCAGGGAAGCACATCATAAATCATCGAACCTTGTAAATGACCGAACTGGTAGTTAACCCTGTCGGATCCCACCCCTGCTTATGACTTTTTTTTTATAACCCCTTTCATTTCCCACCAATTAGTCAGAACTGAAGAAGCTCCTTGGATGAAAAGCAAAAAGGATTCAAAGGAAGCTTCTGCAAAAAGTTTTCAAAGGATTCCAATTGTCTTGTGGAAAAAGCTCCTTTGGGACAACCATGTCTTAAATCAGTGATGGCTAATCTTTTCAGCACCGAGTTCCCGAAGCGTGTGTGTGCACACACATCGCCAAAATGCAGTACATGCATCCCCGCACATGTGCCCCATCCCCGCACATGCGCGGCAGAGAACCGAAGACCAGCTGGCCAGTGGGAGGGGCACATGCATGCGTGAAGGAACTGAGTTGGGGCGACGGCTCACATGCTGAGAGAGAGGGCTCTGCATTGCCATCACGGTCTTAAATGATTGAGAATCTCTATTGACATTGGAGGTTTTACAATTCTCCCAACTTATTTGTTTGTTGAAAAAAAGCATAAATATTTGTACCATTGTAATTGAATGAGTTGCCCTCCAATCCTGATGGCATCTTGGGGAGGACTCAAAATGCAGAACAAGAGGCTGCTGGGGGCCACAGGCTGCTACCCACACCTACTGTAAGAAATGAGTTGAGGGGGAAAATTCTGTTGTGGCCTTGCTAAATAATTTCTATTTAAGAGGATTCAAGTTTCCTTCATTCTTTGTATTGACCCGTTCATTACTTTTTATAATATGTTAATCATTTCAATAAATGATTTACTAGGATGAGTAACCTTGAACTGATGATGATATTTTTCAATAAAGAATAAGATGAAAGGGACTGTCAACGTGTTTCCAAGTGTGTCAAAATCATAACCATTTAAGGTTTTCAATTTGCGAGAAGAAATGTTATTTTTAAATATACTTGTGACCAATTTTACTGGGACATTGTCCAAAATACTATTGGTTGCTATATACATGTTCTTGGAAATTGCTTACTAACCTTTTAAAGTAACCTATAACTTATTTTCTAGTGGGCATAAATAGGCTGATAATGTTTGACATGCAATGGTCTACTCTGTTTGAAATTATTATCTATTAACATTAGGTCTGCTATTCTGTAGAAACTTGTAATGTTTAAATTATTTGGGGAGGGGGTGTTGGAAAGAAAATAAATCAGGCTGAAGCTCCATATGGTGTCTGAAAAGTTTGGGTACAGTTCACAAGGACAAAATGAGTTGCAATGTTTAATTATTATAAAGTAAACAAAACATTAAAACTGAACTCAAAAAGAAAGCAAATAATAAGCAATAAAAAGCAAAACAGAAATATACTCGAGATTTTATAAACATCTACAATATATCATGTTAATCTATGGTGGAAAACAATCACGAGTGATCTGGTTTTGGGTTAATTTTAGGACACCAACGTCTTTTAATAAAATCTGTTAATTAGAAAAAGAGCTACCAGATTATATGTATGTGTGTGTGTGTGTATGAATGTATATATATATGCACACACATACATATACAAATCTGCAATCTAATCAAAATTTTCATTACAACCTTTAAACCAGAAAATAAAAATACATAAACAATAAAAATACATAAAACATACAATATGATAAACCTATAATTGGCTTTCAATAAGAGATTGGACTGCCATTTGTCAGAAATGGTATAGAGTCCCCTGCTTGGGTGGGCGGCTGGATCAGATGACCTATAAGGTCCCTTCCAACTCTGTTAATCTATAATCTGTAAAACTAAAAAGTAAACATAACATAAAATTTTGAAAAATAAATAAAATAAAAATAACAGATAACAGTGGCAATCACCAAAATCTGTATTACTTTTGAAAGGTAGGTAGGTCAGATGGTGACACAAAATCATAAGCTTTGCAAATAACCGTATGTAGAACTACAAATTACAGACTAACTCTCCTTTGCCGAATCAGAGATCAGGAGTGCTCCTTTTCTCCCATCTTCCCCTTGTTCCTTCCCATGTCCTTCTTTGCACTCAGATCTTATCCGAAAACATAAAGTAACTAAAGGGAAGGCTAAGGGTTAGAAACCGGAAGAATGTGAGTTCTTGTCACACCTCAGGCACGAAAGCTGACTAGGTGACTTTGGGCCAGTCACTCTCTCTCAGCCCAACTCACCTCACAGGGTTGCTGTGGGGAAAAGAGGAGGAGGAAGGAAGATTAAGATTTGTCTGTCATCTTCAGTTATTTATAAAAATAAGGGTAGAGTAAAAATAAGCAAATCAATCAATCTTTTTAACTCCCTGCAACTTAACTAACTTAACTTAACTTAACTTCAACTTCCCTTCCAGCTCTATTCTGATTGATCGATTTTTTTACTGTACGTCTTGTCCCAAAGGTTCTTTTTCAAGAGGCAACTGAACTGGTTTTTCTTTGAAGACATTTCACTTCTCATTCAAGAAGTTTCTTCAGCTCTGACTGGATGGTGGGGAATGGGAGGATTTATACCCCTTACAGACAGCTGGTCATTTGCATTCTTTTAGCAAGTTGTTACGGCCACCTGGAGGTTTATCTGTGTCCTCAGGGTCACCTGAGTAGTGCAAATGGGTGTGGACCCTTCCTGGAACTGTTGAAAGGACTGTGTTGTACAGTTCCAAGAAGGCTTCACACCCATTTGTACCTCATGGAGTCATGGAATCCTTGTGCTGTCCCTTCCCTGAGCTGGCCTGCCTCAAAAGGCTAACAGTAATTTCACTCTACAATCATAGAATCATAGAAGCAACCTTGGAGGTCTTCTATCTAGTCCAACCTCCTGCAGGAGACTTTACATCATCCCAGTCAAAGGTTGTCCAATCTATTCTTGAAAACTTCCAGCAATGGAGCACCCATAACTCCAGGAGTCAAGCTGTTCCATTGATTAATTGTTCTTATTGTCAGGAAATGTCTCCTTGGGTAAAGCACAAGACGTACAGAAATGTAAAGAATTACTGGAGAACAGAGAACAGTAAACACCAACCCAATACAGAAACTAGACAACCAGTTCAAGAGAATTCTCAATGACCTCATCAAGAAATAATAAATCACAAAAGAAAAACAACCATGGATGAAAAGCAGTGGACCTGTCCTTCCACACGTCTACGTGGGCCCAAAACTAGGGTTTCTTTTTTCTTTCTTTTTTATTATGTTGTTATCTTAATATTTGGCCTTATTTCAATACTGTGAATATTATTAAAGTTCTATTACTTGGATACCTTAGAGTACTGGAAATAGAAAGAAAATAAAAATATATTCTATTGATATTAATTACAATTAAAGATAGCAATATTACAAGCATTAAATCTATTTGGTTTTTTCATTCAAAGTTGAGCATAAAACAGCAACAAGAATGCTGTGACTTAAACGTTAATTCTTAAGCTACAGCAATTATTTAATATTAAAATCTCTTTTATGTTTGTGCTTGTGTTAGTGAAAGGAAACAATAGATGAATGGCACACATTTAATAAGAAATAAAATACTAAAAAAAGGAGAGAGAAAAGAAAAAAACCTATTAGGTTTATGACCTCTCCCTTATAATAGATACGCTAATTTTCAATATTTGTACACATTCAGCCTCCTGAGAATCTGAACAATAGGTGATTATATTTACATGCTGTGTGATATGCATGAGAGATTTTCAAGCAGAGGCTGAAGGCCCTCATCAGAGATACTGTGCTAACCACTGTTTTGCATTCATTGAAAGTTGACAAATTACTTTTACCTCTGTTTCTAACTAAGTGGACTATTCCATCCTGTTTTCCTTATTGGTCTATTCATTGATGGCTTCCCACTAACTACCTATCCCTTTGAAATAGATGGCCATTAAACTCTTGCAAGTTTTCTTGAATCTGCCTTTTGTATCTTCTGTCTGCTCCTAAATTGCATTTTGTTCACCATCTAATATAGATACTGATATATATATATTGGTGAAGCACTTAAATGTTTAATAGGGTTATATAATTGTAAAGATTATATATTCAGCCATAACCAGAATGCTGATTTTATTTAAATACTATTTATTTGATAAATAGTAGCTACATTATATATTTCTTTTCAATATTCAGGCTGTTTTATTTTATTAACATTGTAAAATGCCCATATCTAGCGGACTACGGGGAAATGCATATAAAGTCTATTCTGTGTCCAACATCTCAGTATATTTGTATGATTGTCTGGCCAAAATGTGCTATCCAATCTATTGCAGAAATTAAATTCAATCACTTTTGCTGATGTCTACTTCCAGCTAAATGAAGAGTTTTTAAAACAGCACAATTAAAACAAAATATATTAGATGGTGTGTCTATTATATGTTACTTTAGTATAGCCTTTAACTTCTCTGATCATTGGCTCTTCTGGCTGTGGCTGATTAGAGTTAGAGTCCAACACCTTTGGGAAGGCCAAATGTTCTACCCCTATTTGAAATTTTGACTACTGTCATAGGAGGCTTAGAAAAGGAGAAACAAATTAAGAGCCTATCAAGAACTTTGTTATACCTCATATCCAAAACAGAAAAGTCATAAAAAAACCTCTCCACATAAAATCAACTCTATGACCTCCTACGGGTAAAATATATTATGATGCTATATTAGAATTCAGAGTCTTTGAAGGAAGACAGGGCCAAAAATGCATGTTGCTTAAAGGCTTCCAAGAGTTCCACAGGGCTATTCTGGTTTTCATTCCTGAGTTTAATACTGATTGCTAGCCTGGATTATTTAACTAAATAATAAGCAGAAAAACTGCATGTATTTTCCTGAAATATGCTACCTGATAATATCCATTCCAGCTGTCAGACCACCCCAAAACAAAATATTCCATCTGTTCAGTATCCTTTAATGTATGACTGAAAAGGCTGTGAAATGAACTTAAAGCTCAGGGGCAGAGTGGTGTCCTCATTTGTGTTTCTTCTAGAAACTAGCTGTGAAGAATTCCAGTCTTTGCCTGTTTTGTCCTTAATAATAATATTTATTGGTAAAGCTCCATTTGACTACTAGAAAGCTCTTGGCACTTCTCCAGTAAGTGCTAATGATCTTACTGTTTTGGAATAAAAGAAGAGGTATAAGAGAAGACAAAGAGAAAGGGAAGGGAAGAAAAGAAAAGTTTTTGCTTGTGAATCCTTACAAAGGCTTTTTGTTAAAGTAATGGCAACAAATAAAAGAAAAGCTACAAATGTTTGTCCTTTGTTTTTCTAAGCTCCTTCCAAAACGTTTCTCATGATTTCCCCAACTGGGAGCCCCTTCAGATCATAGGGGTTTCAGCTCTAAGGCTCTAGATGTCAAGTTAGCTGTAAACATTTAGTTTGGTCAAAGAAAAATAATGGTTAAGAATCGGCAACATGCTGGGACATATTGCTGAGTCAGTCAAGGGCAACAAGAACTTTCTGGGTACTAAGCCTACCCTTCCTCACCAAATTGTTCTGCCACTGATGGATAGTAGTCAGTGATTATACATATATTATACAGTGATTGTTATACATTAACCTTCTTCCAAAGAGGTGAGGGGCTGGCATTCTCTTCCTCATAGGATGTCATCACAGCAATTCTCTAGTCTTGTGATGACCCAGAGTGGGATACAAACACCATCACAGAAAACAAGTAAGCCCCTTTTACTCCTTCACTTTGCTTCCAAGTTTCGAATATCCTTGATGGAAGACAAAAAACTCCCACATCAACAGTTACAAGAAGGAGGAAAAAAGCAACATAAACCAGGCAAGATAAGGGCTGGAGGAAGTCCACAGATAACAGAACAAACACTGGGAAGGACTGCCAAATTCAGAGAGGAACCATAAACAAGAGATATTTCCATGCTTTGTTTCCAGCATTCACCTGTATGCATGTCCGTCCCCTTATTCAGTTATTACAGCTGCAGCCCATGAAGAGGATCAAGGCCCTCTCCTCCTGAGTAGTCCACGTCTCTCCCTTATCCTACTCTTCCCTGTGTGCCCTAGGATGGATAGGGGATGGGCCTGGGTCCTCCTCTGACTGCCCAGCCAGCCTCTGCCCTTCCCAGCTTCCTCCACAACCTCCGGAGCCACACTTCCACTCCCTGTCGGCTGTTCCTCCTCTGACTCAGAGTCAGTCTCCACCAGAGGCATGACAAGTCTTGAGGCAGAAGAGAAAGAGAGAGAAGCAGAGAATGACTGGTCCACGGTATCTAGTGAGAATTGTGGCTGAGTGAATATTAGAATAGTGGGGTTTCTGTACTCCGATTCCAACATCCAAATATCCAGACCTGTATGGATCATTTTGACTATCCTTTCACTGAAAGTCGTTCCTCTCCATGTAGTATCCCAGGCAGAATGAGCAGAAATGAAATATTCCACAATTAATTACAACTTACTAACTGCTTGTTTTCTAAGGCCAAGTCTGGACTGCAAAAATCCATCTAAAAATACTGCAAATCCTAACTACTTGATGCCATATTTGATAGCTTTGTTTTTCTCTGCATGAACTAGAGAAGAAAAATCCTTCACTTTGACAGAGGATGAGTGGTGTGCAAAGTAACAAGCTGGATCAGTGGTGGGTTTCAAAAAATTTTCCTACCAGTTCGGTGTTAGCACATGCTTTGTGCATGCGCAGCATTTGCAACTCACCTTCTGCTGCAAGCCCTGTGTGTTTTGTAGAGAGAGTTTCCAGGATAGCTGAAAGTCTTCAACAGGATGTGAATTGGTAGGCAAAATACTACACTATTTTTTTTTCTTCTTCTCCTGGATTATCAGCTTTAATGGGATCAATTGGTTTGAAAATCCTATTTTCCTCTTCAGACAGAAGACATGGTCTAGAAAGATCAGGCATTCAATAAGCGCCATTCAAAAGGTTTAACAAGCTTTTCTCTAACATTTTTGGAAAACATACCTTCTGGAAAATATTGGCAGAGCTGACACCATCTATAGCAGGGGTGTCAAACTCAAGGCCCGTGGGTCAGATCTGGCCCATGGGGTGCTTAGATCTGGCCCACAGGGCCACACTGGAAACAGCGAAGGATGAGCCCATGGTGCCTCTGTCAGTGAAAACGGAACTCAGGAGGGCTCTCCCGAGCTCCATTTTCTCTGGCAGAGTGCTTGCAGGAGGCCGTCACAGCCAAAAACAGAGCCTGGGAGGGATGCCCCTGACATGAGTGATGTCGAGCTGGTCACGTACACCCCACCCACAGCCACCCGGCCCCCGAGGTCAAACACAACCCTGATGCGGCCCTCAATGAAATCGAGTTTGATGCCCCTGATCTATAGGATTTGATCTACCCAGAATCCTTAGTGATTGTGATGCTATATAAATTTGATAAACAAAGAAGCAAACTAGTAAATTTTATATTATACATTAATGCTGAAAGTAATCAGATAGAAAACAAAAGTATCCTAGGTGAACAACAAGTTGCGTTCAAAACAGGATGATCTACAAGAGAATACAGAGTTGTGATAAAGCTAGAGGCACACCATCCACTGTGGTTGGTAGGGCAAAGCTTCCAGCCCTTTTGTAAGTTAATAATGATACAGTTGTTGTTTTTTCCACAGGCTCATATTGGCTTTAGGATGCCTAGAAAATTCTTGCACACCATTGCAGAGAAAAGCATCTACAAATAAACTACCCAAGGATAAAGATAATAGTTTTGGTACAAGCCTTAAGTTGCATTGTTGATTTATAGATGGACACAAGACAGAACAGGTAAAATATTTCAGTTATCTTGAAGTGCTGGTCCCCTCTTCTAGGAATTTGAAACTGCAAAGAGAACACAGTGTTGTTAGGTTATAGGAATTCAACAGCTATCCTGGAATTTCTCCACCCAGAAAGGGATAGTCTGGTACAGGAAGTCCTCGACCTGCACCACAGTTATAACCACAATTGAGCTCAAAATGTATGCTGCTAAGTGAGACATTTGTCAAGTGAGTTTTCCCCATTTTATGACCTTTCTTGTTAAATGAATCACTGCATTTGTTAAGTTAGTAACCCGGTTGTTAAGTGAATCTGGCTTCCCTACTGACTTTCCTAATCAGAAGGTTGCAAAAGATGATCCCATGACCCCGGGGCATTGCAACTGTCTTAAATATGAGCCAGTTGCAAAGCATCTGAATTTTGATCACGTGACCATGGGATGTTGCACTGGTCGTTAAGCATGAAAAACGGTCACAAGTCACTTTTTTCAGTGCTACTGTAACTTTGAATTAAATGGTTGTAAGTTGAGGACTACCTGTACACACAGCCACAACATTTATTTCAACCAAAACCACTGGCATACCTTCTCCATGGGCACCACATTGTCGCCTATTCTAACTAGAAGGCACCCTCGTCAGTGAAAGTAGAGTTCCTTGACTATTATATAAAAGATACGGTAAAGTCTATCTATTAGTTTATCTACCATGATCAAATGTGTGATTGCAGCTGCCTTTAGCAGATGTAATAAATGTGTTCACTTGTGAATAAAGTTAAGGGCCATAGTTATTTGTAATGACAGAATGTATACAGGTAGTTGGTGCCTGCCTTTTCTTAACATCCTGAATTTTCCCATCTCTTTGTCAACAGCAAAAGATAGATTAAAAATTGCTGTTCTGAAATCTGACGTTTATGTTTCACATTCCTTCATTTATTTAAAGATCAATGAACAATAAGTGTTAACAGATAACAGATAATCAGAGTTGGAAGGGACCTTGTAGGTCATCTAGTCCAACCCCCCGCCCAAGCGTGAGACCCTACACCATTTCTGAAAAATGGCAGTCCAATCTCTTCTTGAAAGTCTCAAGTGATGGAGCTCCCATAACCTCCAAGGGCAAAGTGTTCCACTGGTTGATTATTCTCATTGTCAGAAATGTTAATGTTTTAAAATTAATGTTAGTTAATTAATGTCCATTAATGTTATTCAAAATAAAGAATAAGTTCCTGACTGTGAGACATAGTGAGCTTTTGCATGTCATATATGTTGGTCTATGTTCTTTGTTAAGCCACCCTAATTGTTAATTTCCAATTCAGTGTAATTTCTAAGTCATTGTATTGCATGACCCCATAAAATGGGTTAATTTAGTAATTACTGTATGTTAAGCATACTGTTTAACGTAACAGCTTTTAGCATTAGCCAGTGGAAATAAGTTATTAGACATTGATTTGGACACTTCTTTTCTCTTTTAATTAAATACTTTCTAGCTCTGTTACATTTACCTATTGTATCTTACATATGCAGAGTCATTCAGTTCAAATTGTTTATAAATATTTTAAATAAGCAAATAAATACAGGTGAGAATATGCAACTCAGGATTTATATTTCAACATGTTTTAGACCAGAGGTCTCCAACCTTGGCAACTTTAAGTCAGCAAAGCTGGCTGAGGAATTCTGGGAGTTGAAGTCAACAAGTCTTAAAGTTGCCAAGGTTGGAGACCCCTGTTTTAGATGACAACTCCTACGATGACTGAAATGCCAGGAGTTGAAGTTTAATGTATTTGGAGTATTCCAGATGATGGGGGGAAAAAACCACTTTGAATATTGTGGAAAGAGCTGATATTTTCAAGGGACAATTGCTCATTAACAATACCATTTAGGGTGTTTTGCTTACCTAATGCCAATTTACAGAAACTACACTGGAGACACAATATTAAAATAGATGGAAGAAGAACAAGTTAAAGAAACAACGATTGCTTGGGGAAAAATTTTGAATATGGGCTTGATTTAGAGAAATGGCAGAAATTGTGGTCTCGAAATTATAAAATGACAATGTCAACAGCATATAAAGAGAGTTTGTATAAGATGTTTTACAAATGGCATTTATCCCCGGAAGAATAGCAAGAATGTTCAAGAATAAATCGGAGAAATGTTGGAAGTGTCATCAGATACCTGAATCATATTATCATATGTGCTGGACATATGCTGAGGCTAAAAGATATTGGACTAAAATCCATACGTGGCTGGAAAAAATGACAAAAAAGCACATAGATTTAAAACCAGAGATATTTTTATTGGGTATTATACCTGAAATATACAGTAGAGAATTGATATATTTGATTGTAAATATATTAACAGCAGCTAGAATTGTATTTGCTAAAAATTGGAAAAATGAGAAAATTCCAACAGAAGATGAAGTTATTAAGAAAATAATGGAGTGTGCAGAATTGACATTTGAAATTAGAGAGCAAGAAGATAAACATTTTTATAAAATATGGGATTTATTTTATCAATGGCTCTATTTTATCAATAGATCTATTTTATCAATAGATAAAAAAACAGGGAAATGAAATATTTTATAAGATTATATAAGTATAATAGAATTATAGAGAGAAAATAATTTAAGGATATACTATTATTGAAACTATTAGTGATGATGAAATGAATGTTATACTGTAAGTTAAGCTAAAATAGTGAACAGCTCACATAAAATGATGGAAGGTTAGTAATAGTCTATAAATGATTAACAATGCTAATAATATACATATATATATATATATATATATATATATACTTTGTATTACCACACCCTGTTAGCCCCAATTAAGGGAGAAAGCATACTGCTTTCTTTTCTGTCTTTCGAGCTCATCACCAGAGACCATACCGACAGAAAGCTATTGGTTCGTTGCCTTTGTTTACATGTGTGTAAGGTTTTTAAGCTGATAATTTTAAATAATAATAAGGGAGACTAGTATAGATCTATTTCGAGCTAGTTAGCTCTCTTCAGCTAGCCATACCCTTACTGGGATTCGAACCAGGGAAGTATTACATGTAGGCAGTTGTAATTGCCACTACAACACTGGCTCTCTCCTTATCAGCTCAGCAGGGGAATAAGTATATACTTGTATTACAACACCCTGTTAAGCCCAATTAAGGGAGAAAGCATACTGCTTTCTTTTCTGTCTTTCGGCTCATCACCAGAGACCATACCGCAGAAAGCTATTTGTTTTGTTGCCTTTTGTTTACATGTGTGTAAGGTTTTTAAGCTGATAATTTTAAATAATAAAGAAGGGAGACTAGTAGTAGATCTATTTCGAGCTAGTGTAGCTCTCTTCAGCTAGCCCTAACCCTTACTGGATGCGAACCAGGTAGTATTACATGTGAGGCAGTTGTAATTGCCACTACACTAGCTGAAGAGAGCTAACTAGCTCGAAATAGATCTATACTAGTCCTCCCTTATTTATTATTTAAAATTATCAGCTTAAAACCTTACACACATGTAAACAAAAGGCAACGAAACAATAGCTTTCTGTCTGTATTGTCTCTGGTGATGAGCCGAAAAGACAGAAAAGAAAGCATATGCTTTCTCCCTTAATTGGGCTTAACAGGGTGTTGTAATACAAAGTATATACTTATTCCCCTGCCTTGAGCTGATAAGGAGAGAGCCAGTGGTGTAGTGCAATTACAACTGCCTCACATGTAATCTTCCCTGGTTCGAATCCCAGTAAGGGTATGGCTAGCTGAAGAGAGCTAACTAGCTCTAAATAGATCTATACTAGTCTCCCTTATTTATTATTTAAAATTATCAGCTTAAAAACCTTACACATATATATATATATATATATAATTGATTGATAATATGAGAATTTATACAAATCACAGAGGAAAGACTATAGAGATTGTGCACAAAAGATTTGTGCCAACCGACACACTGTATGTAATTTGAAAGATGTTTTTATGTTTGTGTAATATGTTTGTGTTAAAAAAATTAAAAAAATTCTTTAAAAAAAAATTGACAGGAGTGCCACTGACACCTTGTGGTTATTTATATGAAGAAAACTTCCTTGCACAATGGAAAGAGTACTAGGGCAATTTTGCACTGCCCTTTGAATGCTGTTTGTTTAAGCCAACTTGAGAAATTGTAGTCCAGGTTACAGTAGCTTGGTAACAGGGCTAGACTCATGCTCAATCTAGACCAAGGGTATCCAACCTTGGCAACTTTAAGATTTGTGGACTTCGACTCCTGTTATTTGTTCTTGCTGAATCTCGCCTTTCCTAAATAATTGAAAACCTTGAATGCTTTCATACACAGAATAACAAAATTACAGAGTTGGAAGGAATCTTGGAAGACTTCTGGTCCAACCCACTGCTCAGACAGAAAACCCTATACCATTTAGAGAAATGGTTGTGCAATCCCTTCTTAAAACTTCCAGTGTTGGAGCATTCACAACTTCTGGAGGCAAGTTGTTCCACTGATTAATTGTTTTAACTGTCAGGAAATTTCTCCTTAGTTCTAGGTTGCTTCTCTCCTTGATTAGTTTCCATCCATTGCTTCTTGTCCTGCCTTCAGATGCTTGGGAGAATAGTTGGATCCCTTCTTCTTTGTGGTATCTCCTTAGATATTGGAAGACTGCCATCATCTCACCCCTAGTCCTTTTTTTTCATTAAACTTGACATACCCAATTCCATCAACTGTTCTTTATGTTTTAGCCTTCAGTCCCCTAATCATCTTTGTTGCTCTTCTCTGTACTTCTATTGTGATGCCCAAAACTGGATGCAGTATTCCAAGTGTGGTCTCACCAAGGCATTGTAAAGTGGTATCAGCACTTTACATGATCGTAATTTATTACCTTTGACACTAAAGCAGGCTTTCTTTCTTTCTTTCTTTCTTTCTTTCTTTCTTTCTTTCTTTCTTTCTTTCTTTCTTTCTTTCTTTCTTTCTTTCTTTCTTTCTTTCTTTCCTTTCTTTCTTTCTCTTCTTTTACAGTACCATTGGTGTTCTGATACTACAGTAACTAAAATAATAGTTATAGGAAATAATAAAGTAATAGGAAACATTTTTGGGGTTTGTATCAAGGAAGAATTCAACTTCAGAGAGACAAGAACTCCAAGAAGTTCTGCTTCAGAGACCCAAGTTAATAACTCGATTCCATAAAATAAGCTCTTCAAGGTTACTATTTTAAAAAAAAAAAACTTCTATGCTTAGCAACTTCTCCAGTGCAACTATGGATAAACAAGAGGCTAATCTATAAGAGGAGGCTCTAAACTTCAGTCCTTTTCACTTCCAAATACTGGGGAATTACTAGCAACTTTTTCAAGGAAGAGCAAATGTGATGAGTTGATTTCACTTGGAAGACCTTCCCACTTCAAGGAAGGCACATGTGGCACACCGACTGAAACTGGGCAAAGGCTTCCTGGTGGCCATGATTCTATTTTCTCATCCAGCAGTCCCAGAATACAGTGGAGCCTCGGGTTATGACCATAATCCGTTCCAGGATTTTGGCTGCAACCCGATTTGGTTGTGATTGGAAACATAACTGTCTGCGGGGTTGTGGCACCAAAGCGGAAATTGGTGCAGAAAGGGAATCTGTCTATGCTGATTTTGTCCGCCACCCTGATTTTTAAATCATGTTCCGATTCAAATATCGGGTATATTTTTTGTTCGCCACCGGATTTGTTCGCCAGCAGAAGCGTTCGCGACCTGAGATTCCACTGTATGATCAAATTACAGATCTGTTCTTTCCGGCCATGTGTCAGCATTCCGAGTAATCCACCCATTGAAAGCAGAACTCCAAGGCAGGTAGATTCCTCTAAGAACATGTCATATCTGCACAGCTGGTGAAAGTCAACTCTGAAAGTTCCCGCAGTTTTCACCTAACTAAACGATTAATACTTCCCCTCTCCCCAGTGTCACCAGTCACATCATCCAGCGAATATGACTGGCAGGCTCCTCTCCTCCTTCACCAGCCACTGTTACGATGACCTTGGTTCCCACAAGAAAACTTTTTATTTTGACTGCAAGCCGGGCTATATACTTCTCCCCCTCCCCTTCTTTCTCAGGCTTTGTGGCAACTGTGAGGCAGGACAAGATGGCTTCAGCCAGGTTTGTTTCAGAGTTGACACCATATGCTTCTTCCTGGCAATTCTAGGGCTTTTAAAGAACTTCAATCAACAATGAATAACTGTGTATTCCTTGGGTTCGACCTTCATTTCATTCATCCTATCTTGGCTTCACATCCTTCAAGCATGGGAACAAAACTTCAAGAGCAGATTTCTCCCAGATGTCATGTAGATCATGTAGATGTCAAAAAGGGAAGGAGAGGAAACTGAACCCTTGAGCATACTACAAGATGCAGAGATCAAGCTAATTTCTTCTCCTGCATCTAAAATTATATCAAGAGCAGAACCCCTATGAAATAATGCATCTGATCCTCAGCCTTCACAGGCAGTCCAAAGAATACTAATTAGACTAGTGCTGTGATCAGAGTTGGGTGGTTGAAAATCTGCAGGTTCCGGAGTGAAGAGTTCTGAGATGATGGGAAGGTCACCAAAGATGGAGGAGGACTGGAGAGGAAGAAGAGGATCCAAATAAGAAGAGCAAAATCTTATTAGCCATGAGATATTGCCGACTAAGTATAATTAATAACTTGATTAACTCTAAGGCAGGGGCGGGCTGCTGAGGGTTCGTAGGGGTTTGAGAGAACCCCTAGCTAAGATTCTGTGCTCTTAGGAGAATCCCCACATCCCACTACTGGCTAGCCCCGCCCACCCCTCCCCTCTCAGGAGTCCCCACATGGCCCATGTTTTGGATGCAGGTAAGTGCAGGGCGTGCACGGAGGCTTGGGGAGGGTGAAGAACAGCCCACCCAGAAGTTCAGGAAGACCAGAAACAGGCTCATTTCTGGTTTCCAGAGAGCCTCTGGAGCCCAGGGAGGGCAAAAAGGCCCCACCCACCCCGGCTGTGGTGCAGGAGGCTGACTAGGCTATGCCCACTATTGCCACGCCCACCCAGCAACCTGGCAGAGAACACCTTGCTAAAAATTTTGAAGCCCACCCCTGCTCTAAGGGCATGGGTAGATTTTAGTCATAGTTACACACTTCGGCTAATCACATGGCTATATTCTGGAGTAAAATCACTGGTAGCAGCAAAAATGTTACTTTTAAAAGTGGGGAGATACTGTACTTAGGAACAAGTACCTTCCCACTTTTTCTTTATAACAAGAAAGTTATACATTAAGGTGTGACCTTCCAACCTCTCTTTTGGGGGTCTTTGTAGGCCAGGAGAGATGTGTTTATTGGCTTAGGCTACGCGGTTTACATGATTAGCCTTGGATGGCTGAAAGAAAAATCAATGCTTTCTATTCTTGATGCATGTTGTGAAATTCTTCAAAAGATTTTTATGTGCTGGACATTGGTTGAATCCTGAGAACCCAGCTTCCTCTGTACACAGAATGTCAATATCTATACAATTTTCTTTGCCATAGTTATAGAATTGATTTGTTATTGTGTTCCTTCAATTTTTTTTCCTATTTCCCAGTCTGCCCTACAGGTCTGACATTGTAGTTCCTATCCAAATGCAGGACTAATCAAGTACATTAGACTTACAAGACATACAAGACTAGCCAGGTACTATCACCTATTCTGGGATGAATGCAATAGTTCTTAAAACATAATCTATGGAAAATAATCTATGTTTAATAAGATAGAGTCAATACATCATATTATGAATACCATATTAGGCAGAAATGTAAACTGCATGAATAAAAAGAAAGCATAAAGGACCAATTCATCATATTTTTTCTAAATTGTTAATGGGGAAGATTAGCATTTTGGGATCTCATTTCAAATTTTTAAATCAGAAAAATTACAAGTAGTTTCTATAATGACTTATTCAACAGGAAGGCAAGCCATTCAGTTCAATTGGAATTACTTCCCAGTAAGAGCTCAAGAAGGGGGTGCCATGGCTCAGCGGTTGAAGACGTTGAGCTTGACTCAATGTCTTTAACCGCTGATAGGCAGAAAGCTATCAGGTTTGAGACACAAGTGCTGTGCATTGGAATGAGCTCCCTTTCTTGCCCCAGCTCCTGCCCACTAGCAATAGCACTTAGACTTATATACCACTTTATTGTGCTTTACACTGTGGTAAATAAGACTCTAAGTGGTTTACAGAGTCAGCGTATTGCCCCCAACAATCTGGATCCTCATTTTACCTGCCTTGGAAAGATGGAAGGCTGAGTCAACCTTGAGCCTAGTAAGATTCAAATTGGCAAATTGCAGGCAGACAGCAGTCAGCAGAAGTAGCCTGCAGTACCACATTCTAATCACTGCACCACCACGGCAATTCGAAAGCATGCAAATGTGAGTAGATAAGTACCATGTTTCCCCAAAAATAAGACCTGGTCTTATATGTTTTTTTGACCAACAAAAAAGGCAGCGGGTCTTATTGTCAGAGGGTATCTTACATTGACTCACCTTGCCGCAGCGGCACTGATCTGGAGCTCTGCTATTGGCTGCAGAGGGCTTTCCGGAAGGGCCTCTGATGGCAAAACAAAGGCCAGGGGCGACGTGCATATCAATCCGGACTTCATTTCTTGGCTGCAAAGGGCTTTCCAGAAGGGCCTCTGTCAGCAAAACAGAGACCAGGGGCAATGCATGCAAGCAGCAGCAAGCAGATGCAGAAAAAGTGGGCCAGCAAGGCAAATTAGGTACCGGAGTATGTAAGGCCTGGTAAATAGGGCAGCTCCGTCTCCCCATCCCCACCCTAGCTTAATTTTTACCCATGTACCTCGACCCACTCCCTGCACCCCTGAGTGGGCGGGGTCTTAATTAGTGCAAAAATCAAGCTAATACTTTTGGGGTGGTTGTATTTTTGGGGAAACATGGTAGATATCACTTTGGTGGGAACATAACAGCATTCTATGTGCCTCGGTGTATAATCATGCTGGTCACATGACCACAGAAATGACTTTGGACAAAGTTGTCTTCCTTGGCTAAGAAACAGACATGAGTACTGACCCCTAGAATCAGACACTTTTACCTTTAAGAGCTCAAGATTATAGCATACACTCATTAGAAACTGAAACTTTAGGACTGGAATAAGTGATTTTTAGGAGGTTTAGTTCACCCCAACATTTTTGGGAAAAGTGAGGATTCCACTCTGCAAGTGAGTAAAAGTGTACTATAGTGAAGCTGCAGCATTTAAACTGAGAATACTCAAAAGATATGTCACCTGATGCCCACTAGAAGTGAAAGCTAGAACAGCCACTAGATGGTGCTTTAAAACCAAATGATGTACAGCATTTACCATAAAGATATGCCAGTCTTCCTAACATATATTTTTTTTTAGCAGAACTGAAAGAGAGACAGAGGTTGCTAATATTGCTAACAAATGAGAAACGTAAGCTACATACAGGGAATTATTAGAAAGGTATCCAGGGTTTTAAAAGGAAAATGAAAAAATGAATACACTAACACATGAGAGCTGGTTGGATGTATGGTAGTAGCATACTAGGCTATCAATCCAAAGATCAGGAGTTCCAGCTGAGTGACTCTGGGCCAGGCACACCACTCCCAGCCCTAGGAAAACAGCAAATCACTTCTGGAAATGTTGTTAGGAGTCAAGATTGACTCAAAGGAGGAGGAAGAAGTTAAACAAAAGCAAAACTACCCCCATGTCTTCAAAGTCTTGTATTCTCAACACTAATACCTTAAATATATAGAGAAAAGCTCTCTAATATATTCTGTTCCCAATAGAAGGTTACCATTTCTATCAAAATGAAATGGGCAGAGGGTAACAGTATGAAACTAGGGGTCAGGCAGAATGGAGACACATGCATGGAGAGTTAGGAACCCTGCTTGATGCAGTCCAGGCTTGGTCCATGGAAAGATAAAGCTTGGAGGAACTGTCTAGGCTTAGACAACTTAGAACTATGTAATACATAAAATCATATATTGCAATGTCCTACCCGTCAATGATTACTTCAGCTTCAACCACAACAATACACAAGCACCCAATAGATACAAACTGAAGGTAAATCGCACCAAACTCGATTGCAGGAAATACGACTTCAGCAACAGAGTGATCAAGGCCTGGAATAATCTACCTGACTCTATGGTTTCTTTCCCAAATCCCAAAAACTTTAACCTTAGACTGTGTCAGATCCGTGTATCTGCCATTCTTCAATGGAAGAAGAAGAGTGGGGGGAGTTGGTACAAGTAATCCTTTTTGATGTAACCTGAATATATTAAATCTTATATTGAATCTATATAACTTGCACATGATATACAACTGGAGGACTGGAGCCAGAGATCTTGGAGAGAAGCAAGAGGAGAAGGGACCATAAAATTCCAGCTCTGGAAGATACCCCTGGGAAACTCTTCTAAGATACGTTTCCAGAGAAGGTGAGGGGGGAATTAACATGTTGGTTCTTTGTTTGACTAAATCCACATTTACTATGTGCCTGGAAGCATCTTAGGTTCTGCTTTGATGAGTATTGGAATCATTTCCTTTCAATAAAGAATTCTTTTTGAAGTGCCTAGCTTTCAGAAGTTCATTCTTTTTTCGGGTGAAGGGGAAAAAGTCCATTGCTTACATAACACTATTTTTTGCTAACATAACTACTATTAACCTCACCCCATTTTTAAGAATTTCTAAGAGGTCATTAAGATGTCTTTAAGGAGCATGCATAAGCGCAGCAATGTGCCTACCATCCCTGTCCCAATGTTCTCTTTTATTCGTATCCATTTCATGTATTCATAATCATATTTATACTTATACCTGTTACCTAATACATGCTTGAACAAAACAAACAAACAAACAAATAAATAAACATCAGAATTTTGCCAAACTAAAGCAATCATCTGCATAACTATTATAGATATACTCTGTGAATGACTAGGGAGGGTCTGTGTTGCTTTCTTCCTACTACATCCAGCATTCCAAGTTCCACTGTCCCTTGGCCTCTGGGAAAGAACCCCACGCTCCTGTGACTCTGGATTACATTCTACCATTACAGTCATAAGTCAAGGTAACCTATAATCAGACTCAATTCTACAATACTTTTGCAATGGTTGTTAAGCGAATGCAATGGTCATAAGTGCAAATCTATTCCTTTGAATGAGTGTTTTTTTGCCAGAAGCCTGCAAGAAATGTAGCAAATTGTGGTTATTTGACCGCTAGACACTGCAACTGGTTGTAAAGTCAAGCTTTATCTTTATGGTCATGTGACCAGAGGGGAGACATGACAATTTTACTAGGGCCTGAAGTGCTTTACAAGTCATCAAGCATCTGATCCAGGCTTCTTGTAATTTTCAACAGTCTTTAAGGGACTGTTCGTAAGTTGAGGATTACCTCTACGGCAAGACAAACAAGTTGTGCCTATATGTATCTTGAGTTCAAGAAAGGTGGATTCATGGGCAAATTCAGCCTCTGAAGGAAATCAGCTCAATTTATTTTATTTTATTTGTTTTGTGTCCAGATCAAACCTTAAACTGCCAAAATGATGTCACCTTTTGGCTTTATCGTTGATCATAAACAAATCACTTTTGGTACATTATACTGGTAGTAATCAACAGACCAACAAATGGGCCAGACTGCATCTCTCCACATTCACACAGTGTGTTGTTATCCTCCAGCAACCCCCACATGAGCATATTGGTCTTACACTTAGGCACCACTCTCCACCTAATCAATGTCCTGAAAGTAACAAGGGAAGATAAGATTCCATCAGCCATGTTCTTTTCTGGATTTATTCCTTGTTCTGTAAATTTGCCTTCCATTTTCTAGTTCAGTGTTGCTCCTGCGTGCCTTCAAGCATATTTATTCTTGCCAAAAAACTCTTCCTAGATCTATGTTGATGAGCTTGGGCATGTATCCATTTGGAGGACGCCAGGATCATTCTCTCATTTGGTTCTCTCAGCATCTGCTGCTACTTCTCTCCTAATCCTGGTGGAGCAATACCAACAAAGGCGATTGGTGTGGGTTTAAGGCAGGGGTGTCAAACTCAAGGCCTGTGGGCTGGATCCGGCTGACGGATGTTTAGGGCTGCCCTGAAAATAATGAAGGACCTCGCCAGCAAAATAAGCTCCGTTTTCAATGGCAGAGGGTCGCAGGCAGCTGTCGCAGTTGAAAATGGAGCCCATAAAAGCCCTTTTTTGCTGGTAGAGCATTCGGGTCACCACAGGCACCCCCGACATGAATGACGTCAAGCTGGCCACGCCCCCTAACCATGCTCCCTCAAGGTCAAACAAAACCCTGGATGTGGCATTCAATGAAATCGAGTTTGACACCCCTGGTTTAAGGCATCCTGTTACTATGTATACTGCTTCAGTGACAACAATTTCAATTTGTTTTGCATGTGTGAATGCACTCCATACTGGAGTTGCAAACTCTGCTGCAGAAATAAGGTAAAGGTAAAGGTTCCCCTCACACATACGTGCTAGTAGTTTCCGGCTCTAGGGGGCGGTGCTCATTTCCGTTACAAAGCCAAAGAGCCAGCACTGTCCAAAGACATCTCCATGGTCATGTGGCTGACATGACTAAATGCTGAAGGCGCATGGAACGCTGTTACCTTCCCACCAAAGTGGTCTCTATTTTTCTACTTGCATTTTTACATGCTTTTGACCTGCTAGGTTGGCAGAAGCTGGGACAAGGAATGGGAGCTTACTCCGTTACATGGTGCTAGGGAATCAAACCACCGAACTGCCGACCTTTCTGATCGACAAGCTCAGCATCTTAGCCACTGAGCTACCATATCCTTCCTGCAGAAATACTCAAGATCTAAACCAATGTTCCCAGCATGGGTGGCTGGGCCCCCCCCATGTATAATTTGTCAATTTCCTGATAATATTATTCTGCATTCCACTTTAGCCTTTCAGGCAATTTAAATGAATGCCTGTAAGTGTCACACTGAGATATTTTGCCGAAGGGCTATACTGTATTCCAAGGGTCCCTGACCCAAGCCTGGTACTGGGCTATGGGCTATTTGGAACTGGGCTGCAGAAGTGGTGGGTGAGCATGTGCAGCTCCATTTGCACAAGTGGTGAACACTCACGTTTGCATGGTAAGCTCCATTTGTGTGAGTAGCTGGATGTTCACAGTTGCACAGGTAGCTCCATTTGTATAAATGGAGCTGCACACATGAGTGCGAATAGCCGTTGCTTGTGCAGAACCATACTCTCTCTCCTCCTCTGCCAGTCTGCAAAACCAGAAAGATTGGAGACCCCTGCTGCATTCAATCCCCTTGGCATCTAATATTCAGCATGACCCCTGCATCTTGATTTCAAAGGGAAAAGGCTCACAGTTGAGTCTTACTTGGATTGGGACTCAAGTGGTTGATACTGTACTAAGTTTTTAAGTAGCCTGCCTCCACAGTTTGGAGATCTTAAGCTCATTAATGTGGTTAAAAAAGATAAAACAGCTTTAGCCATGTACATTGAGGTGGTCAAACTTCAAAAGGCAACTGGACTGTTAAGCAGAAGCAGAAGAAGCAGAAGCAGAAAGGAAGAGGAGGAGGAAGCAGAAGAAGCAGAAAAAGAAGAGGAGGAGGAGGAGGAGGAGGAAGAGGAAGAGGAAGAGGAAAAGAAGAAGAAGAAGAAGAAGAAGAAGAAGAAGAAGAAGAAGAAGAAGAAGAAGAAGAAGAAGAAGAAGAAGAAGAAGAAGAAGAAGAAGAAGAAGAAGAAGAAGAAGAAGAAGAAGAAGAAGAAAATGATGTTGATGATTTTGCTTCTCATCCAACAGCTTCCAGTCCAGTTGACTTTTGAAAAAGCATCTTTGAGACAACTATGACCTGGATAACTGAGAATCTCCGCATACATTGAAATGGCTTTTGGGATTAATGCACAATTCTATTGACAATCTTAAGATCAGCCCAATGAGATCAAAACAGTGAGAGTAATATGATGGCTCAAGAGGAGTCTTGGCTGGACAAATGATACTAAGCTGACTTGGATTTGGACTGTGGACAGTGAGGAAGCTATGCAAGAGGAACTGAGCCAAGAAGAAGAGAGAGGAAGCTGCTCTGCATAATTTTTGCAGTAAAAACTGAGGTTGTGGAATTGTGTAAATAAGTTTGGGTTTAAAAGGTGCTGGATTTTAAAAGAAAGCCTCCCTGGCTGTTGAAAAAAAAGAGCACTTTCTAAGCCATATTTTTCTGGGCTGAAGGGACTGAGGGGAATGAAATCACTCCCACTGAGATAAAATGTTACTATTGTGTGAAGTTACTTTTGTGTATTGTAAGAGTAACTTTGTTATTTAGTATAAACCAGATTGTAGGCCTGCTGTTTAATAACACAAGTTGTAAGACAGAATTGTTCTCAGTCTTTGATTCTGAAAACAAGAAAATAAAGACTTACAGTGTTGAGAGCACATTCCTCATTGGGTTTTTTTCTTTCCTGGCATATGTCTAATCAACTACCATAACATATCTTTCCAAGGACAGCAAGACTGTTTAACTCTCTTAATACTCTCTGTTACTCATGCACAATTTGTGTTCAGGGACTGGGAAGTACTCAGCCAAGTTCTCCTTTTATGAACAAGTAAGCCACAGATAAAATATGAAGACTGGGGAATTAAAATTATTCCATTTTCACTCACATGGTAATAGGTGAATTTACCTATTTTGAAAATTAAGATCATGGCATCCAGCCCTCTCAATTCCTGGCAAATAGATGGGGAAGAAATGGAGATAGTGACAGATTTTATTTTCTTGGACACCAAGATCACCGCAGATGGGGACTACAGCCAAGAAATTAAAGATGCTTGCTCTGGGGAGGAAAGCTTTGGAAAATCTAGACAGCATACTAAAAAGCAGAGACAACACCCTGCAAACAAAAGTGTGTGTAGTCAAGGCTATGGTTTTCCCAATTTTCACAGCCAATGTATGGCTGTGAAAGTTGGACCATAAGAAAGGCAGAGCACCTAAAGAATTGAGGCCTTTGAACTATGGTGCTGGAGAAGATTCCTGTGAGTCCCTTGGACTGCAAGATGATCAAACCAGTGAGTCCTATAGGAGATCAACCCTGACTGGTCTTTAGAAGGCCAGATACTGAAGATGAAACTCAAATACTTTGACCATGTAATGAGAAGGAAGGACTCATCAGAGAAGAGCCTAATGCCGGGAAAGATTGAGGGCAAAAGAAGAAGGGGATGACGGAGAATGAGGTGACTGGATCAGGGGTGGGATCCAACCAGTGTAACTACCGGTTCGATGATTTTACATTGCTGTGCATGCAAGTATATCGTCATCATCTAACTGTCTGGACAGTTGAGCAGCTCTATGCGCGGGTGTACAGCAGTTGAAAAAGCACTTTTTTCTTGCTTTTTCAACCGCAGCTGTGTCACGCAAAGCAGCTGTGGTTGAAAATGCAGGAAATAAAGGTCAGGTAAGAGCCCGGTTGGGCATGTGGGCCAAAACAGCAGCAGACATAGAACTGGTTCTATGTATGCTCTCTGTTTGCTGTTTTTCAGAGCAACCGGTTCTACAGAGGTGGACAGAACCAGTAGAATCCCACCCCTGGGCTGGATGGAGTCACTGCAGCAGTTAAATGGACTCCAGAAGATGGTAGAGGACAGGAAGGCCTGGAGGAATGTTGTCCATGGGTTTGCAATGGGTCGGACATGACTTTGCAACTAACAACAACAATCTATTTTGGAAAAAAGAACAATTAATAAAAAAAGTCAAAAGGGACTACATTCTCAAAATATAGTTTGGATGGACTAGGTGGCCAGACTGATCAGACACCCCCAATATGGCAGATACACACATGCAGAAAGCAAGGAAGCAGAAGTGTATTGAAAAGGTGGGAACGGATCATAAGCACAGCAAAAGAAAAGCTCAAGATGGAATCCCATGTAAAAATGGGCAGGATTTTATTCAGATGGTTACAGCCACCATCTTGAATTTCCTCCTAGCTGTCCCTTCCCCCAAACAATTTCTTACTTCCAGCCATCACTCCCACCTTCCTTGTCCAAGCCTTCACATTTGCTCCTGAATTGTCTATTATGTCCCTTCTAGTCTCTTCTCATATTTACCTGTCACTTCCTTGGATAGATTAATAGATCTTACTCAGCTATTGTCTTCTTTAGGCAAAAGAGCATTTTCCAGGAACTGCTCTAAAATTTGCCTCAAAGGCTACCACATTTGGTCCTCCCAAATTTGGCAGTTTCACTTTTACAACAATACCACTTACAAATGATATATAGGCATGCTCAACTTATAACCACAACTGAGTTCAACATTTCAGTTGCTAAGCAAGACAATGGTTAAGTCAGTCATGCCTTATTTTACAACCATTTATACCACAGGTAAGTAAATCCCTGCAGCTGTTAAGTGAATTGTGTTGTTGTTAAGCAAATCCAGCAAATCCAGCTTCTTTGCTTGTCAGAAGCCAGCTGGGAAGGTCACAGATCATGATCACACAACTCCAGAATGTTGCAGCTGTCATACATGTGTGCTTGTTGACAAGCACTTGAATTTTGATCATGTGACCATGAGGATGCTGCAACAGTCATTAGTATGAGAACAGGTCATAAGTCATTTTTTTCAGTGCCATTGTAACTTCAAACAGTCACTAAACAAATGATTGCAAGTCAAGAACTACCTTTATAATGAAACAAAATAAAAATACATACCATCAATGTCTGAGGAAAAGATTAAAAATGGTGGGATTCTAGTATAATCAAAGTGCCATCACTTTTATATATTTATTCATCCTTCCTGCAGACCCTGGTGATAAGTACCAATTCAATTATTACAATTATTTGTTCATATTTGGCCTTTTGTGGCCTACTAGTGGCATTCCAAATCTAAAACTAAAGTTGATTTATTCAGGAGAACTTTAGATTCAAAAAACAAAAAACTTTTTTTAAAACAAAAAACTTGTTTTAAAAAATAAGTGTTTTTTAAAAACCAAATAAACATACTAGAAGATAAAATATTTGTCCCTGAGCCTAAATATCTCTCCAGGAATGAAAAGATCACTCAGAAGATTTTTAAAAGGCTGAAAATGCAATAAATGAATTTGCAATAAAATGAATTTATTTGTGAATTTATGTTTAATTTAATTTACAAATTAAATTATAATAATTAAAAAAAATCAAAGATAGTGAATCTGATATGCTAACCACTGGCGAATTTAGGTAGGGAGAGGTGTGTAGCTGGGAAAGCATGCCAGGTTTTACTTATCTTTCTTTATTATGGAAATACTTTCTTTTCCAGAGAATCTCCCATGGCAGATTCATTATAAAGGCAATGAAGTGCATGTTTAAGGCACATCTGTGGTAGACTTCCCTTTCTTTCAGTGTCAATGAATTCTCCCTTCCCCCCTTCCAGTATCTTGCAAAAAAGGATTCATTGTATTTTGATTATTCTGAGCTGGGTCCATCTCAAACGTTTCCATAGAAACAGGATTCCTTTTCCCTCCCCCCTTGAATGCAGCTGCTAGCATCACCATAGTTAGTTTAGTGCTCTATGCAGGTCCAACCATAGCTCCTAAAAACCCCTTTATTTGATCTCTGGTGTGCATAAAGAAAACCCACACATTTTTCCCAGTATCATCAGTGTCAATCCTAATAGATTACCACTTGCTTAATGACTTTTTCATTCCATTGGTGAATGAGAGAATAATCTCTCAGTTCAGGAGCGCTGTTGCCACCAAGAAAGGGGGGAAGAGAATTAATAACACGAGCAAGTTGTTAAAGAGGTATAAATAGATCTTTAAATAAAATAACATCTGAGAACAGTCAAACCTCTCATTAATAAGATAACCTAAGTGTTGAAAATACAGAGTTCTAGTTAATGTGAAACAATGAAATTAATTAATATAAAGGTATAGGTCCCCCTCGCACATACGTACTAGTCAGTTTCTGGCTCTAGGGGGCGGTACTCATCTCCATTACAAAGCCAAAGAGCCAGCACTGTCCGAAGATGTCTCCATGGTCATGTGGCTGGCATGACTAAACGCCGAAGGCACACAGAATGCTATTACCTTCCCACCAAAGTGGTCCCTATTTTTCTACTTGCATTTTTACATGCTTTTGAACTGCTAGGTTGGCAGAAGCTGGGACAAGTAATGGGAGCTCACTCTGTTATACAGTGCTAGGGATTTGAATCCCTGAACTGCTGACCTTTCTGATTGACAAGCTCAGCATCTTAGCCACTGAGCCATCGCGTATCTATTCATTAAGTTGGAATAAGGATTGTAATGTCTGATTGTTATTTTGACAATATGCACCAATACTAGATGAATAGGTTAATATAATATAATAATACATTTTCAGAGATTGGTCTATTTTTATTTATTTATTTATTCCCCACCTTTGTTATTTTTACACATAACTCAAGGTGGCAAACACTTCCAACACTCCTTCTTCCTTCTATTTTATTTAAGATAATGTTAGAGTGATGTAATGATTGAGCTCCAGATGATATAGTCTTTGTTTTAAAACTATTTGTAAACAGAATATTATTTCTTCATAAAATTTAATGCTTTTGCAGTGTTGCAAGTAGTATAGTTGTCCAAATGCTCCTTGGCTGATTCTAGTAGGACTAGATAGTTTCTTTGTTGTCTATATTATTTCTTTTTGTTTACACTCTAAGTAGTAACATGGGGAATAATTTCAATTTAGCTCACTTGCTGTTTACATTTCTCAATAAGCATTCACAAGGCTGAGTTGTTTATCAGTATTTATGAAAAAGGTTTGGGTGTGGCATTGTTGGGTAATAAATACAGTCACAAAGAAGGTTAGTAAAGCACTGAGCATGGCAGCTCTTTGAGAGAAATGAATAACATTATGCTGTGGACTAGAAAGCCAATGACTATAATAAACGTGACTGGATGTTTTGAAAACAAATTGTCATTTCATCATTCTGGCGGGTATTAACTCTGAACTTATTCAATGAATTTTCACAAAATGTCAAGCCACAAAGAACTGCATGGCATAGTATGCAATTGTATCATTAGTTTGATGCAATTTACATTAGTTTGAGCTTAGTAACATATTAAATTGCTGCTCGGCTTTTTGTTTCCTTTTGTGTGATTTATGATTCTGATTACATGCCATGGAGAGGCTTGGCTGAAGGCAGATCTGAAAATCTCTTAAATTTGGTTGGGGAGGTTTAACTTAATACAGTTTTGTTGCCTTTTGAGCCTTCCCTCCCTTGGTTGAAATTTGGATGGCCAGTTCTAATGATGATGGGGCAATTTCCTACCTGTATCAGTGAGAAAAGAAACAGAATAGATAAGTGAAGTCTGTTTATATTGGAATTATGTCCACCTAGCAGCAAGATCAGGGCATCATCAAGACTCCATGACCACCTGGGCTGAAAAAGAGACATTTAAAAAACATTGTTCCTGAACTACTACTGTCCTTCAACCTGAAAATACTGCCTGAAGCAGCAGTCTAGAGTTCCCATACCAATAGTGATGATTCTCACCAAGAATTTGCTTATTCAGGTTCATACCAAATTCAGATATGATATGAAATACTTGTTTCATAATCCACTTAATCTAAAACTATCAATGATAAGTAGTGAACTCACTACTTAGTAATGAACAAGAGGTTTGGTGTGGTCCCTTCTAGATATTTCCCTTATTTGTCTCTATGAATTAAGTTATAATTGAACCTGGAATGCCAAAATATTTGGAGGATGCTGTTTGCCAACTTCTGGCATGATATTTTCTCTTTCACCTTCCCCTTTACCTGCCTTTATACCATTGGGTTGCAGAGTCTCCTTGTCTGCATGTCATATGGATAGTTCTCACAGCAAAGTCATCAATGATGATACCACAAGGAGAGCATTTTTCTGTTGGTTGTTGTAGAGCTTGAAGCTGATTGGGGCTGAGAGAGAGGGACTGGTCAAAGGTCAACCAGCTGACTTTCATGCCCAACACTCAAAGTACACATTTCCTACACATTTGAGGAAACACTCAAACTACACATTTCCTGAATGATAGCTAAGGTTCTTAGCTGTGTCAGTTCTCAGAAAAGCATTCAGTCACATTATTATGATAAACAGTTGACTCTTTTATAGTTGGCAACCATAATTGGCATCCAGTTCCTATGCTGTCAGCATTGCCAACCCATCTGTTGGTCCAAATAAAACTATATTTATAAGAAATTTAGTAATTTCCAGATTCCTGTATCATTTCATAGTTTTAGATAAACTATGGCCCATGTTCACATGATAAATTCCTCCCTGTTCTTTTTCCCCCTATACATACTGTGTTTCTTTTGACCCCCCAACAAATGACTAGGCCATCTTTTCAGGGGTGATTTAATTTCTCCCCCCTCCCATGCACCCTCGCCTAGAGCACCCCATGGGCAGCCATGCCTCGCCACCAGCCGCTCCTAATGGCCAATCATGGCGGAGCACAGGGGGCTCCCTAACCCCACCAAGAGCCTTTGCTGCAGACCCGGGTATGGTGCTGGCTGCAGGCCAGGTCAGCAGGTGGGCGGCAGCGGTGTGGATGTCAGCCTTGGCAGCAGTGGGGCACTTTGCTCCACTGCCGCTTCCTCCACTACCGTCGCTTTCCCTTCTGCCCTCGCCGCAGTTTATGCCATGTTTGGACTGCTGCCATTGGGCAAGACACAGAGGTCGGACTCCATGCTGGACATCGTAGCTTGGTGGTAGCAGAGAAGTGGGCCTTCCAGCGGGTGGAGGAACAGTTCAAGCTCATTTCTCCACCGGCAGTGTTTCAGCTGCTTCTCAGGCAGGGGAGCTGCCTCCGTAGTTTCTACGGTTCCCGCCAGTTCCCGAGAGAGTGGTGGCTCTCTCGCCAGTGCTGTCTCCAACAACAGTGGCAGCAGTGGAGGGACAGACCCAGCTGCCGACGAGAACTGCCTGCCCTCCCACAGGGGCATTACTTTGCTTGATGGCAGCTGTGTCAACAATGTCCTGCAAGTCGATGAGTCATTCAGGCTTCGGTGGGCGGAAGCGGTGGTGGGAGGATGATGCCATCATTTCTCTCCCCCCCATGCCTCGCTTTGCTTCCTGCTCCAGAGCTTTGGGCCACGGTCTCACCCCCTGTACTGTCGGGCACTACCTCTTGCTCCAGATGTCCAAACCCCCACCCCGTGGACCTTTTTCCCCTCTTTAAGTTTTCTTTACTCTCATTCCATCTGTCAGTTCCCTAAGAATACAGACTGGCTGGGCAGCTTCCTCCCCACCCCTCCTGGTAGTTTTAAAAAGGGAACCATCTATCCATTTTGTCCTTTGAGCAGAGGCAAACCTTCTAATCCAAACATAAGAGAAAGGGAATCATCCTACACAGGGAGGAAGAGAGAGCAGGAAGTGTGTCTTTGGGATTTGCCAGGAGAAATCCAGGAGGTGGATTTCTATCCTATTTCTGCCCTTCAAGGAGATCCACATCCACACCACTGCCGCCCGCCCACTGACCCGGCCTGCAGCCAGCACCACACCTGGGTCTGCAGCAAAGGCGCTTGGTGGGGGAACGGAGCCCTCCGCGCTCCACCATGATTGGCCATTAGAAGCAGCTGGTGGTGAGGCATGACTGTCCATGAGGCACTCCTAATGGCAAGTTCCCCCCACCCTTCCCCCCCATTTCGCATGTTTTAAATAGGCCTAAATTTTGGGGGAGGGCTTAATTTCACCTCATGCCTAGAAAACATGCTGGGCCTTCCTATTGGGGGGGACGTATTGTTGGAGAAACACGGTACATAGACATTTTCTGCTATTCCCTTCTCTTCTGGATTAAATTACATGCAAAGTGCATAAAAAGAGTAAGAAATAAACAAAAGAATTTAAAGGTTGTCTCCTGTTATAAGCATTTAAAAATGAAACAATAGCCTTTTGATCATCTGAGTTATAGGATGCTTTATTAAAGAAAAAACTGCAGTATGGACTCGGTTCACTCCAGAAAAGAAACATTTACTAAGAGGAAGGAGACGTCTCCATGTAGTGAATAGAGCTTATATAGGTTTATCAAATCACATGGTTACATAATACTTCCTTTTTCCATATATGGACGTTATACAACCTTCCATGGAAAACTTCCAACATTTTCAGATTTCCAGTTTTTCACATTCCAGAAAAATTATAAGGAAACATTAATATTCCTTAAGATGACATTTATAATGTCAGAGTGCCCCAGTACAAATGTCCTCTAACATATGCCAATAAATTGTCTCAGAAAAACACATTTCATAACTGTTCTGAGCTTTAAAAGGTCAAACTGCGAACACAAAATGGCTTCAGTTTTGTTCTTTATATTCTCAAGTATAATAACCAAATTTCACTCATAACATCTCCTGTGCTGCTTCTGAAATCAGACTAACAAATTCCATGCTACATGATAATGGTTTCACAATGTGGCTGGGAGATAGGCAGTCCCTCAGATAACCAAGCCTATGCTATGAAGGGTTTTATAAGTGGAGACCAGTACCTTGAATTGTACTTGGAAGCCTATTGGCAACCAATGCAACTCACCTAACTTCATGTCCTAAAGGTGCTTTTTCAAGAGGCAACTGGACTTTCTGGCTTTTTTTTTTTTTAAAAGACATTTCGCTTCTCATCCAAGAAGCTTCTTCAGCTCTGGCTGGATGGTAGGGAATAGAAGGATTCATACTGCTTGCAGACTGCTGGTCATTTGCATTTTTAGAGAGTTATTGAGGGCAGCTGGAGGTTTATCTGTGTCATCAGGGTGAGGTACCTCTTTGGGATAATCATGACCTAGATGACTCAGAATCTCCATAGATATTCACATAAAAGCAGTGACACCAGTGGTGGTATTCAGCCATTTTGCACGAGATCGGGCAAACCGGTAGCAAGAATTTGGCGTGGGTCTCCAAACTGGTAGTAAGTTCTGGCTGACTACTTCCCCCATCTGGTCGCCCAATTACCTGATGCTCACTCACCTCACCTGCCTGCCTGACATTCATCTAAGGTATTTCTTTCCTTTTTTTCCCTCCCGACAATCAGCTGTAGATATGATTAGCTGTGCCGGGATTCCCCTTGTTGAGGCCCAGGAAGGCAAAAAATGGAGGGAGGTGCTCAGCCCCCCCCTCCATTTTTTGCCTTCCATAGCCCCAGAGGAGCCTTAGGGGAGTAAAAACACCCCCCAGAATCTCCTCTGAGGCTAGGAAGCTCCCAAAACAGAGTTTGGAGGAGTGCTGAGTGCCCCTCCCATGTTCTGTTCCTTTTCTTCCAGAGCCCCAGAGGAGCCTTAGGGGAGCAAAAACACACACCCCCAGAGGCTCCTCTGTGGCTAGGAAGCTCCCAAAAATGGGTGGAGCTGCAGAGAAAAGTCACACCCATGCAGTCACATGGCCATGCCCACCAAGCCACGCCCACAGAACCGGTAGTAAAAGTTTTTGAATCCCACCACTGAGTGACACACAGGTATACTATGAACTTTCCATTCCATGTTGTTGCATTTGTACCAACTATAGCTTCCAGATGCACTTCAAGAGCAGACACATATAGGGTCCAATTATGAAGTGAACAAGACACAAATGACCTTCTGAATGGTCTCCTGGTAGAGACAACTGCACAACTGCTATATAAACCTGTGCAAAGCCTGGCCTGTTCACAGCTGCCATCCACCAACTGAAACCAATGACTGAGGAAGGAAGTACACCACTGCAGCGCACTCCCATTCTGACTGATTCCATCAAAAGCTGCTGGAAGATCAAAGTACATCAGGATGGATGCACCACCCAGTTTAAGCTCCACTACACATGATCAACAGCATGGCCAGAACTCTCTCTGGACTATACTCAAGCTAAAACCCAACTGAAACAAATATAAATAAACTGTTTCCTCCAAGATCCTCTCTAACTTCCAACCAACCATTTTTATAATTTTTTTTCTCAAAAAGAGAAGTTTGGAAATCACTGATAGTTATCCAGAATGGAGATGTCCAGCAATGGCCTCTTGAAGAGGGGGAACACTACTACCTCCTTCAAGGCTGCAAGTATTGACAATTTTATATACAGTCTATGTTCAGCACCCTTTCATATTTAATCTTATCTCATCTTGTCTTACAAAGAAGAGAATAAAAATAAAGTCTAAAAATAAAATTAATTAAAAGCAGACAACTATAAGAATATTTCACTGAAAGTAGTTTTAATTTTGGGATTGTTTGGATACAATCCATCTCAACTACTGCAAAGCATCAGTCAGATCACTTGGGCAAACATCTGGAATCATAGGTAGAAATAGTGGGGGTAAGTTATGTCTTTTTAAATCTTTGGTTATGTACACAATACCAACTAGAGGCTTCCAAATAGATAGGATGAGATGCAGCCTCCCTAGATCCAAACCCTATTGTCCATCAAGAAAGTCTTAAAATAGTGATTTCTTGATTTCAGCTTCAAAATGGAATAATTCTCATCCTCCTTCACTGGATAGCTCTTTTAAGCATAATGCAAGATAAGAACATTTATTTTTATACACTGCTTGCACTGGCCTGTCATGCTTGAGAGCTTTGAAAGCAGCAACTTATTTTTGTTTCATAAATATAAAAAATAAATTAGGAACATACTATAAATTAGCAGAACCCATCAAAACAGCAGGGGGAAGCATCCATGGCATAACTATGCCAACTTTTGAACAAGATGTAAAATTTTGTTTTAGAGTTTGCATGTCAGTGTCAGATACATACAGCTTCTTTGTACTATAAATCTCAGATGAAATGTTCTTTCCTGATTCAAGTCTTGTGTGCAGAAGGAAGAAACCTTACACACTAAGGCCAGCTTGAAGATGAGAGGAATGAATGTGCTCTTTGATGTATTCGTGTTTTTCTAAGTAGCTCTCACCTGCTGTGCAAAATGGTAATGAACCAATCAGTTGAATTCAGGGACTTCTGAGAGATATATACTGAGAAAGAACCCCTGGAGCAGCATCTTGTGTGTTCGATTCACTGTTCTCTTCCAGCCCTGTAGTATCTGTCACTGGGTCCACCTGATTTTCAAGGAGGAAGAAAGAAGGCTTCCTCGGTTATTTTGGCTACTAACAACAATACAGCAGTTTTGGTAGCAAAGTCAATATTGTTCACCTTACCCATTGAGAAATATCACAAGGAAGCATGAGAACTGTGTCCACCTAGTGAACCTGTGAAAAATATTTATGGCTTCTATGCCTATTGAGACATCTATCCTTCTACTTTCCTTTCAGACACTAACTTCTGAAGTTTACAACACAACATAAAACCATTCAATCTTGAAACTAAGCTAAAACTAGAATATTTAACATATACAAAATCTTAAACAGTTACAAAACATCCTTTCATTTTGCAAAAGAATTTTAAAAACTCCCTTAAAAACAAAGGGTTTGATCTTAGCTCAGCAGAGTGAGACCTGAGAGTTCTGACTTAGGATTCCCCAAAAAGCACTAAGCAGACTCTTTGTCCCTGCAAAAACCCTTTTATTAAACAAAGGTGAATTTCTTGTATTCACATTCAGCCAAAGGCCTGGCAACAGTCTTTCTTTTTAATTTTTTTTTAATTTAAAAACAAAAATACAAATTTCTATTCACATTAACAGTGTTCGTGTTGTTATTAATACATACCTCTCCTTTTATACATAAACTTCAGTTCTTATTTCTATCCTTCATCCATTTGTACCACCTATCACAAACCGCATAATAGTCCGAATCATCTTTGCCTCTTAATTCCATTGTGAATGTATCCAGTTCCACACAATCCATTATTTTTTGTGTCACGTCTTCTACAGATGGTATCTTTTCCTTCTTCCATCCCTGTGCGAAGGCTATTCTCGCTGCAGTTATGATATGTATAATGATGTATCGGATGACCTTGCTCAATTTTCCCTTAATTATTCCTAATAAGAATATTTCCTATTCAAGTTCTAATTTGTGCTCTGTAGTTTCTAATAACCATCTTTGTACCCTCATCCAATTTTTTTAACCTCTGGACACTGCCACCACATATGGAAGAACGTTCCTTCTTTCTGTTTACACTTCCAAATTCTGCTTTTGTGTTTGGATACATTTTGGCCAGTCTTGCTGGGACTAGAGGCCTGGCAACAGTCTTTCAAGGGTGTAATTAGGAGCCTGGAGAGTTGCCAAGTAAATATTTTCAAACACAGTGCTGACAAGGAAGGACTCAGCACAGAGTCACTGAGATGCACAGACAGATCTTCATACTGCTGCAATGAACGAATTGTTTCCTGCAAAAGCCCCCTCCCCGTTTGCTCCTCTTTTAATTCCTATGGGAGGGGCCATTCACCATCCACCTGTGGCTTTACTCCCACATTGACCCTTAGTTCATAATTGTTCTTTTCTTTTGGCAGCTCTGCGCATGCGTAGGCTGGGAACCAGTTCTAGCTGCTCCCCTGCCTCACTGCTGTCTGACTCCAAAAGCAGCTGAAAACTGCCAGCCTGCCCTGGCCCTATCTCTGCTGCTGATGCAGTGTCCTCGTCCAAGCCTTCCTCAGCTTCCAGGACTGGCCCATGTTCCTCCCCAACCTCCTCACTGTCCGACTCTGCTGCCAGCTCTGCTAACCACCAATGAGCCACAACACTGAGGCAGCATCAAAGGACCCTCAATTCAAAATCACCATAGGATGAGTGCACAGTAGGCAAACTTTTATTTTATTTTTTAAAATAATTTTTATTGAACATTTTTCAATATTTTATAATATTTACACTCTTTACAACACTACAGCATTGAACGTACTTGTATATACATGATAATTCATCTTTACTTCTATTTTCTAGCCAATTATACCACGTGTCCCAGACCAAATAATATTCCAATTTACCTCTATCTTTTAATTTTAGTGTACGCCTGTCCATTTCTGTGCAATCAAAAATCTTTTTTATCACAATCCCCTCAGAGGGTAAGCTATCCTGTTTCCAGTTTTGTGCGTACACAATTCTGTCTGCAGTCGTTATGTGCAAGATAATATATTTAATTTTTTTGCTATATTCTCCTCTTGTTATCCCAAGTAAAAAAAAAGTTCAGGTTTAAATTCAATTTGTTGACTCGTTATTTTCTCTAGCTATTTTTTAATTCTGATCCAGTATTTCCTGGCTTCCAGACATGTCCACCACATGTGAAAAAAAGTACCTTGATTATATTTGCATTTCCAGCTTCTGGACTTACTGGTTGGGAACATCTTCGCCAATCTAGCCAGGGGTAGTTGCCAACACTAAAACATTTTATATTTATTTTCTTTATAGGCTGCGGACATTGTTAATTTATAGTTTTTTCCCCATATTTTTTCCCAGTGTTCTAATTCAATACTATACCCAAAGTTCTTTGCCCAGGCTATCATGGTTTCTTTAATCATTTCTTCTTCCATTTTAAAACTCAATAGAAAATTATATATTTTGGTTATCATCTTCTCCTTCATCCCCTTAATATTTTATTAAGTTGTTGTTGTTCCTTGTAGAAGCTATATTCTTCTAGATCTTGTTTATATCTTGCCTGGATCTGCAAATATGGACACCAGTCTATGTCTATACCTTGTTGCTTTAATTCTTGGTTTGTTTTTAATTTCCCTTGGGTGTCTAATAGTTCCCTATATTTTACCATTTTGTCTAGATCTAATACATTAGGATATATCATAGCCTCCATAGCTGATAGCCAACTTGGTATTTTAGTATAGTGTTTTGTTTTAATTTCCCCCCAGACCTGCATGAAAGTGTCTCTCACTTGATGTCTCTGAAACTAGGAAGGAGTTTTACTTTTCCTTCCCAAAATAATCCATGCCACCCAAACTGCAAGCCGTGGCCTTCTAATATCAATATCCTTTTATTATTTAAATTTATCCAGTCCCTTGTCCATGTCACAGCTGCTGCTTGATAACATAACTCCCAATCCAGAAGCCCAAAGCCATCTCTATTTCTACTATCTTGCAGTAATTTCAGTTTTATTCGGGGTTTCTTCCCTAACGAAACAAATTTAGTTGTCATTTTATTTAACTTGTCAAATAATTTCTTGCCTAATTTTATCAGTATCGTTTGGAAAAAATATAACATTTTTGGTAGTACATTATTATTATTATTATTATTATTATTATTATTATTATCTTTATTGTCAGAGTACAACATGTGTACAATGAGATTGGCTGAGCCTCCCTTCGTGCACCCCCCCACAACACAACTCACAGTGAGGACAGAAGTCCCTAACCCAGTCCCAATCTTATTACACTATGTGACCTTGTTGCACAACGTGCCCTGCAAGTCTGACATACTATGTTGACATGAAGTTATTTTCCATTCAGAAGTCTGACAGCCCATGGGTAGAAACTGTTTGTCAGAGTTTCGAGATAATGTCAGCATTCCAGCAAACCTCCATTCCAATCAGTAACTCTGAGACAGACATCATCTCAAAAATACCTTTATTAGAATAGCACCTGGCACATCTGTGGAATCTCGAAACTAAAAGTTTCCCAGACTTCCCATAATGTCCCAAACTACAAACCATCCCCCATTCCCTCATCATCACATCACATGAACCAATCCCAAAGTAAGTTCCTTTTTGTTTCTGTGCCACACTCTATGACCTTGAATTAACAAAAGAATTCTATTTTGTCTACTAAGAGCTACTCAATAAAAATCACCCCCCCCTCCCACTTTCTCAAGCTATGTGGCAGCATTGAATAAGGTTTCCAAAGCTCAGCCTGTTGGTGTAGCTGGCTATGCTTCTATATCTGCTACCCGATGGTAGGACAGTGGAGAAGTCCTGACCAGGATGTGAATTGTCCCTGAGAATTTTCCTCACTCTTCTAAGGCAGCAAGCCCTAATGATGTCATCTAGTGGTATCAGGGAACAGTCCATGATGTTTTGTGCTGTACTCACCACCCTCTGTAATGTCTTTCTGTCCACGGCTGTCAAGCCCGCAAAGCACACCGTAATACAATATGTGAGGATGCTTTCTATTGTGGACCAGTAAAAGGAGGTCATCAGTCATTGTTCCATTTTATTCTTTCGCAAGACCCTAAGGAAATGGAGTCTCTGTTGGGACTTTCTGGCCACCTGGGTTGTGCTGATTTTCCAGGTAAGATCTTTGCTGAGATAGACTCCCAGGAATTTAAAGGAGGAAATTCTCTCCACACACCCCCCTCGATGTAAAGTGGGGTGGGTTCCTCTCTCTTCTTCCAGAAGTCTAACACCATCTCCTTTGTCTTGATGTTTAGGTGCAGGTTGTTTTCTAGGCACCATGAGGATAATTTTTCATCCTCCATCCCATATGCTGTTTTGTTTCCACCTGTAATGAGACCCAATACGGTAGTATCATCTGCAAATTTAATGATCACAGTGGATGAGTCAGACAATATACAATCATGTGTGTACAATGAGTACAGATAGGGACTGAGCACATAACCCTCTGTGGAGCCAGTGCTAAGCTTCAGGGAGGTGGATGTGACAGACCCAGCCCTCACTGCTTGTGGTCAGTCCCTCAGAAAGTCTTTGATCCAGCCACAGATGGAAAAGGGAAAATCCAAGTCAGTCAGGTTTTTGATAAGGATGCTCGGCAAGATAGTATTGAAGTATTCATTCATTTTGATTGTGGCAATTCTTCCAATTAGTTATAGTTGCAATTTCCTTCAAGCATCCAAGTCTTTTCTTATTTGTTAGAGCAATTTATTATAGTTATCTTTTTTTTATTGAAGAGCATCTTGCGTTAACTAGATTCCAAGATATTTGACCCTTTTAATTATCTGTATTTCCAGTTTCTTCTGTAGTTCCTTTTTCTGGGTATTCATTAGATTTTTAGCTATTATCTTCATTTTGTCTTTATTTATTTTAAGTCCTGCCATCTTACCAAATTTCTCTATTTCTCATAGTAAGATGGGTCCTGTTTCTATAGCTCCTCTATAAAGAATATTACATCATCCGCAAATGCCTGTATTTTATATTCTTTTTTTAATTTTGTCTCCTTTTATTTCATGTTTTTGTCTAATATGTGCTTCTATAATAATTCTAAAGAGAATAAAAAATAGAGGTAACAATGGGCATCCATGTCTTACTCTCTTGGCTATACTGAATGTCCCTGTTATGTCCCCATTTAATAACACACTCGCCGTTTGGGTGGAGTATATTGTGGATATCATTCCCACAAATACCCCCCCCCCGAAATTCATAGTTTTTAATTGCTGAATAAGGAACTGTCAGTTTAAATTACCGAACATTTTTGTATGTCTAAGAAAATCAATGCTGCTTGTTTCTCAGGGCTTCATAATACTCCAAAACATTTATTACCATCCTTGTATTATTTCTAATCTGTCTTCTTGGTAGGAACCCATTTTGATCTGGGTGTATAATTTCATTTAGGAATTTTTTTTAACTCTTTCTACAATTATAATGGCAAATATTTTATAGTTGGCATTTAACAGTGAAATAGATCTATTATTTGTAATCTGTTGATAGTCTGTGCCCTCTTTTAATATTAATGTGATATATGCCTCAGCCCAAGATTTCAGTAATTTAGCCTCTGCCAATGCTTCATTATATAGTTCCAACATTAGCATATCCAGTGGTTCTTGTATGGTTTTGTATAGTTCCCCTGGAAGGTCCCAGAGTTTTATTACTTTTTTGTTTTCAAACTGCCTCTTTTAGTTCCGTCAAGGTTATTTTATCATTTAACATTTCCCTCTTGTCTTCTGATATTATAGTTAGGCACTTCTCCTTTAGGTACTATTATAAACTCTCTTCCGCTACTTCTTCCTGACTATACAGGTCTTCAAAGAATAGTGTAAATTCCCACTCTCATCTAACTATTGTTGTATTAGTCTTTTCTCCTTTTTTAATTTATAAGACAGCCATCTCCCTGGTTTGTTTGCGTGTTCAAAGAAACTTTGTCTCACCAGTTTGAGATTTTGTGCCCTTTTTCTTGTGTCCTTAGATTTAGTTTATGTCTAACTAGAGTCCTTTCTCCTTCAATTTTATTGTTCTGTGGTTCTCTTTGTAGTGCTAGTTCCTGTTTTTTAGTTTTTCCTGTAGCAGATTTTTTGTTTTCTTTTTTCCTTATTTCTTCAGGCTGTGTATGCTATCATTAAATCTTGTATATAAGCTTTTGTGGTGTCCCACAAGTTCTGGAGCGTTGTTTGTTTGTTGTTTTTTTAAGAAATAATTCCAGTTCTTGTCTCATCATTTGGACATAGTCCTTCTCTTTCAAGGTCTTTTGATTCAGCATCCATCTCCTTTTTTTGTCAGTAGGCAAACTTTTAGATGACTTCAGTGAGTGTGAAGGATCATATAAATGGAGGGGGTTCTCTGAGGTAACACTTATCTGAAACTGTATAACAATTTAAAGTCAATAACTGGGAGGGCTAGACAAATCTTCACTCTATTTGATCAAAGAGTTGTGGAAGAGCTGCTTCAAAGTGATGCTGTAAAGTGGCACCCCTTTTCTAAAATTCAAAGTGGAGGGATTACTTCTTTTTCCTCTGGTTTCTGAAAGTCAGCCTACCGAAGACACTTTAGTTTGTTTCAGATGTATATTGAAATGGTTTTCTGCACCTCTGATATAGGTAATCATATTAGCTTGACTATGACTTGAGGTTTCAGGGAGAAAGAATATATTGCTTCTATGTGTTGGATTTCTCTTGCAGTCTGAAAGTCCTCATAGTTTATAGAGTATGACTGACCACTTTGAATGCTATTATACATTGGCATCAGGGCAATGGAGAAATGGATAAAGGCCATTCTAGTCATTGCTTTCATCCGGAAAGTTCTAGATAGGATTGGGATTTAGAAGCCCTTCTAGAATGTGTTTCATGAAACTCATGAAATTCAAATACTTTGGCCACCTAATGAGAAGGAAGGACTCACTGGAGAAGAGCCTAATGCTGGGAAAGATTGAGGGCAAAAGAAGAAGGGGATGACAGAGAATGAGGTGGCTGGATAGAGTCACTAAAGCAGTCGGCGTGAGCTTAAATGAGCTCCAGAAGATGGCAGAGGACAGGAAGGCCTGGAGGAACGTTGTCCATGGGGTCCTGATGGGTTGGACATGACTTTGCAACTAACAACAACTAGAATGTGTATCTGCTTTTTAAACATGGGACTTATTCTATCAATGATTGGACAATAGAATACTATTATGTATGTTTTAAGTTTAATATATTATCATATTATATACTATTATGTAAGCAAATTATGTAAGCAAATTAACACAGACAATAAGCTGTTCATAAAGCACTTATGTATGTTAAGGAAAATATATAAATAAATTGTTAAAAAAAATACAATGTGTATCTGCTCTTTCCAAGGGGTGCAACTTCATGCCGGCCAAGAGCACTTAGCAATAGCAATTCTTCTTAGACTCATACACCACTTTACAGTGCTTTACAGCTGTTTCTTATACAGTCAGCATATTGCCCACAACAATCAGGGTCCTCATTTTACCTACTTCAGAAGGATGGAAGACTGAGTCAACCTTGAGCCGGTCAGGATTGAACCCCTGGCAGTGAGCAGAGTTAGCCTGCAATACAGCGTTCTAACCATTGCATCACCACGGCTCTTATACACTGCCCCATAGTGCTTTACAATAGTAGGAATTTTGGGCCACTCATTCTCTCCCAGCTGTTGGAAAAAGCCAATCGTGAACCACTTCCAAAAATGTTTCCAAGAAAACTTGTCCATGTAATTGCCAGGGTCAAGATTCATTCCAAGACAACCCCCTTGCCCCATCCCACGGCATCCTGAAAATACCCAGATCAAAATATGTTGTTGATTTGCAGAAGTGGCTTCATGTACATGTTAATAAGCATTTGAGACAGAATAGAGTCCCAAGAGATACCAAAGTACTTCACTTCAAAAAGCAAATATGTCCAAGCAACACTATCTGAAACATGCAGCATCATTGCAAAGCAATGCCTTTTATTATTCCCAAATTTCTCAGAAGGAAATCTTGGTTAACAGCATCAAAAAGCCACTGAAAGACAACAGTGGAACCTCATTCACCCAATCACGGGGTATCCGTGTGAGTTCTGAGGATTTGAGTGAAACTCTGTACAAAATAACATTCTAGTTTTTTTCCAGGTTGATTAACTAAAAAGACTGTTCATAACATGCACAGCATTCCACTTTCATTTTTGGCAGCTATATTCCTCCAGCAGGAGATAGGATTATTTACGGTAACAGAAGCCAAAGTCATTTCTGCTGTAGCTTGGCATTTTAACTATCATTGGCTCTAGGCTTCAGCTAAAGCAACTCTAAATATCTATGTATATGTTACTTCTGATCTGAGCTTAATACATGTGTTTGCAATTTTATTTTTAATCCTATCCATCTCCTAATTTTTAAACTTGTTACCACTTACAGAAAAGGTGGCAATTTGAGCTCAAAATCATGCTGGCAGGGTTTTTTCCTGTGATTGATAAAAACCTTTGACCTTTCTTCTGACATTTTCTGATACTATACCATGTCTTCTGAGTTGGTTAGCTTTTGTCCCTTGACACTCTTTATCCTCTTCTGGTCTTCAGCAATGCTCCCAAGATCTAAGAAGATCTCTCTTCATATGTACAGTACAGTTGTAACCAAAGAGTACTAGTCTGTAAAGTTATGTTCATAGTGCTTAGGATTGTGTGTGTTTAACTTAAGTCTGCTGGATATGAAACTATAGTGTACTGTAATCCTTTTACATTTCTGTTCATTATCTCAGAAATACAGAAATGAAAGAAATGACAGTATTACCCTTGGGAAAGAAAGCTATTAGAGAAATAAAGATAAATGATACCAGAAAAGGTTACAGGATTCCATAATAAGAAATCACACAATATGGAATTTAATCCCATCACTGCCACGAGAACCATTTGACCACACAATTATTTTTATACAAGGCACATTTGACAAAAAATCATTTAAATCTTTTTTATCAAGAGACATTTGAAGGGTTAGTTTAGCAACCAGAACATTTATGATTGAATGAATAAGGATATCAAGAGACAACAGAGATGTTCTTTGACTAGACAAAGCAAGAGTTAGTCTCTTTCAAAAGGCTAGATTTGTCTTATCTTCCATATTCCATAAAATCTGAGGAACAATGATGGTGAAAGCAGAAATATGGGTTGCCTAACTACATTCCATTTGAAAACCCAGATAATCTCTTTCCAGCTATGCTTTCTGCAATGGATTCTGATTATAAGTGGAAGCCCAACAACTAACACCCTGAATTGCACCCACAGGCATACTCAAAACCAGTGCATCTTTGGGAAGAGTGGTGTCACTTGTTCTGAGTAGCTGGTACCAGTAATTGCCCACATTTTCACAGTGTGCATCTCATGAAACTTCTAAATACTCTTCAAGGGCAGGCCCATGGAGCAGTGGTCCCAGTTAAGGAATGGGTGCAGATGACACAAGATGAAGCTGCGTAAGGCCCTACTACTCATGGCTGCCACCCGTTTGAGATACTGTTTTCAGAGGAAATGCACCTTACATAATATATATTTGTCAATCCCAGAAATAATGTTGCTATTGAACAGTATAGAATATGATAACAAAATAGATGCCATAGGTAACAATTCTGCATTCACTTATTCATGAAACAACTTTTGTTTTTGCTTTATACAGGTCACCTTCAAGAAGTGAGAGGAGCCAAATGTCAACTCATAAAACATTCCATTCCTGTTTTAGTAGTTGCCATTAAAAAGGGGAGGGGGAGAGGAAATCTGGAAGAGCAGTGCAGCAGTTTGAAAGCGAAAGTACACTCCAACTCTTATCTTTAAAAGATTGTTACTAAAATACCAGAGCTTTTGCTGTGAATATATTTAATTGGAGAACGTGAATGATGACATCCAGCCTGTGAACATGCTCAGTTGGAGATTCTGGTTTATGAGACACCCAGGGGGGAAACAGGGTCACAGGTAACTGTAAATTATGTATGCCAGAGTTGGCTTCATACAGGGCAGTGCCAGTATATCGCCTCTAATAAATCCTTTGAAGTTTTTTTAAGTTTGGCTCAAGAATCATGATTTAATTAGAGCGATTGCTGGAATCCAGACACTCAGTTGCATTTATTCTGCATAGATATGAAACATGAAAGTAGCTACAGTACTTCCTATTTCATACTTCAACTGAAATGTGTATGCCATGTGGAGACATGTGGGTGAGTGGGTGAAGAAGGAGTGCTCCTTCCTTCCTTCCTTCCTTCCTTCCTTCCTTCCTTCCTTCCTTCCTTCCTTCCTTCCTTCCTTCCTTCCTTTAATTTCATAATAATGCACTCCAAACATCCCATAAAAATATCAATCAAAGGATGAAAAAATTAAATCTTATTGTTTACCATAAATTTACTATTTTGCTCTGTTGTTAGACCAGTGGATAGAGCTGATAAATTCCAAGTAGACTCATTGGCAGGCATTCTTCTAATCATCCTCCCACAGCACAATTTTGTCAGTAGATCTTGCAGCCATCCACTTTTATCTCCTTTGTTGCACTGCCTCTATGACAAATCCCGAGCTCCTAGATAGTTGAAGATATCTTCCCATCAGCAGCACAATTAATATTATATGACAGAGCCCCAGCTAAACAATTTCACCAAACCCTGCAGCATTCTGTGACAGATCATTAATATTCAACCCACAGATTTGAAGGCACGAAGGCTATACGTTAAGTCTGCTTTCACTTTCCCTCCTTTCAGAGACAAAAAAATATAGAAGTGTTGTCATGGTATATTATAATAACAACACTTAGATGTGAGCATATTGTTAAACATTTTCTATAATGCTAAAAAGAGCTACAAGCACTAGAAATTTAGTCTTCTTTAGATGAGAAGGCTCTAGAAATTAATGATATCTTCATATTTTAAATCCATAATTTAAAATATAATTTTATTGTATCAATTCAAACATCACAAAATATAGTCACCTTGGAATTCTTCAGATCTTCATCAACCTAGATATTTCAGGTTTTTTTTCTTTTTAGTAAATTTACAGACATTTCTAAAATTCTGTTTTCTCTTTGTCATTATGTAAGTGTAGAAATGAGAAAAAATGTGTTTCAACAAGATGTGTTTTAGTAAAAATCTATACAACCAGCACGAGCTGCTCAGATATGTCCACAATTGATCACACTTTTTAAAAAGAACCATCTTGTTGAATTATCAATATGTTCAATGATACAAGTAGTACAAACAACTCTTTGTAATCAAATTAAAGTAAATGTAATACGGGCAACAGAAATAAGAACAGTTAAGAATAAAATTAATCAAATTCATTTCATTTTAAATTATTGTTAAGTAAAGGTGGTGGTAAACATCAACAATTGGATAGGACTGAAAATTCATTTTATTTTTTTAATATATTTTTATTTTTTATTTCTATAAGCACATCATTGTGTGAACAGTGTGATTTCAAGGTGTTTTACATTTTAAAACAAACATGACAATAATTCCACATTGCTATTATTAACTTTCTTACATCATTTGATATTAATGCATATTATCAATCGTACTTATTCAATATTCTCATATACTATTTTATATCAATCTTTATATTTTTAACATCATTTTTTATCATAGCTTCTATATTAATAGTCATATTTGCAGTGTTCAATGAATTATATATACCTATCATTGCATAAATAGTATAGTTCCAAATTACCTTGCATTTTAGAACAAACATGACAATAGTTTCATATTAATATTATTGGTTTCCTTAATTAGTTTAATATTAATACACATTATCAATTATAATTATTCGATATTTTCATATATGATTTTGTATCAATTTCTATATTCTTAACATCCCAGCTTTTATTATAAATTGTATATTGATTTGTAACATTTACTTAATTGTGTATTTCAAATATCCATTCATAAATTCATATTAATTTATATTTTCTATTTGTTTATCCCCTTTTTAATTTTTAGCTATGTCACCATTACACATAAAACAAAGTTTCTTCCTACTCCCAATTCTAATAAAACAGACAATATACATTCTATTAGTATTTAACATAGTGTACCATTCTAATAATACTACACTCCCCTCTATCTATTAATATATTTCACTACCTTATTTTCAGATCTAACAGATTCCACGTTATTTCTTTTCCTACCTCACAATATCATTTTGTTATTTATTACAGTTCGATTATATATCTTTAATGCTAATCATCTGATACCATATTGATTTCATGTTTATTATTATTATTACCAATTATATATCTTTAATATTAATACATACATTCATGTAGAATCTTTATCTTTTCATTTTAAGCCATCATCTCTTGTTTCCATTAAATAATTAATTTGTTGCTTTCTAGCTTGTCTCCCATTTTCTTTTTTCTTTTGGCTTTCCCCTTACTCATTTCTCTCTTTATTAGATTCCATTTTCTCTTTTCCCAAATATCTTATTCTACCCCTATCCTCTTAGCATATTTTCCTCTTAAAACATTCCCCTTTTGTTTTATTGCCTCAATCATTATCATATTAAACTCTTGCTGCTTTTATTTTTATTTGTTGTATCATCCATTCTGGTTCTTTAATTGCATTTCCAGCTGGCTCTTCCTCTTCCTGAATTTCTTGTTTTCTTTCTGTTGCTTGTGTCTCTGCTGTCTGCGTCTCCATTTCCAGCTTCTCTACCGCGCCCTGTAATTTATTCAAAATGTCCACTAGTCCTCTCTTTATAATGTCTTTTATATCTTGTACTTCCGATACAATTTCTCCACATATTCCAATCATCTTTATTCTTATTTCTTCCTTTTCTTATCCCAATTGTCCAATAAGCCAAACTTCACTTTCCAAGCTATAAATTCAATGTTAAAAAATCTTTAAATCCCAAAGTTAATCAGTTTATTTCTTTTAGATAATCTGAGGGTAATATGTTCATAATTTTCTCCACCAGTTCAGTTTTATAATATAATTTCCTGAAATCCAAACCAAATTCACTTCTGATCTTATATTAAAGTCTGCAAAATCACTGCATCGTATTTCCAACTTTGAGAGTAGGTTATGCCTTTCTTCTGTCAGCCGGTGGCACCCCATTCTGTTTTTATCCAATTTTCTACAATTTTAAGAATAGCAATCCAAAATGGTAAAATAATATTCATTTTTTAAATATATGGTTCCAGCATTTAAAATATTTTTCCAATACAACATCTGTCCATTTTAAAGTTTAGATTTTCCATATTTTCCAAATATATGTCTTTTCCCTTTTTTTAATTTTAAGGTTTTTTTTCCCCAAATGCTTGTACTGTTGCTCCAATAATACCAGTGAGCTCTCTTTTTAGATAGTCTTTTGGTGTTGAATTAATTAGAAAAAAGTCTTCTCACCTGCTCCAAACTTTGTTCACTTTCTCCGCTCCTGCACAGCGCTTAGATGGTCGCGGTTGTCCCAACTCTGTGGTAGCCATTTTGACCACCCTCTTCTCTCCATCATGGCATAGAGGGAAGAAGCTCCAGATTTCCACAGGAGAGTTACGTGCTTTCCCCAGACCTCACGGAGCACCTCTCCTTGGCTTTACCACTCCCCGCAGGCCATTTTCAGCTCCCTCTGGAGCCCACAAACAGGGAGAAGCCAGTGAGTCACTGGTCTCTTGCATGTCAATAGCAAGATCCCTAAGGTAACAAAGGTCTTATATAGAAGGTTAATCAAAGTCACAACTGTTTTTGACTTGTACTTTATGTGGAAAAAGGAGTAGAGATAAAGAAGCATAATTTTTTAATCAATCATTCAAACTGAGAGTCTGGTTGGTCTAGTAGTTAAGGCACCAGGCTAGAAACTAGGATACTGTGAGTTCCAGTCTTCCCTTAGGCCAGGGGTGTCAACTTGTGTCGTCATGGATTTGTCACATGACGTATTGGGACTTTTCCCCCTTCGCTAAACTGGGAAAAGGTGAGGCCATCATGTGACGCATCCAGCCCACAGGCCATGAGTTTGACACTCCTGCCTTAGGCATTAAAGTTGGCTGGGTGACTTTGGGCCAGTCACTCTCATCCCATGTGGTCTAGCTCAGGCTAGAGTCTGGTGAGCCAATTCCTATCACAACCAATGAGTCACGTTCGGCTGATCCAAAAAAGTATATCCTGCACTTGTGGGAAAACATTAAGAAGAAAACATTTGAATCAATCACGTTTACTAATAAACATGATTTATAGGTTCTATAAGTATTTAAATCACTGGCAACATACTGGCACAGTTATAAAATTTCTATCTGAAAGACAGATGCTTCTGCTGTTTCTAAGACCCTCTTGTATCAGCTGATAGCCTGCTTTGGTATACTACGATCTATTTCATTAGTATCCCTAATAGACATTCACTATTAAGCTCAAGGCTGATTGTGTTTGTCATCTTTAGTCATTAAGTCTTATGCAATGCTTTTGTAGAATTATTTGGCAAAAACGGTGTTCAGGTTCCATGGTCTTTAGCTCTCATGAGCATTAAAAAGTCTATGAAATCCTTATGAACTATCCAACATGCACTCCTCTGGAGATGTCTCAATCTCAAATTTACCCTTGCTTTGAAATTGGAGGTCTAATGGATTAACCCATTTTGTATGCAAAATACTGTAGGCAGATTGTTGTTCTGCAGCTATATCTTCCCCTCTGGACTCTGAAGTAGCCTGCAGTACTGCACTCTAATCACCACGTCACCATGGCTCATATGTATCCATAAAATTGGTCCTTCTTATCCTAGGAAGGAAGATATCAGTGTAATTTCAACAATCCTGTAAAGAGGCACAGCATACCATGAAGTTGACCCACAAACATAACGTGTAATATAATCGTACATAGGTAAGAGAGTGGGGACAGTTTGAGCAAAAAAAAAAAAGGCAATTTTGTTTTGGTTTGACATAGCATGTTAAAAAAAGATAGTTATAGGGCACTCACAGAATGAAGGAACATCAGCAACAGACATACTAGATTAACCTAAGTGACTATCAAGGAAAAATAGATGCAACAATTAGGCTGAGTACCTACAGGGGAATATACATTCAAAAAAGTTAACCATAAGTTGTTTCTCCATAGTTCATAAGCCCCAGAGCCAGATAATAAAAGCTGTAATGTTCAACAGGTATAAGACTGAGATTTGGAACTTATGGACAATGAATTAGAAGTCTTATGGTAGATTGATATATAGGGTAACTGCAGCCACATTATTGTATGTACAACAATGGGAAAATGATATTTCCACAGTGGAGGAAGTAATTGCGAAAATGTCAGAATTTGCAAAAACATTTTCTGTGTGATCATAGAACAAACAACAAAGATTTGTTTGTTGAAAGGCTTAAAAGACTTTTTATTTTTTATTTATTTATTTTGATTTGTCAATGGCTTACAAGATAATAAGTATAAGTATATACAAATTATGAATACATGAAATGGGTACATATAAGAAAAATAAAAGAAACAATAGGACAGGGATGGTAAGCATGTTGGTGCCCTCTACAGACCTCTTAGAAAGACTTAAAATCTTTTATGGACATTTTGTTCAATGAAGAAAAAAACGAATTGATAATTTATAGATTTGAAGATTAAGGAAGTTGCAGATTAAATGAGGGGGTGATGTTGGAAAACTGTCAGCTAGGCTGGAACTAATAGTCAGGCAGGACACAGTTTGGAATTGTTGCACAGCCACAACTTGGTCTTTCCATGAAGCCTTATCTGGTCATTCCTATTGGAAGGGAGGCAGCTTGAGGAGAATCTAGTAACTAAGTAATGACACTAAAGCTGTTTATTCTAGCTCTTTACAAGTGACTCTGATGGCAGGTGGGCTCTTTGCTTTTTTCCAGGGTGGCCCTGTGGGCCAGTTCTAAGTGCCCCATGGGATGGATCTGGCCCACGGGCCTTGAGTTTGACACCTCTGCTCTGAGGCAATTCTTCATATTTGGCCGCAGTGAGATTTGTTAACACTTAAGAAGGCTGCTTCCATATGCGGCATAGTATATTCTTTGATTAACTAACCATAGCTCATTCCCCTTGGATCTGTCTTTCCTTCAGAGTCCAGAGGGGAAGATATAGCTGCAGAGCAACAATCTGCCTACAGTATTTTGCATACAAAATGGGTTAATCCATTAGACCTCCAATTTCAAAGCAAGGGTAAATTTGAGATTGAGACATCTCCAGAGGAGTGCATGTTGGATAGTTCATAAGGATTTCATAGACTTTTTAATGCTCATGAGAGCTAAAGACCATGGAACCTGAACACCGTTTTTGCCAGAGAATTCTACAAAAGCATTGCATAAGACTTAATGACTAAAGATGACAAACACAATCAGTCTTGAGCCTAATAGTGAATGTCTATTAGGGATACTAATGAAATAGGTCATACTATACCAAAGCAGGCTATCAGCTGATGCAAGAGGGTCTTAAAAACAGCAGAAGCATCTGTCTTTCAGATAGGAATGGCCTCAATTCTTTTATAAGGGAGTAGGCTGAAACTGAGTTATTTATCTCTGGCATAAATTGTGATTTGTATTATTATGATTTATTGTTTGGTATATTTTAAAAGTTTATGTATGAAAATAGCATATACAGCCCTTTTTGACACATTATCCATTAGGCTGATAATAAAGAAATAAATATTAATAAGTAATATTTTATTATTTTGTGCACTTTTTCTTGGCTCTGAAATATTGCAGTGTAAGCTTCTGTGAGACTACCAGGGAATAGAATCTATTCATGGAATAGGAATTATTCCAAAGCAAATTTAATGTAGAACTGAGCTAATTGGGAACTTCACCAGGTTAGACTAATCTATAAAGAACTGTGAGCTTTTATTTCTAGATCTCACTTTTTTAAATATTTTTCATCCGGTTATTTAGAGATGATTCTAATCCACCTAATAATTTATTTCACAACCTGTGGAAGACATACAAAGTGTTTATGATTGAAGGAAGGGAATATAATTCCTAGGATTGAGAAATAAAAGTGGATTGAAATAGTTTGATTTTTCTCTAATGAATGCTCACCTTTCATTTCCTCCATTGTCCTTTCAGGTTGAACAGGCTTTTTAGATGTTTGAAACAGCCCAGAACTGGTTAAACTGGTTTCCCAAAAGTAAATGTCAGAATAAGTGTACACATTAATGTTGCCTCATTGTTCATTTATTAGATTTTGAAACAGTGCCACTAATAGAGCTAGTCTGTTTCAGCAATCTATTATTTGAATATAATTAGTTCTGCTAAACTTGTTTTCCAATATGGATTTGCACACTCACACATTCCTATGTACACTTTATCTGTGCACATATGTATCATTTTAATTTGGATTTTCTAGCCAATCGCATCTATTTCATTGCCACAATCACTTTAAAAATACAATCTGATTTTATGACTGTTGATTTTGATGATTACCAAAAAAAAACACCCAACCCTAGATAATAGAAAAGAGTGAGCTTTGGCTTGTAAGAATTAGAGTAAGAGATAGTTTTATTGTACCCATATTTGCTGCAAAGAAAATTGGAAGGTTCTTTCTATTTCTTTTTATTCTTTTTGCATTTTTCTTTCGTTTTCTTTTCTTTTTTTACTGCTTTTACTGTTGATCAGTTTGTGTTAGTTTTATGTTCTTTGTAAAACTTTAAAATAAATAGTTTACAGCTATTAATTATAATTAATTATATGTATTTATTATGTATTTATAATTATATATTAATTATACACTTATATACTTATTCATGTTACTTATATTTAATTAATTAGCTAATTAATTGTGTAGGCTGAGCTGAAGGTCTGATACTGCAGTAGGGTTTTATGCTATCATTTAATATATAGTGGGAATGAGGGTTTTTTTTTTCTTGGAGACTGCTTCTTTACACTTTTACTTATTTGAACATTTCTCTTTTAACCAGGAGGAAGACATGATTGAATTAGCTGTATGGGGCATCTGCTGGTCACACATATCATTCCATTAATCTAAGTGGCATGTGAAATCACACAAAACTATTTAGATAATAGGCCAACTTTTCTTTTGCTCCATAATCAATCCAAGGGAGATTTGCTTTGCAGGAAGGGAGAGTGGACAGTGAAGAATGCAGAGTGCAATGCAAAAGTTTGAAGTATCCTATATAAAAGGTTGCATAGGGCATTCTTTGAAAGTGAATGCAGGCTTTACAAAAGATGAGAGAAAAAGGGGATAGGGAAAGAGCTTACCACTTCATGCCAAGATGTGACATGCATACAAAGAAAGGTTGCTAAGGTAATACAGAGAGCCATCTTCCAAAGAGTACTGAACTGTAGGTAATGGAATCCAGGCAGCCAGCTGCCAAAGCATTTTGATGAAGAGCAGACAAGGAAATGCATTTATCTGAAGAGAATGTAGAGGGAAGTAATAACACTTAATGTATAGATTATTTCCACAATTTAATGCATATTTTATTCAACCATTTTAGTACTGATTGCAGCTAATGGAGAAGATAGGTATGCTTTGGGTCAGTTTAAACAAGTTCGTAGTTGCCTTTTCACATAAAACTATTCAACTGTTTCTTTTATAGTGTCAAATCATAATATTCTAGAAGTGCCTACATATCTGATTAGACTGGCCAAATAGTCATACTTTCCAAAGAGGGGAAGACAAGGAAATGACTTCAAAATAATGAAAAGAATGAGGTTTACAGTCTCCATATTATTATACTCAATAGGCATGTTTTTCTTGGCGAGAAGATGTAGAGGAAAATTACAACTTGCACTGAGATGATACAATATGAAAAACTGATCCATTAGAGAGAACAATATGTCATCTACAAGGCTTGATTGTATCCAAAAGTGGTTAAGAAAGTAAGAGTTTGATGGAACTTATGTCCTTCGTGTGTGTGTGAGAGCACTGTTCCTTCCTCAATCCCCCTACAGATTATTCATAAGAAAGTCACAAGACTTCAATCTACAATCTCATCATGAGGAGTAGCAGTTCAGGGTTTTTTGGTTTCTTCTTTTATCACTGCTGGCCGCTATTCACTGCTGCAGCAGCATCTCCACTGTTTTTGAGATGTCTTGTCCACCATAGAACCTCACCCAGATGACCTAAGATATAATATCTTGTGGGATTAATTGTTCTGATTAATGATGCTCAATGTGTTATGACATATTCAGCTCATACTTAATTGGTGAAAGTGAAGATCAGTACGTGCAAGTACGTGCAACCTGACCTTGGCTGCTGGAGCAGGGAGTTTGCTTCATGTAGAGCCAGGAATGTGGTCTTATCTGGAACAAAGAAGTAACGGAATGAACTGATTTTAATGAACTGACTTTGTGTTATTATTGCTTGGCTGATATTGTGTAATCTTGCTTTTGCTAAATAAAAGAGTGCTTTGGACTTCGGTTCGGGGCATTCATCCCGAGGAAAAACCCTGTTTCCATGTCTCATGATTGCCGGGTTTAACCATTAATTGCCTCAAGTGGTGACTCCGACGTGATTCTTAAGGGATACGTCCGCTTTGTCCCCATCCTTCGCCAGGCATTGGCTTAAGCGCTTTCGTCAGGTACACGGCTGGACCGCGTCTGATTCATCGTAAGTATGGGGAATGATCTATCTCAGGCTCAAGAAGAGCACGTCAGGGAATTGAAAGAGATAGTTAAGCGAAATTACTTTCAGTTTAACTCAGCTGGGAAAGTCCGGCAAGTTAAGGGAAAAGAGATCAAAGAACTTTTGAAATATGTATGGGAACATATGTCATATTACCCTTTGTCAGGCAGCACAAAAGTGTCTACATGGAGGAAGATAGGCGAGGATTTGCATAATGCGCCTCGCGCCCCTGCACCCATACTCTGTACATGGCGTTCTTTGATTGAGGCACTGCAAATTCAAAATAATCCTTTGTTACAACCCCCTCCTGATCCTGTCATTCACCCACCTCCCTATCAACCGGTTCTTGTTCAGCCAGCTGATACCACAGCGGTTCGTAATCATGGGCTGCTGCTCCCTCCTTCTGCCCCTGCTCTTAGCGAGCTCTCGCTAGCCCCTCGCGGAGTGAAAAATGCGGTGGATGCTGGATTTGAAAAGGCAATGGAGAATGGGGAGCTGTCTCCGGAGGAATTGATCAACCTTCCGGTCTCAGCTTTTCCTGTTGTTGTAGAAATGGATGGAGTAGGGAATCAGGAACGTGTCTGGCGTCCTTTAGAATTAAGAACTCTCCGGGAAATTACCACAGCAGTAAAAGATTATGGGTTAAAAAGTAAATATACAACTGCTTTGCTGGAAGCTTTGGCATTTGGTCGAATGATGATACCGGAGGATTGGAAAGCTTTGGCCAGAATGATCTTGTCCTCCGGTCAATATATTGTTTGGGATTTTCAGTATCGGCAGCAGGCATTAGCCAGAGGGACAGGACAGGTTACACCCGATCAGTTATATGGCGCAGGTCAATTCAATACAGTTGAGTCACAACGAGATGATCTGGCAGATAATGTTTTCCCTATGATTAACCTTTGTGTGTTGGCTGCGTTTACTAAAGTAGATGAGGCTGGGAGTAGTTCCATTTGCAGTTTTGTTACCATTAAGCAGGGAAATGCTGAGCCATATCAGGATTTTATTACTAAATTGAAAACTGCAATTGAAAGATCGGTAGATAATGATATGGCGGCTGCAGAATTACTCCAAAAATTAGCCGTAGAAAATGCTAATGCAGACTGTAAGGCTATTCTAAAGCCTTTAATAGATACAGGACAGAAGGAAATTGCGCAAATGATTGAAGCTTGTGCTGCTGTAGGAAGCCAGCTCCACCAATACACATATAATTTTGGCAGAAGTTCGCTGCTCCTTTCCTCTCCCAGATGCTTTGACCTTATTTGTGGATGGAGGAAAAACTTATGGTGCGTGCGTATGGAAACTAAACGAGAAGTGGCATACGAAAATTACCCCCCCTCAAAAATCAGCTCAACGAGCAGAATTGGCCGCTGCTATGTTGGCTTTTCAAACTTTTCCTGACACGCCATTTAATCTAATTGTGGATAGTCAATATGTTTACAACTTAACTATATGCCTCACAGGGGCATATGTATCCCCAGGAACAGAGGAAGGGCTACTTGCTCTTTTCTTATCTTACCAACAAATTTTAGAGCAGCGTAAATGTCCTTATTTTGTTGGGCATATGCGTAGTCATTCCCATCTTCCTGGAATCCTTGCTGAAGGAAACCAGCGAGCTGATGCCTCCACACGCGTGGAGCACTTACATTTATCTAAAACAACTCCGTGGGACAGCCATTCTTACTTCCATCAAGGGGCAAAAGCCCTTATCAAACAATTTGGCCTCTCAGCTACAGAAGCTGCTGCAATTGTCCAGCAATGTCCTACCTGCAGTAAAATTGCTACAGCTATACCCATGGGAGTAAACCCTAGGGGTTTGCACCGTAATGCCCTTTGGCAAATGGATGTCACGCAGTATCCCTCCTTTGCCCCATGGAAATATCTACATGTTAGTATTGACACATTTTCTGGGTTTATTATGGCTACCCCACAAAGGGGGGAGACTGTTAAGCATGTCATTAATCATTGTCTCCGCACTTTTGCCTCCTCAGGACCACCTAAGGAGCTAAAAACAGATAATGGTCCTGCCTATACTAGTTCAAACTTTGCTCAATTTTGTGATCGTTGGTCAATTTGTCATAAATTTGGCATTCCCTATAACTCGCAAGGACAGGCTATTTGCGAGCGAGCAAATGGCACTGTAAAACGCATGCTCGAAAAATTTAAACAACAGCAAAGGGGGAATTCCCCGGGACTTCCGGGAATACAAGACACTCTCAATATTGCTTTATATTCTTTAAATTTTCTAACTCCCACCGGCTCGCCTCCAGCTACAGCGGCAGACCGGTTTTTCCCTTCTTCTGTTTCTTCTACAGAAAATCGCCCTCTGGTCTGGGCTCGGTTTCTCCCAGACCCTACGTGGTGCGGCCCATTTAAACTTATTACGTGGGGCCGCGGATATGCTGCAGTGGAAAATGAAAATGGTATTCGCTGGGTGCCTGGCCGCTGTGTTCGCCCTTACCACCCAAAACCTTGTGGGCCAGATCAAAAGACCCGGGATGCTGGGAACGGAGATATGGCGGAAAAATGTATTCCTGAACGATCTGGCAAGGACAGCGAAAGACCTCAATCTGACTAGATGCTGGCTGTGCATGCATATCCCGGGCACCTCTCGTGGGGGATTACCTTTGCATGCCATTCCATTTAACGAGTCTGGATGGAAGGACCCGGCCCTGAACTGCAATGTTTCTACTGCCTTCCCTCTCAATGCCACCCTTGCGGTGGAGTTGGTGCTGTTCGAGGCAGCTTTGGTCTGTTTTAACCATTCTGGTCTGACTCCTCACAATGCTACAGACATGGGAGAATACCCTTTCTGTAATCAAACTCTTCCTTGGAATGGCACTGGTGCAGGTTGCAATGTTTATAGTGATAATTACACGATTTATGTGTCATGTCTGCAGTTTCAGGCTCTCCAAGGATTTGCCAATAGTTCCTCTGGCCCGGCAAGCTGGACTGGTCCTATCTGGCTCCTGTGCGGCATAAAAGCTTACAAACATTTGCCAAAATCTTGGTCTGGAATTTGCACAATGGGTTATGTGATCCCTACCGTATATAAAATTGACAATCTACCTGTCGGTCGGCTGCGCAATCGTCGGAATATTGACAGCAGCCCGATTGGTTTCCATTGGGACACTCAGCTCAGCCGTGGATTATTACCACCTTTGGGTGTGGCTATGAACTACCGTGATTTACATTTACTGAATAATTGGACTATGGTAATGTTTAATGAAACTATCCTTGCTTTAAAAATGGTTAATCAGGAACTTGCAGAAGTACGGAAAGTGGCTTTACAAAATCGTTATGCTTTAGATATTGTATTAGCATCTAAAGGAGGGGTTTGTGCTCTATTACATTCCCATTGTTGTGTATATATTCATGATAATGAGATTAATATTTCTCATACTGTAAGCGCCATGGAAAATTTGATTGCTCAGAATCCTTTGGTAGGGACTGGTTCTGGTACCGTAGACATATGGGGAGCCATGTGGTCCTGGCTGCCGGATGGGTCTTGGATCCGAAGGATGGCTATATCGATCATCTTGATACTGGTTGCTCTGGTAAGTGTCTGTTGCTGTATTCAGTGCTTGCCTTCTTTGATAGCCATGGTAAGAGGTTTATTTCAACAAACGCAAGAAATACATGTTACTACTTATTATGCTCGTGATGGTTATGAAATAGAAAAGGGGGAGATGTGGGATTAATTGTTCTGATTAATGATGCTCAATGTGTTATGACATATTCAACTCATACTTAATTGGTGAAAGTGAAGATCAGTACGTGCAAGTACGTGCAATCTGACCTTGGCTGCTGGAGCAGGGAGTTTGCTTCATGTAGAGCCAGGAATGTGGTCTTATCTGGAACAAAGAAGTAACGGAATGAACTGATTTTAATGAACTGACTTTGTGTTATTATTGCTTGGCTGATATTGTGTAATCTTGCTTTTGCTAAATAAAAGAGTGCTTTGGACTTCGGTTCGGGCATTCATCCCGAGGAAAAACCCTGTTTCCATGTCTCATGATTGCCGGGTTTAACCATTAATTGCCTCAATATCTCTTGACTATTTGTCTGCCATAAAAATATATTAGTCTCTAGCAGATCACCTGTCCTATTAAGTCTAAAGGCATGAATTTATTAATTAATATAACTGAGCCATGCACTCACTGAAAATTAGAAATACAATTTACCTCTATGTTGAGGTAAGAGGGAAATCTTTTGTAAAAATATACAAACCTTGATACTTGTGAAATTGCAAAATAGTGTAATATTATATAATACAATTTTATAAAATGCTGATATATAATTTATGGTCAAGAAAAAACTGAACTACAAAATATGATCTTCATTAAGTATTTTTCCAAGTTAATCGATGAAAATCAATGTAAAACAAACCAATTAATTTATAGTAGTGCTGGTTCAGCATTGAAAGTCAGCACTAACAATGTTAAATAAATTGGCTGGTGCTGATTAATATAATGGATTTTCTTCTTTCTTCTAATTATTGCTTAAATGATGATGATGATGATGATACCTGAAGCCAATGCTTTATGTAGAAACTGAGAAATATACAGTATACATCTATTGCTTATATAAAATGAATTATTTATCGCTCAGCTCTGAGCAGAATTTTTTGCATGAATCTTTTGGTTTGGATGGGTAAATTTTAGTGGGAAGTTATTCTAGATATGTTTTGAGATATATTGTTTTATAAGTGATGCCATCTCCTAGAAGCTATCATTTTCCTGCTATGATGTTGGGGTGATTTTATATTTATATGATTGCTTTACCACAAGCTAGGTAGCAATCTAGAATCTTTTCATACTAGCCAAGCTTACCATAACCCAATCCTTTCTATGGCTAAGCAAAGATATGCTGGCATAATGTTACTGTTACTTTATTTATTTATTATTTAAATTTACTTAATTTTCCAGTTTCATAAAAAGCAGAACTACCAACTGTGAGTCAAATCCAGTGGCAGATCCTTCAAAACTGGTTTTTATTTTAAAGCATTACACCAATAAATTCAAAATCGTTCCCTCACTTTTTCTGCTGATCAATGATCTGGTCAGTGGTAGGATTCAAAAAAAATTACTACTAGTTCTGTGGACATGGCTTGGTGGACTTGGTGTGGCTTGGTGGGTGTGGCTTGATGGGCATGGCTTGGTGGGTTTGGCACAGGAAGGATACTGTAAAATCCCCATTCCCTCCCCATTCCTGGAGGAAGGTTACTGCAAAATCCCATTCCCCATCCACCCCACTAACCTGCTTTTCAGCTCCGTTCTCCTATGTAGGGCAACAAAAGAAGACCCAGCCGAACAGCTGGGACTCAGGAGGCAGAGAATAGATGGCGGGGCCAGTCAGAGGTAGTATTTGCCAGTTCTCTGGACTACTCAGAATTTCCACTACCGGTTCTGCAGAACTGATCAGAACCTGCTGAACACCACCTCTGGCTCTGGTGCTTTACTCCAGAAATCCACCCTATAGTGTATAACCCTACAGTAGTGTCAGGGTCATGACCAGTGTCCATTGCTGGACTAACCCAAGCAAAGAAAATCCAAAATAAATAAATAACATTCTACTTGGTAAGAGGCAAGGTAATGCTTGGCTCTCATTATTCAAAACAGTCCTATATAGCCCCACTTAAAATGGTTGTATTTTATTTTGTATTTAAAACAAAGCAGCTTTTTTTGTTTTGCGTTCAGAACAAGAGCTGAAACATGCCCATATTGTTCCACATTTTAGACATTTGAAATGTTTTGAGCTTGAAAAGGGAAAAGGAGATGCTATTTATTTTTCTCATTATAGACTGAGGCAAGGTCGTGCTTTTCTTTCCTACAATTTTGAAGTATAGAATACAGTGGGATAAGACAGGGTCAGCAATATGTGAGCAGGAGATAAAATAGGGCTGCCATGCTATTCTGATTATGCTGTATATCAGACTTTTCCAACCATGGCAACCTTAAGATATATGGATATATGGATCTCAAATTCTGCAAATGGCTGGGGAATTCTGCGAGTTGACACCCTCACAATTTAAACTTCATAAAATTGGGGAAGCACTGCTGTATCTCACTGGAGAGATTCGACTTCTAATTTGGACATTTTGCACTAATTAAAGTCTCAGCGGTTTATCAAGAATACTTCACATCAAGTAACAGCCTTAGCTGAAATAACGTCATTCTAGTCCAATAATATATCATGATATGTTGGGATAAATTTGAAATAATCATGCTTCATCCCACTCAAATAATTATTTAGTTGGTCGTTCCAACACCTATGTTTTGGATGCTAAATAACATGTAGAATTCAACATGATGCTTAAAATTTCTATTTCTGCAGTTGGTTCCAATTGGTTTGGGCTGGTAAGCATACCTGGAATGCTGAGACGGTCTTATGAATACTTATGCAAAATGTTTCATATTTACCTTTGGCTTTTTTTTTCTCAAAAGGTAAGCAGACTTCTATGTTTTTCAAATAATAATAATAATAAAGGACTGAGCTTCAGCCAACCATTTAATTTGTAAGCATCATTGGATGCAGTGGTGAGATTCCAAAAAAATTTTTAATGGTTCTGTGGGCGTAGCTTGGTGGGCATGGCAGGGGAAGGATACTGTAAAATCTCCAGTCAGAGGTGAGATTTGCCAGTTCTCTGAACTACTCAAAATTTCTGCTTACCGGTTCTCCAGAACTGGTCGGAACCTGCTAATTACCACCTCTGATTGGATGATGAAGAAGAAAACACTTAGAAGCAAATATGATACTTGAAGCTGGGATTTGACTTTGTTGCACACTAGTTTCCCATTTAATTTTTTAAATTAAAAGAATTTCTGTGAAATAACATGAAAGACATGGAACCTGGCAGGCACAAAGGAAGGCATCTAACAACACCGTATTAGGCATTAGGGCAACACAACCTTTTGCTTCTTCTCCCCTCTTTCAAAGTCTTTCTTTCTTTCAACATGCTTTCAAAGTCCACTCCAGGAGGCTAGGAGATCATCTGGAACACATTTTAAAGCTGCATAGGAAGGTGAAGGGAAAGGAGAATCTCTTCTTCCAATTCCATAGTGCGAACCACTTTCGCTACATCCACAATTGCATGTAATATTATAATTATAAATTGGTACCATTTTTAAAAAATATGTATTTTATATGAGAACAGCTATTTGTGCACATGGAGTTGATAGATTAATAGAGAGAGACTCATTTAAATAATCAGTTTCAATTTATTTAAGAGGTTTGCTGTTCCTGCATTTGTAATAATATATAATTAAGTTGCTTTCTTCCATGTAATTATTAAAATTTGAAAAATCAAAGAAGCATACCCCAGTACACACAGACCAAAATCAGACTCATCTCTCTGCATTTGCATTCCTTTTTAAAATTATGTATTTATCAGAAAGAATCTTAAGCAGGAATTAGCAACTTAACTATACCCATAATATTACATTGCCTTTAGTTTTATTAATGAAAATGGAAAAGCCACAATGGCTCCAAGCTTAATAATATCAAAGATACATGAGAAAGCATCTACTGTTATGACAGAATCATAAATCACCACACTGAAATCCTGACATATTTTCTCTGTGATGGGACTGTTTTCAAGATGAAACAGTTGACAAATTGCTTAGATGAGAATATTATTTCTTGCAAAATATTGTCTTTAGGCATGACAGACTCTCCAAATTTTATTCATCTGCTTCAGAGTGATCCATGTGAATATTGTCATTGAGAACTGAGAATTAGTTTTTTTATACAAAAAAATAGGTGTATCTGCAATTTTTTATAGCAATAGTGATAGCATTTAATCTTATATATTGCTCATAGTGTTTTACAACACTCTCTGGGTGGTTTACAATGTAAGCATTATTTGCATATTGCCCCCAACAATCTGCATCCTCATTTTACCCACCTTGGAAGGATGGAAGACTGAGTCAACCTTGAGCCCCATCAGGATCGAACATTTGCCTGCAATACTGTATTCTAACCACTGTTCCACCAGGGCTGTTTAATCCCCTCAAACTCTAGTCATCTCTTTTAATATTGGTTACTTCATCCATTCCAAACTGTTTTATTTCCAACAAATTTTTAACTTCTGATCAGAGATTGGTTCACTTAGGAATCATGATCCTTACCAGTATCAATCTATATTCCAAGAACTGGGAAGGAGAACATAGCTAAACCATGATCACCTCCCAGCGATATCTGCATTCCCAAAAGTCTGCCTACAGATTTCCAATCTTCAGCTTTATCTGGCTTCTAGAAATGATGAGTTTCAGTTCCCCACCCTGCACCATGATAATCAGGCACAATTACTTATGCCATAAGAAGGAGGATCAAGAAGGAAGGTGGATAATTTTGTTTTCTAATAGAGCATATAATATCCTACAAAGCCACTTTGATGTAGTAGTTAAGGCATCAGTCTAGAAATGGGAGACTGAGAGTTCTAGTTCCAGCTGAAACCAGTTGAGCAATCTTGGGCCAGTCATTTTCATTCAGGCCAGAAAAGAAGCAATGATAAATCATACCTGAAAAAAAATTACCAAGAAAACTGCAGGGACTTGTCCAGGCAGTCTCCAAGGAATGGATGCAATTGAATGGAAAAAATAATAATATCCTACATGCACAAGATGCATAATTCTCCTTTGCTTTTACATTAACAGTAGCATATAAAATCCAATTTCCATCCATATCTGACGCAACCTGATGCCTGTGGCATTGCATACCACAAGTATGATACAAAACTAAATAGATCTTCCTCTTTACAGGTTGCTGATCTTTTCTGAGCAAGGCCAGCCATCAAACAGAGGAAACAAAAGGCTGCTGTTATGTGGAACTACCTTACATACTAAGTGGTATAGCCACACATATTGGCATACAAAATGTATGATCTGCAGTATGTGATATCGTATTACTCTGTCCTTGCAAACTGTGAAATAAAGTGAAATAAAGTGAAATAAAGCAAGGTGAGAATAATCACAACTTTACCAAGCCATGTAATATACAGGTAGTCCTTGATCTACAACAGTTCATTTAGTGACCATTTGAAGTTAGGCAGCACTGAAAAAGTTATTTGTGACCATTTTTCACATTTATGACTGTTACAGCATTCCCATAATTGCATGGTCAAAATTCAGAGTCAGCCTGGCAACTGACTCATACTTATGATGGTTGCAGTGTTCTAGGGTCATGTGATCCCCTTTTGCAACCTTCTGACAAGCAAAGTCAATGGGGAAGCCAGTTTCACTTAACAAGTGTGTTACTAACTTAAGAACTGCAGTGATTCACTTAACAAATGTGGCAAGAAAGATCATAAAATGGGACAAATTTCACTTAACAAATGTCTCATTTAGCAACAGAAATTTTGAGTTCAATTGTGATCATAAATTGAAGACTGCCTGTACACCAAATAGCTTAATCGAGGTAGATCAACTCATAAACACTTTTATTCATAATCTCTAAGACATTTCTAATGTGTCTCGTGCAAGGAAGGATCAAACAGTATGTCATCTAAATATAACACCATGTAACTATTTAAAATATCTGAAAATATACAACTGTGGCAAGAAAGGTTATAAACTAGGGCAAAATTCACTTAACAACTGTCTTACTTAGCAACAGAAATGTTGGGCTCAATTGTGTCCTAAATTGAAGACTATCTATATATTGTTTTAATTAGACATTACTGCATGAAGGGAAAGTTAGGAGCTCTGCTTTCTCTGCATATATTAATTTTCTACTTAGTCTTCTTCATCTTCCACAGATTAATAGATTTCTTTCCATAGTTTGCTCTAAATCTTTTGCTTTTTTCCATCCCTCTCAACTTGCTTTATATAGTGTATAAAGGCTTTAAGATGGCACCTAATCTTATTTTAGACTTGACAAGATTATTCCATCTGAGGATAACAGGGTATATTATTAGGGAGGGTGGAGAAAGTCATGTGATACAAGCTGCCATCCATTCCACATCCCTCATTGTTTCACACCTGCAACCATCTCTCTTTGTGTAATGCTGGGACTGATCCTACTTCCTTCAGTCTTATACCGATGAGAACAGATCTTTCAGAGATTAAAGTCCTTCTCTAAAATTGTTCTATGGAAGCAGTCAAATGAACAATACAAAAGCTGAGGGGATATTGTTTCCTATAACTAACTATAGTTATGAAATTGTCTGAGATTTGTGAGCTAGTTTTGCCAGAGTAGAATTTTGCAAACCTGTCCATGTCATACAAAAATACACATGCACACATGAAGACATAGACCAAGGGAATTAGGGAATTCTAGATTTGATTTCATGGTGCTGTGCCCATTTTTCATTTTGAGGAATTGAAAATAGAAAATAATGGATAAACAAGCACTTAATATTCAGCCCCATAATGTACTTCCTCGATAATAAGAAATTAATATCATGCATCCAGGATATTAAGTGATACTCTTAAGTTTTTAATCCATCATGCAATGATGAAGAGAGGCAATTATTTCTATTTGAATCAGAAACAGTGTGGTAATACTTCATTTGTCTAATATAAGGACATGGTTTTGAAGACAGATAATAAATCTTGGTGAAGCTAAACAATCTGATCAGAATCTGAATTGGAGATTGCTTGGGAACTTCCATGATTAATTTATGGAATTTGAATCAGTGTTTTACACCAGTGGATGCAACTGATGCCTTGACTTCCATGATGGAAGATGGGAGGAATGGAAACATAGTTTAGTTTGGTTTAGTTTACTTTATTGTCATTGCACCTCATACAACGAAATTAAATACCATCTTCAGTGTACATTATGACTATGAAAATAAACACAAACACATATCCTTCACATTCTATGCATTGAATTGAAACATTACAAATAAGATGTTATTTCTGGCTTGCTGAATCAATTGTTGTAGCTTATGTCAATGCTATTTCTCTATCTGCCCATACCAGACCTAGTTAATGGTCCATTAGTTTTTCTGGCAATCTGGCATTCTGTGTCAAGTCTTTTTGCTTATTGTACCCAATCATGTTCAGCTGTGAATAACTGAGTGTCCAGTACACCTATTGCCAACTCTATGAAATATTATCAATATTATATGCTGTGTCTTTCTTCTACCATGTCCTCACACACAAATATAAATACTTTTTCCTAAAAATAATGGAACAAAGAATCTAGAACAAAAATGAATTTGACCAAGTTCTAAATTTGTTGTCTGGTGAATTCCTTTCTCTTCCTAATCAGTTTGTCTGTAGATGCAGCAATCCAACTGATAGAGCCTTATGAGAGCAGAGCACTGGATTAGATGGGTTAGGATCCAAACCAGCAGGGCATTGCTTATGTTCTTATGGTGATAATGTCATTGATTCTGGCCACCCTTTTAATTTTTCACACTATTCCACCAGTGTTTGGCTGGAAGGCTCTTATTCCCTTATTGCCAAGATTTTGCCTGCCAGTGACTTTTGTCCACAAACTGATTATATCTGCTTATTTTGGCTTCCTTGCACTCACTTCCCCCCTCCTTTCCAGTTTAGTTTATTTTTATTTTTATGAATATACCTATACTAAAATCATAACAAGAAAGGTATATTATCTATGGGTTATGCCCACAGTGGGCATCAAAATTTTATTTTAAATTTACCTGTATCCTTAGTCCATTTGTAACTTTCTAAAATCAAAGTTTTAATCGTCCTTTTGCTGTTTATTCACATACACGCACAAAATTGTGAGAACTTAAACTTTTTTTTAAAAAAATGTTTTTCATTAAGAATTGAAGGAAAGTGTAAAACGTGAGAATCCAAAAGTTCCTAATAGTTAAAACACAGTTATGAAGGAATTCTAAAAGTGACTAGAAAAGGAAGCATGCAACTTAATATACTTTTAAAGGCACCAACTGTGGTTTGAGGAAAATGGCTACTCCCTTGTCTCCCATGGCTCTAAATCCACCAGTGACTGCTAGTTTAAAGGAGAAAAGGTCTGGAGTACTTGTGGGTGATTTCAAATCTGGAGAGGAATTATGAATAGCTCATCTACTTGTTGGCTCTTCATTTTATCATGGTCATTAGCTCCATTTTTTATTGAACCAACTTCAGTTCCTCCATTTCACAGAATAATCTGTGTATAATCTTTGTATTCAAGCACATGTGTAATTATTTTTGTACAGCAAAGCTCAAACTTTAAACTATTGAATTTCTAAAATTTCCTAATGGCAGTGCAGGGAGTGCTTTCAGATGTTTCTGAAAAAATATGAAATGGAAGAATGGTTTGTTTTATAATGCAGCTAATAAGATTTTTTTCCATTAAAATTGTTGGAGTGAAGTAGGAAAAAAATGGAACGAAGCCCACATTTCATGATTAATTTGACATAAGTCACTACTGTAGCAAAGCAGAAGTAACAAATCATACATAAACCATGAGTAACAGACAAATAGCACTATCTGGAAGAAAATGGGCTGCCATATCACTGCTTTAGTTATTTATTTTATTTTATTGATCTGCAGGTGAGATTGTATTAATAGACTTTCCATTGCACCCTCAATAGAGAATAGTAGAGTCACATTAAATCCAGCTGTCAAACTTCTCATTCATAATTGTGCTAAGACATATTTCCCCTAGGTTAGTTTTGATTTAGTTATTCTGTTAATCAGGCCAATTCTGGCTTTTTCAACAAAATATATACTACCATATCTACCATGCTACAGTATTCAATTTCTGTGTGGGTAACATCATGCAAAATGATGAAAAAAGGTAAAAATAGATGTCCAGGCTATTATGGAATGAGACAATAAAAAAGAAAAATATAGGTAAATCTAATATTATTAATATAATTCACTATAGCTTCCCCATGCCCTTTTATTTTCATAAATTTCACACATCTTTGTTTTTGTTTTTATCTCATGCATATGCTAATTCATGTTTTCATTTTCTCTTTTTTGAGAATCTCAATTCTGCTCACTTGTGACATTTCATCTTTTTCTTCCTCTCAATACTTTAATCCTTCTTCCTTTTTCATTTTATTATTTAATTCAGATTCATAATTGTCCAGATAACCAAGCCATTTAAACATGCTTCTTTCAATTTAGTCACTGTCTTTTATATTTAGCCCACATTCAGTCAACACCCATTCAGTCCTAACTTTCTCTCTCTTTTTTTAATCATCTACATTTCTTAACTAATCCATTCCCATCATATACAATGATGTTTATACTGATATATGTAACTCTCATTTCCATATAACAAATGGGGCAGAAACACATTCTGATACATAACATTTTGTTTCTTTTCACAAATATTTATCCCTTGCAAAAGATTGCATGCTGTTACTTTTCTTTTTACATTTGATAACTTTAAAAGTCTTCAATCATTTTCTCATCTCTACAAGAATTTAAAAGTATAAAAATGCCTTTTTACTCCAAATGTTTATTATTTATATATAACTTGCAAATCTTAACTCCATTTTCCCTGTCAGTCAAACAACCTTGGTTTTTGATATATTAATTTTCAGATACATTTGATACATTTGATATATTAATTTTCAGATACATTTTCCTGCATTAAACAATTTTTCTAGCATTTTCTGAAATTTATCTGGATTCTCTGTGAATATCCAATCTAAGTATAGTATATAAAATCATACATTGATCATTCATTGACAGGTAGGTACTACCTGTCAATGAATACTTCAACTTCAACCATAACAATACAAGAGCAAACAAAAGATACAAACTCAACGTTAATTGCACCAAACTTGATTGCAGGAAATACGACTTCAGCAACAGAGTAGTCAATGTCTGGAATACTCTACCTGATTCTGTGGTTTCTTCCACAAATCCCAAAAACTTTAACCTTAGACTTTCTACTATTGACCTCACCCCTTTCCTAAGAGGTCTGTAGGGGGCATGCATAAGCGCACCAACGTGCCTACCGTCCCTGTCCTATTGTTTCTTTTATTTTTCTTATATGTATCCATGTATTCATAACTATGTTTTTACTTATACCTATTATCTTGTAAGCAATTGACAAACCAAATAAAATAAATAAATAAATAAATAACATATCACCTGCATCTTACATTCTTCTAATGTTATAAGCATATAAAAAAGAAACAACAGACTTTTGATAATCTGATTTATAGGATGCTTTACTAGGGAAAATACTACAGTATGGACTCCTCCCCAGGAAAAAAAAACATTTTCTAAGAGGAAGGAGACGCCTTCCATTTAGTGAATACAGCTTATATAGGTTTATCAAATCACATGGTTACATAACACTTCCTTTTTCCATATATGGACGTTATACAACCTTCCATGGAAAACTTGCAACATTTTCAGATTTCCTGTTTTTCAAATTCCAGAAAATTATAAGGAAACATTAATATTCCTTAATGTGAAATTTATAATGTCAGAGTGCCCCAGTACAAATGTCCAACGTAAGCCAAGCACACAATGTTGCAATCTAACATATTTGTCTCACAAAAACACATTTCATAACTGTTCTGAGATTTTAAAAGTTCAAACTGCGAACACAAAATGGCTTCAGTTTGGTTCTTTATATTCTCAAGTATAATAACCAAATTTCACTCATAACATCTAACAAGTAAAATCAACGGGGAAGCTAGATTCTCTTAACAACTGTGTTAACAACTGCAGTAATTCACTTAACAGCTGTGACAAAAAAAGTCATAAAATGAGGCAAAATTCACTTAACAACTATCTTGCTTACCAGCAGAAATGTTGGGTTTAATTGTGGTTGTAAGTCAAGGACTATTTGTACTTCCATTCATTATTGTATTCAATAATCATTCAAGTCTGTGTTTGTGTATGACCTTTCAGAGTTTGTGTTTATTCAATGTAGAATAGAATAGAACAGAATTGAATAGAATCATAGGGCTGGAACCCTCTGCCCAAGGCTTGTACTATCCCGGACAAATGGTTCTCCAATCTTTTCTTGAAAACCTACAGGGATGGACCACTCACAACACATTGTTCCATTGATCAATTGTTCTCATTGTCAGGAAATTTCTCCTTAGTTCCAGGTTGGATATCTCTTTGACAAGCTTCCACACATTGCTTCCTGTCCTACCCTCATGTGCCTTGGGAATAAGTCAACACCCGCTTCTCTGGGACAGCCCAGAAGACAGCTATCATATCACAAACACACTTAATCCAGCTCTTTCTTAGACTAGGCATACTTAGCAATTGTTATGCACTCCTGGCTACTTTCCTTCGTGACCAGAGGCAAGTTTGCCTGACCAATAACCAGCCAAGACTCAGTGAAGGCCTTTCGTTTTGTTTATTGCCATAACCAGAAGAGAAGCTTTCAAAGCTTGGCTTTCTTCAAAATTTCGATTCAATTCATTCCCTTCTTTATACATCCATATCCCAGCCACCACATCCCTCCTCGTTCCACATTGACTCAGGTACTATGAGTTTACACTCTTTCTGCCCCCCTCCTAAGTGTGTCTTGAGATCCTTCCCAAACATACTAAATCATACCTCATATGAGCATTATAATTAGCAGATAATAAAATTAATATGTAGTATTCTATTAAGCATATGCTTTGCTTAATACTGTGACTCATTTCTTACGCCTCAGAAAAACCACTATTCCTCTTGCAGCTATTTTGCAGCTTAAATCCTCACTCTGAAGCATCTTCTGGTAGCTATGCTATGGGCCTTTGGAGTTGTAGGCACTTTCCTGTTAATCTAATTATTTACTTCAGTGGTTAAGCTGGCTATTTCCTCTTGCAGCTTGGTACTTTCTGAAGACCCTTCACCCATATTCTCTATCACATTCATAATATGATTTAGCCTCCAGTTCCCTTATCATCTTTGTTGCTTTTCTTTGTATTCTATTTAGGGCCTCAGGATCATTTTCTGTGACCAGAACTGGACACAATATTCCAAGTCTACCCTCACAATGCAGTATAAAGCAGTGCTATCACTTCTTGTGATCTTCATGCTATTCAGGGATGGGATTCTACCTGGTCGGACCAGTTCTATAGAACCGATTGTTATGGTTCTGCCCAGTTTGGAGAGCCGGCAAATGGCACCACTGACTGGCCCCTCCCCTCCCCACCCACTCATTCCTTACCTGGCATGCGTGCCATTAAAATTACCTGCTAAATTGCTATATTTCTTTTTTCCCCCCAATTATCAGCTGTTCTGCTGTGCTGGGAGATTTAGTTTAGCTAGAAAGCAGGGAATTGTTAGATTTCTTGCTTTCTAGCTAATCTAAAAGCAGAGATGCTGAACCTTCCTTAGGACTGAAGCTTCTATTTTTCAGTGAAGACTCAGGTAGCAGATTGCAGAAAGATAGATCTCTCAGTGAATCTGTGATTCTGTGAGCAACTCAATCTGCCTGTCTGCTTTGCCTGATTTTGGGTAAAAGTTGCTCTTTTTTAAATAAACATTTACAATATTTACATACAAGCCATGCCCACCTAGTCATGTGACCATCAAGCCACACAGTCACATGACCACCAAGCCATACCCACACATTAGGCCACGCCCACAGAACCGGTTGTTAAGAAATTTGAATCCCATCCCTGATGCTATCCTTCTGTTATTTACCCAATCATACATAATTATGATACAATACAATTGATACCATGTGTATCAATTTATCATTTGTTTAGATATACAATAATAAACTGTTTTCTCAAATATATGTTTCTCAATTATCTGCTGGAAAACATAAATGTCCTGTGCCCAGACACACTCTGTACTTTTCAGAATCTCCAGATGGTTTTCATTGCTACCTCTCAGAATTCTTATCAGAATTCTACTAAACATTTTGCTAGGCACAGTTAACAAACTAACCCCCTTATAATTTTTGCATTTATTGGTGCTATAACTTCCTCGCAACCTTTACAACTTCCCTTGTATCATATTTTCTTTTATATATGCACAGGAAAGATTGCCTGGGAAAGTAAAGGAAGGAAATGTTGATTTAAATAGCTGAGGAATGTTCATTGGCAATCTATCTTCTAAATGTGAAGAAACCTAAGAAGAAAAGTTTTAAATGTTTCAAAAATCCCATTTTAATGAATTCAGCATGAATTATGGTTAGAAATTTCCCTTATGATTTCTAATAGTCTGTATTTCCCCCAAGATTTACCCTAGAATTTCTGATAGCCTTTTGGTGTATAGTTCTTGTTCTTTTGAGATTGCTCAGTTCTGTGCAGTCTGACAATAGCATTATTTCCATTCTAGTCTTCAACATATCACTACTATCACTGCCATATACATCTCTAAATATTTATATAATATTTAATATTTATAAATCTCTAAATATAAATAAAATTCCATCACTCTCACACTTTAGTTTCATTCAAAAACATTATATTATTATTAATCCAGTCATTTCGCTGAAGGTTTTTTGTTTAATCCTCTTCATCTATTTCCAGTATAATGATTTTCCATCAAAATTGTTCTCCATATTCTCTGCCTCTTTTAATATCAATTGTTTCCTGCTATAGTCTTTTCAACTACCTTTATTTTTCCATATATATTATATAATATCTTTATCTCAGCTTCAGTTTTTTTGCAGCAATCAATTTTTTGCATGTATTGTTTCCTCAGCCATAGCTTTTTCTTTTATCGTTTCTCCAATCTTCTTTTTCACATTTCCCATTAGGATAAATCCATAAACTTCACTGGTGCTCTTTAAAATATGAAGCAGCTTCCACATTCACTTTCCATTTATTCTGTTGGGAAATTAACCCATCTTTTAATAATTTTTCATACATGACTCACATCTTCTCTTCCTGCAGTCATTTGTATTGTTGTTTCTCTCCTTCCAGATCTTTTTTATTCTTATTGCTCTACCACAAAACAAGGGTCTGTTTTACATGCACAATCCTCCCTAACCTTTGTTGGAAGAATTATCCTTCTGGGTTCAGTTCCAAGTGGGGGAAAAGACACTGGAAACATGGAGGCTGTTTGGGAAGATGGTTTAATGGTGGACAGGACCATATGGCTTAGAGCTCCAAAGTGAAAAAGATGATCACATGCTTCAAGATGAAAAGGGAAGATCAAGAAGGGAGGCCAAAATGCTGAGAGACCCTTATATAACCTTTGTTGGGCTCCACCTTAGTGTTTCCTGTTTCTGTGCAAGAAATGTATCCCATTGGCTGTCAGACTCCCAGGGGTGGTGGTCTTAGCTAACTTTGTAGGCTTTGTCTGGACCACATGGCTTCACCTGAGTGTTGGCTGATACAATCTTGCTAGGCCAGGTGGTGAGATGAGTAGAGGCCTTTATTATGTAGAATACTCTGGCCTAGGCCTTAATGGCCCATTAGCAAAGGTGAGGGAGCTGAGTTTCTGCCTCTCAGTTTCTACTTTACTCTTTTTATGGGAAATATTCTGCCTTTTTAATATTTCCCAGGATATTTCATTTTTCTAGGAGTGGGGTGGGTGCTAACTTCCTACACCTTTGAATCCTTCAGTAATTCTCTCAGTTTTCATCATAATCAGATCGTTCATTTTTTATTTATTAATGTCTATTTAGATATCAAATTTAGAAACTGTCCATTGCCCTCACAGAGAGACTCTGGGTACCATACAAGGACAACATAACAGCTATACAGGGGTGGGCTTCAAAAATTTTAGCAAAGGATTCTCTGCTTGATTGCTGGGTGGGTGTGGCCATGATGAGAGTGGCCTAATCGGCCTCCTGCACCATGGCGGGAGGGCCGTTTTCACCCTCCCCAGGCTCCAGAGGCTTTTCTCAAGTTTCCAGAAGGGCGAAAATGGCCTCCCTGGGCTCTGAAGGTTTTCTGGAAGCTGGAAACGGCCCATTTCCAGCCTTCCCAAACTTCCAGGAGGGCCATTTTTTGCCCTACCAGAGCCTGCTACCTGCATCCAAAACAGGTCACATGGGGACTCCAGGGAGAGGAAGGGAGGGGTGGGCAGGACCAACCAGGAGTGGGATTTGGGGTTCTCTGAACTGCACAGAATCTTAACTAGGGGCTCTCCCAAACCCCTGTGAACCTGCAGCTATATATGTATTATACTGTATTAAAAGACTATTAAAGCAAGAGTAATAATTGTGCATTTTCATTATTTCATTTTCCATGTAACATATGAATAAACACATTTGTTGGGTTGTTGGCATTCTCTAGCCTGTTTTTTTAAAAACAAATATTTATAAGCAGGCTAGATAACATTAGTAGATGTGAGGGAGGGTGGAGTTTGCTGGGTGTTTATATGCTGTAGCTTGCCTTCCCAGTCTTGATTGAGATGTAATTTCTTCCCTGATTGCTCTTTGATTAGGACATTATTTTTCCCCAATGGTTCATCTGGGCTGTTTCCTTATTTTCAGGGTTTTGGCTACTTGGGAGGATGTCCTCGGGAAAATTTCTTTCTTTTTTTAATTTTTGTTTGGATCTTCTAAATATTCCAACAAAATAATTTGATTGACCTCTGCATCTTATCATAGCTTTAATCAGTCATGGTTTTTACATAATCTTTTTTTACCAAGATAAAGCCTAGCTTACTAGCTATAGTTGTATCTGTACTATAAACAACATATATTACAGATGGGGACAGGCCAAAGTATTATGGTGGTGATGAGGAGATAAGGCAGAAGACAAGGAACAGGTTGTTTTCAGGGAGAATGGGACATTGGGTTTCCTGCATAAGCATAAGGTTGGATAGAACAGCGCCCCCCAACCTTTTGAGAACCAACCAGGGGCCAGCTCCGTGGAGCAAGTTTTTTCCAGTAGACCCGAGGGAGTGTGGTTTTGCATGCTGCCTGCATCCCATGGAAAGGGCTTCACTTGTCTGTCCAGTTTCTGACATGCTGAGGCCCAGTTCTAGTCCAGGACTGGGGGTTGGGGACCCCTGGGATAGAAGATCTCCCTCCCAAATATCAGGCTTGGGAGTTTTAGGGGACTGAAGAGATCTTGCATTGGTTCTCTTACTGTGGCTAACACCACAGACAATACTGCTACCCTTCAAAAAGACCTCGACTATGTATCAGAATGGTCAAACAAATGGCAACTTCAAATCTCAACTAATAAATGCTCTGTCTTACATATTGGCAAAATAAATAAATAAATCAGAAAATAAAATACAAGATGAATAGTCAGGACCTTGTTGATGATCCAAACTCTGTCAAGGACCTTGGAGTACTCATCTCTAATGACCTAAGTGCTAGAGCCCACTGTAACTACATAGCCAAAAAGGCATTAAGAGTTAACCTAATCCTACATAGCTTTTTCTCCGGTAATATCACACTACTAACTAGACCATACAAAACATTTGCTATACCAATACTTGAATACAGCTCATCAGTCTGGAAACCGCATTATGTATCTGATATTAATACAGTTGAGAAAGTCCAGAAATATTTCACAAGAAGAGTTTTCCAGTCCTCTAATAGTTGCAGAATACCTTATGCCACCAGATTTGAAATTCTAGACCTAGAAAATCTAGAACTATGCCACCTTTGGTCCGATCTAAGTATAATACATAAAATTATATATTACAATGTCCTATCTGTTAATGAATACTTCATCTTCAACCATAACAATACAAGAGCACACAATAGATACAAACTCAAGGTAAACCACACCAAACTTGTTTGCAGGAAATATGACTTCAGTAACAGAGTGGTCAATGTCTGGAATACTCTACCTGACTCTGTGGTTTCTTCCCAAAACCCCAAAAACTTTAACCTTAGACTGTCTACTATTGACCTCACCCCTTTCCTAAGAGGTCTGTAGGGGGCATGCATAAGCGCACCAACATGCCTAACATCTCTGTCCTATTGCTTTTTTTTATTTTTCTTATATGTATCCATTTCATGTATTCATAACTATGTTTATACTTATACCTGTTATCTTATAATTGATTGACAAATAAATAAATACATAAATAAATCATCCTCTTTTGTTTCACATGCATTTTTATAGTTTTTAAATAATTATCATTTTTATATGTATTTTTTTAAATCATTGTACCCTGCCTAATTGGTCTCTTGTGAGATGGGCAGCTGCATATGATAAAGATCAATAAATCAATCATAATATCACGGATGTCCAGGCTTGGGCTTTGAATAGCCACATGTGTAGCATCCAAGATCTGAATCTTGGATGCTACATTCCCAAAGAAATTTCCCTGTAATAAACTCTTTTGGGAATTGTTCCTTGGACATTGCTGAACTGACTGTGTCTGACCAATTCGATTTTTTTTTCAAAAGAGAAGTTGAAGAAAATATCCTCTGTAACATGCATATTTAATATAAATCTCATTTCAGAAATCTGAATATATGCACTGAAGAACTGACCAACTATTTGTAAATGAACATAGTCTTCCATATACACATATTTATTTGTTAAATTAAAATAAGTTAACAGCAATCTAATACAAATGAAAGGTCTGTTTGCATTCAGAGTCTAACCTGCTATTTGTAAAATAATTTAATGTTGCCAGTGAAAGCACAAATGTAAAAAAAAAAAAGAAACCTGGGAAAATGAACAGTGGGAATTAACAGCTCCACTTATGAACAAGTGGTAGTTAATTCTATAGATTTCCAGTCAAACGTCTAAAATTTATTTGACAAGTGATTTGTTAGAAAGGGAAATAAAAAGAGGAAATAACTGTTTAAGATATGACATAAAAATTACATTTTATAATCTGTATTTACATCAAAAGTGAAATATTTGTTGAAAAAAAACATATAATTGTATTCCCAACTACTCCGCCATTTATTTTCCAGTTCTTATTCATAAAGAGTCATGCCTTTTCTTCTACTACATTAATAGTTTTAATGGCCATGATAAGTTATAACTAAAAACAACCAAGGAATTACACAACTGTATCATAGTTGCATCATGTCACAAAATTATGGCATTGCAAGGGACCCTAAGGATCATCTAGTCCAGTGGTCTCCCACTTTTACGGCTTGGCAGCCTGGGCAGGGGGGAGGGAAACTGTACCATATAAGTGGCAGGTTGAATTGTGTGCATGCACCTGTGCAACAGCCCACCACTCACACAAGTTGAGCTATGCATGCACACGCATGCACAGGCCAGCCACTCTCAAGGCCTGGTTCCAAACAGCCCATGACCTGGTAGTAGTGTTCTGACCAAGGCTTCCTGAGACTGTAATTAAGCACACACTTAGTCCAAACAACTCTTGTTGTATATCAATGCTGGGAATTATGCTCATTCCCAGCCCGTAATGAGTCCTAAACAGTCCCTCGAGATAAGCACCCACTTTATCTCCTTTGAATTGCTGCCAACAACTAAAGTGCCAAATTAACTGTAAAAAAGCAACCAAGGTACAAAGTCCACACAGAGGTTTAAGGTTTAATCTGAACAGAGCGAACAACTTTGCTTCCTGCAAAGGTTTCTCTACCTTTGCACCTCTTTTATATCTTAGGGGAGGGGCAAACACCTCCAAGCCTTACTCCCGAGTCGCCCCTTTTGTCTCAGCCTCTCTTGCCTTCTAGCAGCTCTGTGCACATGCGTACTGGGAACAGGCTCCCCTTGTTCCTCTGCCTTGTTGCTGCCAGACTCTGGAGGCTCCGGAGTCAGCATACCACTCCCAGATGGTCCTGGCCCCATCTTTGCATCAGATGCAGGACCCTAATCCAAGTCTTCTCCAGACTCCTGGACTGGTCCCTGTTCTTCCCCACTGTTCGATTCCACTGCCGTCTGCACAGGCTGCTGGTGAACCACAACAAGTAGGTCATGGCCTGGAGGTTGGGGACCCCAGATCTACTCCAACTTTCTGTAATATAGAGAAATACCAGTGAAATATATTTGAAGATAGCTATCTACTATTTTCTTAAAAACATTGAAGGTCACACAACATGGACTTCATAGTACAAACAACATGGACTTTATAATATTGTTGTACTTGCCAACTAACATAGTTATTTGGTATTTTAATTTGACTTCATTTTCCCCTTTTTAATGATGCTAAACCATTATCAAACCATTGCCAATTGGAATGTAGAATGGATTGATTGATAGTTTCTAACATTCCTAAATTGAAAAGATAAAAACTGTTTTTATTCTGCTGGTCAAGATAGGATGGAACCATATTTGTTTTAATAAAATGTCTAGAGTTTGTCTTCTGATAAGAGAAAGCTTGCTAGCGCTAATTGGTACCTTGTTTGTCTCTCCTGAACTCCAAACAACCTTGTGACTTTTTTCCCTCATTAACACCTTAATTGTTATGCCTCTGTTTTTGTTGGACCTCATTTAAATGGACGCATATGTAACATGTTTGACTACATGTAACTGATTTCTTATGCAAAGCGGAGGTTACTTTTGCCCTGTCCGATCAATGTTTCTCTTGTAATTTTCTTTGATGTCTTAACTCTAAAAGGGAATGTAAGTTGGGTCTGGGGGTTCCTTCTCTGAACAAGAGGAATCCTTTTTAATCAGAATATTCTGAATAAATTATAATAAAATGATCTTCCTGTTTCGGTCTGTTCATTGGAAAATATGCACAAGCCTGGAAATGATATTTTGCCTTTCACCTCCAAAAGTGGAGAACTTATTATCTTTGTAGACATTCCATTCTACTGTTGCATAGATCTTATTGTCAGGATTAAAAAGTAGGAAACTGCAACTTATTCTCATATTTCTGATCCTAATGTCAGTTGCAGTGGAGATCATCTTTCTCCTTAAATAAGAGTAGTAAATATAAATATTATCAAACCAATTCTAATGTCATTCCAAAGCTGATAAAAATTAAACTAAAATATATTTCAGTTTTATTGTAAAATCAATCTAAGTTGAGACAGTGTGAAACAGGTGGCTGATAAGTTGAAGACCTGGCTCTTTGAGCAGGCCGGCCTGGGCTGAGATAATGATTTTAAATTTGGTCTCCATTTTTAATTTTAAATTGGGTTTTAAGGGTGGGGGGGGGTTTCTTAGTCTTATTACGCAGCCGATTTAAATTTAATATTTTTTAACTTTTGTATTTTCTGTGGGGTTTTTAGATGAGCTGTTCACCGCCCTGAGTCCCTTGGGAGAAGGGCGGTATATAAATGGAATTAATAAATAAATAATAAAATAAATGATAAATAATCCAGAGCAAAATACATAAACTCCTGCAAGCCTGAACATAGTATACTTCCACCTTTCCTCTCTTCCTTCCACATTGTAAGGTTCAGCTATAACTTAAGATCTTAATGAACTTAAAAAATGAACTTAAGCAGAGGCTTTGAAGAACAAAATCTAACTTTTATTGATCAATAAAAGGGTAAGACCTCTCCTCTCATACACACAGATATGTGAGGAAAGTTACAAAGCATATAGGTGAAAGTAACTCTTCTTTTACCTTAAGATTCTTTTAGAAGTAGAATAACTGCATTGTAAAACACTCTAACTTTGATTTACATCTTTCCTGCAAAAAGACAAATGTCCTCCTGGCACTTGTTTATCTTTCAGTATCCTTTCTCCTATTGTCTGTTAATCGATCACAATTTACCATTTAAGAGGGCTATTAACAGCATACTTCAAAAGGTGTATATTGCTCCAGATGTAGGGAGTTACTTTCCCAGGGAGTACGTTCCGTTCAGATTGATTTAGATGGGATAATCATGTGTCTTCATATGAGAGAGATGTAACTAATTGCAGGCATGTGTTTTACAAAAGGTTAGAGAAATGTTTTCCACAACAGCAAAATAAGAAATATATAGAGATATATACTTCTAGATACATAGGAAAACAACTGCCTAACATCAAGGTAAGACATGCTTATAGAGTAATAAATCCTTCTACATACATAGGAAAACAACTGCCTAACATCAAGGTAAGACATGCCTATAGAGTAACTCTCTACTCTCTCTCTATAATATATTTTACTTCTTTCCTTTCTTTATTACCATAACAACATGATTAGAAAGATCTTCTTGTCTAACTTCATTTCAGCTCTGCTAATCTTTAGCTTGTTTTTATGAACAGTTTTTTTTCTTGGTAGCCTCATATTTTGGGTGTGCCCACCAACATCCTCTGAACAGTGCCATCGATCTTTATTTTTTAGCATGAAAAGAAGGTAAAATGCATTAAAGATTTAATGAATAATTCTATTAATCATTTAATTCATTTCAATTGAATTTATAACTCAAGGGTTGAGAAGTCTTGGTATAATAGTATGATATTTAATAAATAAATAAATGCAAATTAAAATTAAATTAAATCTAGTCTTTCTTCCGGCCCCACAAACTTTAGGGTGAACAGCCTCCAGCTTGCTATTCAGAAGCCAAATGTTCCTTCGTACTTTGGAATAAAATGCATTGCTGGTACATCTCATAATTTCAAATGCTGAATTGTATTTTGGAAGGAGTCTCTTCATGTTTGAAGCCCTGGGGAATTGCCTTTATTGCTTCCCTACAGAAAAATCTCTTTCCCCTTGGCTGAAAAGAAATTTAAATTCAGTAAAGCCTTGGTGAATTAATTCAAGGTGTCTTTTGTTATGTGCTTTAGAATATACTTTCTTGGCCTAATACAAGTGTGTTGTGGAAGAGAGCTCTTCTTAGACAGATAAAGATCTATTGCTGTAGAGGATGAAAATCGTCTGCCATGCTAGGAAAGATAAAGTCCATTTGTATCTCACAGGACACATTGCCTGATTAGGTTTACCAACCAAGCTATACAAAGGTACAGTACTTTGTTTCAAAGATAATTTCTGTTAAAATAATTCCTGCAGTGGATAGGCAGCAGGAGCAGGATGCAAATCCTTTAAAGTCCCATGAAAGATAAACACAAAGCTATTTTAAAGAAGAAACATAAAAACAATGATCAATGCTCATGCAGATCAAAAGAGAAATGTTAATTTTTAACTGTGGCATTATAATATGTAACTTACATCATATCTGTATTGGAGTACACAGAGGAAGTCTGCACAATGTTATAATAAAAACTGATCGATTAAGTAGAACTAATAAGAATTTGTGTTTTAGGGCATATTCCTTTTCTCAAATTATAGTAGAAGCAGATTTTTTATTTAATATTATGCCAGCAAGTGAAAGTCAGCATAACATTAGAATAAACCAGCCTAATTCTTCCTTGCTGTATATTTCATAATCACTAGCAGAATCTTGCCAGTGAGATTCTTAAACTCAATAAGGCAGGTGAGAATAAGGGTATTTGGAAAGAGATAGATTTAATCTGAAATATTCTCCCTTGGATTGTAGTTTTCACTGACAGGCTGTTTGTGAAGAGGTATAATGGAGTTTTTGTGTAGCTGAAACATATGTATAATTGGTTAATGATCAATTAAACTACAAATGGATGTCCCTCTGGATTAATGTGAAAATGTTCTATTACTCTTTCATATGCCTCAGGTTCGTGCTTAATTTGTAAATACCTCTGTTCCAGAGAGGAAATGGAAAGGATCACTGACTTCCCCTTTCTCCCTTTGCCATTGTTTGTTTGTTTATTTATTTATTTATTTATTTATTTATTTGTCAATTGCTTACAAGATAATAGGTATAAGCAAAACATAGTTATGAATACATGGGTACATATAAGAAAAATAAAATATAAAATATAAAAGAAACAATAGGACAGGGACGGTAGGTAAATTGTCCAGTGTTTTTTATTGATCTTTGTTTTTTAAATGTTTGAACAACTGTAAAGCACTCAGAGTTGCTAGGGATCAGGCAGCATATAAATTTAATAAATTATTATTACTTCTGAGAGCCAGTTTTGTCTAGTGGTTAAGGCATCAAGCTAGAAAACAGGAGATTGAGTTCTAGTCTTGCTTTAGACATGAAAGCCAGTTGGGTGATTTTAGGCCAGTCATTCTCTCTCAACTCATGATATCAAGTTTGGGTAACATGCTGGTTGATCAATTCCTATCACAATGAATGGAACAATATTCAGTTGATTAAAAAAAAAAGGCAGATCTTTTCCTGCCTTGGCAGAAAAAATGCTAGGGGAAAAAATTATTTGTGGCAATTAAATGGTTAACCCGGCAAATCAGGAGACATGGAAACAGGGTATTTCCTCGGGATGAAATGCCCCGAACCGAAGTCCAAAGCACTCTTTTATTTAGAAAAAGCAAGGTTACAGAATTCTCAGCCAAGCAATAATAACACAAAGTCAGTTCATTAAAATCAGTTCATTCCGTTACCTCATGGATCCAGATAAGACCACATTCCTGACTCTCTTTGAAGCATCTCTCTTTGAAGCAACTCCCCTGTTCCAGCAGCCTACTGATAATAACTTTCACCAATTAAGCATGAGTTGAATATAAGTTGAATATGTCATAACACATTGAGCATCATTAATCAGAACAATTAATCCCACATCTCCCCCTTTTCTATTTCATGACCATCACGAGCATAATAAGTAGTAACATGAATTTCTTGCTTAACGTGAAAAAGTCCTTTAGCCATACCTATTAGAGAAGGCAGGCATTGAATACAACAGCAAACACTTACTAGAGCAACCAGTATCAAGATGATCGACATAGCCATCCTTCGGATCCAAGACCCATCCGGCAGCCAGGACCACATGGCTCCCCATATGTCTACGGTACCAGAACCAGTCCCTACCAAAGGATTCTGAGCAATCATTTCTTCCATAGTGTGTACTGTGTGAGAAATATTGAGTTCATTATCATGGATATATACACAACAATGTGAATGTAATAAAGCACAAACCCCTCCTTTAGAAGCCAGAATAATATCTAAAGCATAACGATTTTGCAAAGCTACTTTTCGTACTTCTGAAAGTTCCTGATTAACCAGTTTCAAAGCAAAGATAGTTTCATTAAACATAGCCATAGTCCAGTTATTGAGTAAATGTAAATCACGGTAGTTCATAGCCACACCCAAAGGTGGTAGTATTCCACGACTGAGCTGAGTGTCCCAATGGAAACCAATCGGGCTAGCTTCAACATCCCGACGATTTCGCAGTCGACCAGCAGGTAATACATCAGTCTTATAGATAGCAGGAATCACATAACCCATGGTGCAAACACCAGACCAAGTTTTTGGTAAATGTTTATATGCTTTAGTGCCACACAGAAACCAAATTGGACCGGACCATTCCACCTGTTGAGCGGATGTCAACTCTGCTAATGTCTGAAGAAGTGCTACTTGCTGACATGCAAATTTAATTGTGTCCTGAAAGGCATTACAAAAACCATCACTATTATTCCACATAACGGTTTGATTGCACAGCTGGTAATCTCCCATGTTGGTATCATTTGATCGATTAAAACAAACCAAAGCAGCTTCAAAAAGTACTATGTCCACAGCCGGGGTAGAATTAAAAGAAACGTGAGAGATATTGTAAATTGTTGAGTTATCGTTCCACCCAGAATCATTAAGTGGGATGGCATGCAAAGGTAGTCCCCCACGAGAGGTGCCCGGGATATGCATGCACAGCCAACATCTAGTCAGATTGAGGTCTTTCGCTGTCCTCGCCAGATCGTTCAGGAATACATTTTTCCGCCATATCTCCGTTCCCAGCATCCCGGGTCTTTTGATCTGGCCCACAAGGTTTTGGGTGGTAAGGGCGAACACAGCGGCCAGGCACCCAACGAACACCATTTTCATTTTCCACTGCAGCATATCCGCGGCCCCACGTAATAAGTTTAAATGGGCCGCACCACGTAGGGTCTGGGAGAAACCGAGCCCAGACCAGAGGGCGATTTTCTGTAGAAGAAACAGAAGAAGGGAAAAACCGGTCTGCCGCTGTAGCTGGAGGCGAGCCGGTGGGAGTTAGAAAATTTAAAGAATATAAAGCAATATTAAGAGTGTCTTGTATTCCCGGAAGTCCCGGGGAATTCCCCCTTTGTTGTTGTTTAAATTTTTCGAGCATGCGTTTTAAAGTGCCATTTGCTCGCTCGCAAATAGCCTGTCCTTGCGAGTTATAGGGAATGCCAAATTTATGACAAATTGACCAACGATCACAAAATTGAGCAAAGTTTGAACTAGTATAGGCAGGACCATTATCTGTTTTTAGCTCCTTAGGTGGCCCTGAGGAGGCAAAAGTGCGAAGACAATGATTAATGACATGCTTAACAGTCTCCCCCCTTTGTGGGGTAGCCATAATAAATCCAGAAAATGTGTCAATACTAACATGTAGATATTTCCACGGGGCAAAGGAGGGATACTGCGTGACATCCATTTGCCAAAGGGCATTACGGTGCAAACCCCTAGGGTTTACTCCCATGGGTATAGCTGTAGCAATTTTACTACAGGTAGGACATTGCTGGACAATTGCAGCAGCTTCTGTAGCTGAGAGGCCAAATTGTTTAATAAGGGCTTTTGCCCCTTGATGGAAGTAAGAATGGCTGTCCCACGGAGTTGTTTTAGATAAATGTAAGTGCTCCACGCGTGTGGAGGCATCAGCTCGCTGGTTTCCTTCAGCAAGGATTCCAGGTAAATTGGAATGACTACGCATATGCCCAACAAAATAAGGACATTTACGCTGTTCTAAAATTTGTTGGTACGATAAGAAAAGAGCAAGTAGCCCTTCCTCCGTTCCTGGGGATACATATGCCCCTGTGAGGCATATAGTTAAGTTGTAAACATATTGACTATCCACAATTAGATTAAATGGCGTGTCAGGAAAAGTTTGAAAAGCCAACATAGCAGCGGCCAATTCTGCTCGTTGAGCTGATTTTTGAGGGGGGGTAATTTTCGTATGCCACTTCTCGTTTAGTTTCCATACGCACGCACCATATGTTTTTCCTCCATCCACAAATAAGGTCAAAGCATCTGGGAGAGGAAAAGAGCAGCGAACTTCTGCCAAAATTATATGTGTATTGGTGACAATGGACAATCTATGATCTGATGGTAAATGATAAGCAAAAGTACCTTGCCAATTTGCTAAAGACAATTGAAGTAGCTCAGAGGTAGCCAAGAGTTTTTCCCATAAGTGAAGCCGAAAAGGAACATAAATAATAATAGGTTCAATGCCCATTAATTTAAGGCATCGGAATCGACCCCTTAAAATCAAAGTGGATAAGGTATCTTCTCCTGTGGAGACAGATTTTTTCCCAACATGGCCTAAGTGCAGCCACTCAAGAAGCAAGGTTTTTTCTGACGTTATCTGTAAAATCACACCAGTAGGCAATCGACCAGGCAATAACGCTAAATGAGGAGGGGCATTTTCCTGACATCTATCTGTCCATTGCTCAGTCAGCCGACACTCAACCAACCGAACAACTTCTAACTGTTTCTGACTAAGGGATATTGGATCAGCAGGATTTTTTCCTTGACGCAGAGCATCAAACAAAGGGCTTAATTCCTGGGTAGAAAGATTGCAATAAGGTCTTACCCAATTAATATTTCCTAACCACTTTTGTAGTTCTACTAACGTAAACACTGGTGGTAAATCAAATTTTGCCATCATAGGCGTGGAGTGAGCTGCTGTCAACTTGTGGCCTAAATATTTAAAAGGACTATGAGTTTGAATTTTTTCTGAGCTTACACAAAGTCCATACCTAGATAAATGTTTTATTAAAAGAGCCATTGACTGTGCTACGGTCCCTTCCGGGCCAGGAGCGGCCACCAAAATATCATCCATGTAATGAATAACTTTCCACCCTGGCCGTGCCTTACGGAAGGGTGACAACGCCAGAGACACATACATTTGACACATAGTAGGACTATTTAGCATGCCCTGAGGAAGGACCTTCCATTGATATCGCTTAGTTGGTGCTTCATTATTTAAAGCGGGGACAGTAAATGCAAAGAGCTTCCGATCATCATAATGTAAAGGGATTGTGAAAAAAGCATCTTTTAAATCTATAACAACTAAATCCCAGTCCTTAGGGATCAGATTGGGATTGGGCAGACCACATTGAAGAGGGCCCATTGGTAATATTATCTGATTAATTTTTCTTAAATCATGTAAGAATCTCCAATTCCCACTTTTCTTTTTAATAACAAACACAGGGCTATTATACGGACTAGTGGAGGGTTCAATATGTCCAATTGCTAACTGTTCCTGTACTAAGTGATGAAGATTATATAATTTTTCACTGGATAAAGGCCACTGCTCCGTCCACACCGGGACAGAGGATAACAAGCGTAATTTCAAAAGAGTCTCCATAATTCCACCACTATCAATCCTCTACTGTAATGACAGCTTTCAGCTGACTCATCAAATCTCTCCCCCACAAGTTGACATGTAATTGCATGACAATAGGTTTAATTTTCGCTGTTGCACCCCCCTGCTTCAGCGTAGCCGTGAGCCATTTCTCGCTAACCTGAGCCTCTTGGAGACCACCAACACCTCGTACAGCAGGAGTAGCCACTAACGGCCAAAACTTTGGCCACTCAGCCGACCGAACGACTGAGACATCAGCTCCTGTGTCCAACAAACCAGAAAAAGGTTTGCCATTGAGTAAAATCGTCATGATCGGTTTATAAGCTGCTATCTGTTTAGTTACTGTTAAAACAGAGCTCTCAAAACTGTTCTCATCAGTAGATCCAAAACCTACCTCCCCCCTTATTCTAGCTGAATCTCCAGGGGGGGTTACACAGGGCAGCAATATTAACTGAGCCACTGCCATCCCTTTAGGTAGAGAAACAGGAGTATTTGCATGAAGCTGCACCTTGATAATTCCTTCATAATCAGCATCTATCACTCCTGGGACTACAAAAACTCCTTTCTTCCCTGCCGATGATCGTGGTAAAACCAAACCAACCGTACCTTCCGGCAGAGGCCCTTTCATTTCTGTGCTAACTACTTCAATTAAACCTGGAAAAGTCAATGAACATGGGGTGGCAAGCGGCAAATCTATGCCCGCAGAATGAGCAGTTGCAGGTTTATGGCTTAAGCAACCACTATTAGACTTATCTTGGCAGAGTTCCTTATTTATTCCTGGATTTGTTTCCGGGGGCTCTGCCACCTCCCCCTGAGTCAGTTTTTTTGTTGTGACATTGAACGACACTGATTCGCCCAATGATACCCCTTCTTGCATTTTGGACAGACTGTTTTTGGCTTACTTAGTTGTCCCTTACGACCTCGATGTTGGCCACCACCAGGGGCCCGGCACTGAGCCTTGAAGTGACCAGGCTTCCCACAATTAAAACAATTTCCCTTCCCTTGCAAGGTTCCTCGAGTCATTGCTGCAGCCAGGGCATCCATTTGATGGAGCTGGCTTCCTACAGCAGCACAAGCTTCAATCGCAATTTCCTTCGGTCCTGTAGCTATCAAGGGCTTCAAAATAGCCTTACAGTCTGCATTAGCATTTTCTACGGCTAATTTTTGGAGTAATTCTGCGGCTGCCATATCATTATCCACCGATCTTTCAATTGCAGTTTTCAATTTAGTAATAAAATCCTGAAATGGCTCAGCATTTCCCTGCTTAATGGTAACAAAACTGCGAATGGAGCTACCTCCAGCCTCATCTACTTTAGTAAACGCAGCCAACACACAAAGGTTAATCATAGGGAAAACATTATTTGCCAAATTATCTTGTTGTGACTCAACTGTACTAAACTGACCAACACCATATAACTGATCGGGTGTAATGTTTGCTGTTCCCCTAGCTATTGCCTGTTGTCTATATTGAAAATCCCAAACAATATATTGGCCGGAGGACAAGATCATTCTGGCCAAAGCTTTCCAATCCTCCGGTATCATCATTCGACCAAATGCCAAAGCTTCCAGCAAAGCAGTTGTATATTTACTTTTTAACCCATAATCTTTTACTGCTGTGGTAATTTCCCGGAGAGTTCTTAATTCTAAAGGACGCCAGATACGTTCCTCATTTCCGAGTCTATCCATTTCTACAACAACAGGGAAAGCTGAGACCGGAAGATTGATTAATTCCTCCGGAGACAGCTCCCCATTCTCCATTGCCTTTTCAAATCCAGCGTCCACCGCATTTTTCACTCCGCGAGGGGCTAGCGAAGGCTCACTAAGAGCAGGGGCAGAAGGAGGGAGCAGCAGCCCATGATTACGAACCGCTGTGGTATCAGCTGGCTGAACAAGAACCGGTTGATAGGGAGGTGGGTGAATGACAGAGTCAGGAAGGGGCTGCAATAAGGGATTATTTTGAATTTGCAATGCCTCAATTAAGGAACGCCATGTACAGAGTATGGGTGCAGGGGCGCGAGGCGCATTGTGTAAGGCCTCGCCTATCTTTCTCCATGTAGACACCTTCGTACTTCCTGACAAAGGGTAATAGGACATATGTTCCCATACATATTTCAAAAGTTCCTTAATCTCTTTTCCCTTAACTTGCCGAGCTTTCCCAGCTGAGTTAAACTGAAAGTAATTTCGCTTAACTATCTCTTTCAATTCCCTGACGTGCTCTTCTTGAGCCTGAGATAGATCATTCCCCATACTTACGATGAATCAGACGCGGTCCAGCCGTGTACCTGATGAAAGCGCTTAAGCCAATGCCTGGCGAAGGATGGGGACAAAGCGGACGTATCCTTTAAGAATCACGTCGGGGGTCACCACTTGTGGCAATTAAATGGTTAACCCGGCAAATCAGGAGACATGGAAACAGGGTATTTCCTCGGGATGAAATGCCCCGAACCGAAGTCCAAAGCACTCTTTTATTTAGAAAAAGCAAGGTTACAGAATTCTCAGCCAAGCAATAATAACACAAAGTCAGTTCATTAAAATCAGTTCATTCCGTTACCTCATGGATCCAGATAAGACCACATTCCTGACTCTCTTTGAAGCATCTCTCTTTGAAGCAACTCCCCTGTTCCAGCAGCCTACTGATAATAACTTTCACCAATTAAGCATGAGTTGAATATAAGTTGAATATGTCATAACACATTGAGCATCATTAATCAGAACAATTAATCCCACAATTATTACCACTACTATTATTATTGCCTGTTGCCCAGTCAGCCAGATGTTCACACTGGGTTTCGAGTTTTATCTACTTATCGAGGTCTTCCCAAGAACCTGGGATAAGCAGATGTGGATGTTTGATGGTGTTTAAACATATCATCTCAGGATGTAAGCTGTTCTGAATAAATTGCCTTTTGCAATTGACTGATGGTGATTTTGTCAATGCCAGTATTATTACTATTGGTTCATCACATAGTCAGTCAGATGTTTAAATTGGATTTGACATTTTTATCAGTTTAAAGTTATCGTCACAGGATGTAACCTGTTCTAAGTAAAGCTGCTTTTTGCAATTGACAGATGGTGATATTATTGTTATTTGTGACATATGTAATACTCTTTTTGATCCATCTTCCTGAGTCTATCCAAAGTCTACTACACCAGTGGTGGGATTCAGAAAGTTTTACCACTGGTTCAGTGGACTTGGCTTGGTGGGCGCGCTTTGCACACGTGCACATACTTTGCGTGTATGCAGGTGCCAAATGCACACTTTGCGCAAGCACAGAGGCATTCTAACTCACCTCCTACAAGCCTGCACTCTTCCTGCTTCAGCAGCTGCTGCGCAGCACTCTTTTATGCCATGCAAAGCAGCTGCGCTTCAAAAGCAGAGGATAAAGATGAGTATGGGAGTCCAGGCAGACGGGTGGGCCCAACAGCAGAGCAGCGGAGATAACCGGTTCTGTCTCTGCTGCTCATCACCACTACTGGCTCGGCAGAACTGGGCCGAACCGGTAGAATACCACCATTGTATCACACTACAAAAGATGGTGCATTCAAATTATAATAAGACAAAGTTCCTTAGTATATAAATATATCTAAAGGAAGGGTGGGATTCAGTTTTTTTAACAACCGATTCTGTGGCTTAGTTGGTGGCTTAGTTGGTGGGTATAGCTTGATAGTCATGTGACTGGGTGGGCGTGGCCAACTCTACATCACTCATGTCAAGGGGCGCTTCTCCTCTCCTGGCCTTTTATGACAGTGGGGATGCTGCAAAGGTCATAAGTGTGAAAAATGGTCATAAGTCACTTTTTTCAGTGCCATTGTAACTTTGAACGGTCACTAAATGAACTGTTGTAAGTCAAGGATTACCTGTACAAAAATACAAAAAGCTTCTTTGCTTGCAAAAAGCTGCCCTAAATATCAATCATTAGATTAAAAATACCTGCAAGCCTGAGTTACAAATCAGGCAAGGTGCCAGAGCACCTTGAGGAATGAAAATAGTTAAAATACAGTGATAACTATCAAGCAGCCATCTCTTGCTCATAAAGTAAAACCCTTTAGCAGAGAGGTCATTTAAGCTCTCCAGAAAAAGTACACCTAGGAGAAGCAATCCTTAGATCCATTTGTACCACTTAAAGATACCAGCTGGTCTCACTCACCTCACAAGATATCCTAAGGAAACCATCCAGATTTAAGGAAAGGTCACATGCCCCCCAGAGAGACAGTAAAAAAAAAAAACAGGGCCAAGCTTGCATCCTGCAAAAAGGGCAGTGCCAGATAGTACTAAAGCAGTGAAGGAAGACCCCTCCCTAGATAGAAAAAGAAACAATGAGGCAGGAAAAAATTCAAACACAATACAAATAATTAAATCACAACAATAGCTGTTGCTTGTTGAAGCTGAATAGGGAAAATTATCCCATCAATAAACACAGGATTAAACATCACCAAGCACAAAATTAACCTTCACCAAAAACCAGTTTTAGACCAAAACTCAAAATGGTATGTAAACTCACATTTGAATGTCAATTTTTCTAGCTAGCCATGAAGCCTTGCTGAATGTCACTCATCTTGGTTCCCTGTCACTAAAAGCTTTGCTTCATTATTCAATTATTTCTTCAAAGTGCTGATTGTCCAGGGAAGTATTTCTTTCCAACAGCAGTGTAAAAATCTTAAAACAATCCTTCCCCTTTAAGAAAATCAAGCCCCAGAAGCTCCGGAGACAGAAAGTCTAGGTGTACTGACAAGAATGCAATAAGGGTGGAAAAAAACAAAAGGAGGTTACTTCTAACTACCGGTTCTCCTAACTGCTTAGAAAGTTAACAAGGGGTTCTATAGAACCAGACAGAATCGATAGAATCCCACCCCTGATCTAAAGCAAAGTCAATTGCTGGGAACTCATACTAAATGACTAGGTTTTTAGTCAGCAAGTGTAATGGCTCTGAAGTATTCAGATAATTAGTATTGTATTTCATGCCATGAAATAGCAAGAAGAGAATGCAGCATATCCAGATATTAAGAAATTGGGGTTTGCATAGTTTCAATTTTCTTTAGGTCACATTTCATTTCTTCAGCTGAGGCATATCCTAATATATCAATCTTCTGCAGCTCAAAGTGGTATTTACTTTTGTTTCATTTTCAGTCTTCTTTCATTAAACCTTAAAAACTGTCATTAATCTAGCAAAAAGGCTTTCAACAATTGCTTCACAGATGATATTAACCATATACCACACAATAATAGGAAACCCCACAGGATTGTCTAATACCTTTTTGTCAGGGAGCTCTCAAATTCCAAATAGAACATTGTAGAGCCTAGAAACATGCTGTGTTTTTTAGACTGTCAAATAGCAGGAGCCTGATACAATTTCACTTTCAAAAATCTTTTGTGGCATCTTAGTTAGCAAAAAAGACATGCATCTTGCACAATTTGCATGAAAAAAATGGTGATTATCGCTGGTAAAGTTTTTTTCCATACCAGAGCCTTGTTTGCCATCATCAGATCAGTACCAATAAAGATATCCTTACTTTCTTCCTTTCACTCTATAACTTGGATATCCAATGTGCACCTTCACGTACAGCTTCCATTGAAGCACATATATATTAGATATCTCAGTACTGTGCTGTAGGCACATTGACTTCATCCATTGCAACTTTCTAAGAATGTTAGTTAATTATTCAAACATATTAAGCAAGAAGCTGTCCTGTTCACTAGTTCTTTCAGCCCACATTGAGAATAGGCAACAGTATTTGTAACAAGGGGTGGGCTGCCAGGGGTTCTCAGAGATTGGGGAGAGCCTCTAGCTAAGATTCTGTGCAGTTCAGAGAACCCCCAAATCCCACTCCTGGCTGGCCCCACCCTGCCCACTCTGCCCCGCCCAGGAGTCCCCATGCAGCTCGTTTTGGATGCAGGTAAGAGCAGGGCATGTACAGAGGCTTAGGGAGGGTGAAAAATGGGCCTCCCAGAAGTTCAGGGAGGCCAGAAATGGGCCGGTTTCTTCCAGAGAACCTCTGGATCTGGGGAGGCCATTTTTGCCCCCCCCACCCCCCCCGGGAGGCTTGAGGAAAGCCTCCAGAACCCGGGAAGGGCCAAAATGTCATCCCCTTGTCATGATGCAGGAGGCTGACTAGGCCATGCCCACCATGGCCAAACCCACTCAGTAACTGGGCTAAAATTTTTGAAGTCCACCCCTATTCCACAGCCTCTTAAATAACATATACAAATATTAACCACAGTTTTGTGTTATGGAAATTGTGTTGCAAAGTAACCCAAATATGCAAGTGGGTATGGTGACCATAAGGAAATTGCTTACAAATACATAAAGTTTATTACAAATATAGTAAAATGCTATTTCCTTCCATTATTTATCATTATTTTTATTAGTTGCTTCCCATTAGTGCTCACAGATATTTTTTTCTCCAGAATCCACAAAATATATCATTTACTGTATGACCCAGGGCGTGGCACAAAAATAACAAAGTCACCAAAGTAGATAAATTCCCTTTAATGCATCCAGCTTGGCCCCCAAAGTCCAATTATCCTCGGCAGGAGATCAAACTTTTCCAAAAACAGTCTACAAAGGGAAGAAATGCAGTCCGAACCCAAAATACAGATAAAGTAGAAATAAAAAAACCAACACAAACCATGCTGAAGTAATTAACATGACAGACCAGGATAATAACTTGCAGACTTTCAAAAGATAATGAGGCACACAACGTTGGGAGGATGCCAAAACCCAAATAACCTTGACAACTTAGGCCTCCTCCAACTCCAGCAACTTAGGCATGTGCAGTTTGCCCTTTTAAACAGTCTTCCCAGCTGCAGCCCATGAAGGGGATCAGGGCCCTTTCCTCCCCCATAAACCACATTGCTCCCCTATCCGTTCCTCCTTGCATGCCCTAAGATAAAGAGGGGATGGGCCTGGGTCGTCCTCTGAATGCTCAGCCGGCCTGTGCCCTTCCCCAGTTTTCTCCACAGCCACTGGAGCCACACTCCCACTCCCTGTCAGCTGCTCAATCTCCCACTCAGAATCAGACTCCAACTGGGGCATAACATTTACCATTGTCCTACTATCCTTTACATACTTGCACATTTAATTTGGTTGTATCAGGTCCTGCCTATGAGATACATTCCTGATTTTCTTGTAATAAACAAAAGTAAAGTTCAGTTTTGTTATAATATGAATAGATAGCACTTAGACTTATATACTGCTTCACAGTGCTTTACAGACCTTTCTAATCTGTTTACAGAGTCAGCATATTGCCCCCAACAATCTGGCTCCTTATTTTTCTGACCCCAGAAGGATGAAAGGCTGAGTCAACTTTGAGCCTGGTGAGATTTGAACTGCCAAATTGCAGTCAGCCAGCAGTCAGCAGAAGTAGCTTGCAGTACTGCATTCTAACCACTGTGCCACCTCAGCTCCAAGCTATGTAGCAGTACACAGCAAAAACACATGAACATCTGGCTTGTCATGCAATGTACTTTCAAGCTGCTTCAAACTTTGTACATTAAAATGATTTAATTAATTCCCTGCATGCATTAACATATGCATCTATAAATTCATTGGGTGTTTGAATTCAAAGACCAAATTTGAACCATTCCATAACAGCTTTTCTCTATGACGAAATATTTATTCAAATTAACTTTAGCTAATTAAAAGGTACTCTTTTCTCCTAGTAATATTTTTTAAATCCACTGCACTGGAACTCTCTGCACAGCACTTTCTTCCTTGTCCAGCTTGATATCAACTCATAGTTATACCTACACAGTTTGTATATAGGTCAGCTGCATTTGCATTCAGAGTTGGGAAGCAACAAGAGTAAGTCTTACAAAGAGTCTTGGGACCACCATCCTTTATTGTCTTTTGTTGTGTTTTATCATATACTTTCAGGGGTGGCTAACCTTTTTAGGCTCCTGTGCCCAAAATTGTGTGTGCGCTCATGCTCATGCGCATGCGTGCCAGCACCCAGAAAGCAATGCGCGCCCCTCACGCCCTCTGTGCACGTGCGTGCAATCCCCCCTTATCTGCACTGTGCCTCACAGCTGATTTTCGGCCTGTTTGAGGCCTTTTTCGGCCTCCCAGTGGCTTGAGGAAGGCCTCTGCAGCCTTTTCAGGCTGAAAAATGGGCCCATTTCATCACTTCTGGTATTTCCGGAAATACAGGAAATGATGAAACGGACCTATTTTTCGGCCTGCAAAGCCTGCAGAGGCCTTCCTCAAGCCTCTGGGAGGCCGAAAATGACCTCAAACAGGCTGAAAAGCAGCTGTGAGGCACGTGCATGTGCAGTGAGGTAAGTGCCTGCGGCTCATGTGCCAGCACAAATGGCTCTGCGTGCCACTTGTGACACACGTGCCATAGGTTTGCTATCACGGATATACTTAATGAAGATTTCACAGGAAATGGTGGTTTAAGAGAGTAAGACAGTTTTAAACCTATCAGTTCCATAGTTTCCTCTTTTGCTTCTTTTCTGCTCCTCTCTTAATTCTTTCCCATTCCAATCTGACGATAATGCCTGTTTCAAGTTTCTGCCACTACACTACTACAGTGAAGATACAGTTCAGTGGGAGAATGAAGTGGTCTATAATATGAATAGTGGCCATTTGTCTCGGTGGCTCCTCAGGCTTCAGAACATGCATTAATCAGTCCTGAGAATATATTCACTAGAGCTGCAAAATTATCTGTCCAGGAGAAAAGAAGGCCCAAAGTAAAGAATCACAAAACTAGAAAGGTGGGAACCTTCCCCCTGGACTTGGGAAGGACAAAAAAAATGTGGTTTGTGCACATTTTAGTAGGATTTCATCTTTATAGCATAGGTTTATCCTCTCTGTATTCCAGATTTTTACAGCTTGTCTTCTACCTTCACTTCACAAGGTGTCCAATAGTGGTGGGATTAAAAATTTTTTACTACCAGTTCTTGGTGGCTTGGTGGGCGTGGTGTAGCTTGGTGAGCATGGCTTGGTGGGTGTGGCAGGGGAAAGATACTACAAAATCCGCATTCCCTCCCCACCCCACTAACCTGCTATCCAGCTCCGTTCTCCTGTGAAGGGCAACAAAAGAAGACCCAGCCAATCAGTTGGGACTTGGGAGGCAGAGAATAGATGGGGCAGGGCCAGTCAGAGGTGGTATTTGCCGGTTCTCTGAACTACTCAAAATTTCCATTACCGGTTCTCCAGAACTGGTCAGAACCTGCTGAATACCACCTCTGCTCTTCAAGATTATTTGGCTAAACTGTTTTGGATCTACATCTTGGTAAAAACGTTGGGCTTTAGCAGCTTTTAGCTTCCATAGAAATCCATTACATTTTTTTGTACTGATTTTCCTTGTGATTTCATTGTGCAAGTATAAAAATTATTTCTGTTTGAATGTGGTTAAACTTAGATATTGTGGTTATCTTATCAGTGCCACTCAGCTATAGAAAAAATAGCTGAGCAAGTTGTAGGCAAGCTTCCTCTATATTTAAATTACAGTTAAGACAGGGAAGTTAATACTTCAAGATTTTCCAGTTGTCTTACCAAACACTGTCGTGTCATTGGATATCATGCAGTGGACCAATGAGGTTCTATGTTGGCATGCCATGCATGTTTTTCAGACATATGAATCCTGGGAAAAGAATCAGGTGGAAGATGCTCCCTCGTGCCAAATTATGCTTCTAAGCATCACACTAATAGTAAATAAGCCAACTCATAACCTTACTAGTAGTCTGTGATTCAAAGTTTCCCTGTTGAAAGTACCTGGCTGGGAAAATGCATCTAAAAGTTCTAAAGCCACTATTTTGAAATAATACCATGTCTTTTCTTCCTCAAAAATATTAATAAATAATATTAATGGATTAATGGAACGCCTTCCTCCATGGTTAAAGATGCTGAGCTTTTCAGCTGGAAAGCTGATAGCATGAGTGTGAGACCAGAATGCCACGTGACAGGGTGAGCTCCCATTATTTGCCCTAGCTCCTGCCCACCTATCAATTTGAAAGCATGCAAATGCAAATAGATAAATAGGTACCACTTCAGTGCAGAATTAACAGCATTCTGTGTGCCTCGGCATTTGGTCATGCAGGCCACATGGCCATGGATATTGGAAACAACTGGATAGGGAAAACCTTTACCTTTATCTTTAAGATAGATAAAATGTACGGCTCAGAGACAATATCATAGAAGCTGCAATATATACAGTTAGTCCACAACTTATGACCATAACTGAGCCCAAAATTTCTGTGCTAAGTAAGACAGTTCTTAAATGAGTTTTGCCCCATTTTATGACTCATGATTAGGGTTGTTTAAAGTTTTGGATTCATTTCAGAAGAGAAACTGCAGTGATGTGAATGTAATTCCTGCTTGTGACTCATTATATTGTCAGGATCGCGCTGCTGCAGTGAAAAAAGACCTGGCTGTTTTAATGTACCACAGATACATATTATGTTGCTTTTCTTTGCCAGATCATTCTGAAACCTTGCACAGTTGTATTATTATGAGTAGAATAGGGGAAAAAACTATTGATTTCAGGCTTGCATAGAGCTGTTCCCGTGAGGTTTAGCACTGTAGAAAGAAAGAAAGGTTCAGGATGGAAATATTTGTTCATAATGTTTTACGTAATAAGGATATACAAACTGTAAACCAATAATTGATGAATACATGTAAATCGTATTTTATGTCCTTAATTCTGAGGACATATCAACTTATCCCAGGCCTTTAACTGTGGATATGAGCATAGCATGATCTCAGAACTTTCACTAAGTTAGTCTATTGTAGGAACTTAAACTGGCCTGATAGGCATTCTATATATATCCATATGATGGAATGCTGGCAGCATGTCTATCAGCACTTGGGAAGATATTTCCTCAAAGTAACAGAAATGATTTGTTAAAATGAACATGTGTGTCTGTGTTGCTTAAATTGCTCCTAAGAAACAAGCCACAGTTTAGACCAGGGATCATCAACCTTTTGGACCTCAGGGACCACCAAACTCATAATTTTAAATTCCGCAGACCACTAATATGAATTTTGACTGATGGTGGCTTGCTGACATTGGTGGGAAAGTCAATCCCATATTCCAGAGCTGCAGTAGTCACAAGACTGGCCCTTTGGTCACCCCGGAGCTGCTCCTGTGACTACTGCAGCTCTGGAATATGGGACCGACTTTCCCACCAATGTCAGCAAGCCACCCCAGGGTGGATTTCCCTCCCCTTCCATTGATCTTACCTTCTAGGCCGTCTTTTCAAGGGGTGTCCTACTTTTTCCCACCTCATGCCTCACCTGACCCCCAGGCCGCTTCTTTTATGGCCAAAAAGAGTGAGCGATGCACCTCACCTGGCTCCCCACCAGCCAAGCACTGAAGCTCACCACTGCCAGTGGGAGGGGAAGAGAGAGGGCGGGGGGAAAGAAAGAGAGGGAGAGAGATCCGATCTAACCTTGGAGGGCTGGCAGTGATGTTTTCTCTCTTTCTCTCTCTCTCTCTTTCACACACACACACACACACACACACAAAGGTCCCTCACACACTCCCACCCCCTCCAAGGGAGCCACATTACTTCACTAACCTGCTTTTCAGCTCTGTTCACAGGGGGAGAGGAGAGAGATACAATATCCTGTGATCCCAAAAAAAGAATGATCGATCGGTAGGAAAACGGGGTGAGGGATTTTCCTGCAAACTTTTTTTGAGATTTTCCCAGGATCTCTGCTGCTTCTGCTTTTGGCTGCATATGCAAGGAAAGCAGCAGAAGTCTTTCTTTCTCTCCTCTAAACTCCACCAGAAATTAATCTTTGGGACCCTGCAAGGCATCCTGCTCCAACAGGCTGCGCCATTCTGATGAAGTTTAAGAAAAATTTCTGCTGCTTCTGCTGCTTTCCTTGTATGAAGCCAAAATTCTCTTTGTCTCTCTCTCCCCCTGAGAATGGAGCTGGAGACGGTATCCTGTGATCCCAAATAAAGAATGATTGATTAGTAGGAAAACGGGATGATCGGTAGGAAAACGGGATGGGGAATTTTCCTGCAGAGTCCCTGGGAAAATCCCCAAAAAAGTCTGCAGGAAAATTTCCCACCCCATTTTCCTACTGATTGATCATTCTTTATTTGGGATTGCAGGATACCATTTCTGTTTCCCAGGGGGAGAGAGAAAGACTTTTGGCTTCATGCAAGGAAAGCAGCAGAAGCAGCAGAAGTCTTTCTTTCTCTCCCCAAACTCCGGTAGAATGGCACAGACTCTTGGAGCAGGATGCCTTGCAGGGTCCCAAGGACTCATTTCTGGCAGAGTTTGGGGGAGAGAAAGACTTTTGCTGCTTTTCTTGCATGCAGCCAAAAGCAGAAGAAGAAAAAAGCAGAAAGAAGCAGCCTGGTGGTCAGGCAAGAAACGTGGGGTGAGTGGGGCAAGTTCCCCCCCTCTGCCCTTTCCCCCCTCCCCTCACTACCTTGCATTGTTCGCAATGCAAGCGATACAAGTCTTGTGTTCCCATGGGCCATGTGGGCAGTGCAGCCTTGTGTTCCCGCGCAGCCTGGATTAATTGCTTTGGGGGGTGCTTTGGGGTGACATTTCTCTGCGGACCACCAAAAATTTTTTGCAGACCACGGGCAACCATTGGTTTAGACCTATCCAGAAAAGGTGCTATATAGTGTTGGTTGGAAGAAAAATTGGTCCGGTTCTAAGCTGGGATAAAGACGCTGAAATAAAATGGAGGAAGACTGCAGGAAAGAAGATCTCTGTTTATTTGGTAGCTAGAAACTTCAGTAAGAGCAGCATGTTTCTGGGGTAGCTGACAAAATGGGCTTGAGAGTAAGTGGGTTTTTATATATACTTTTGGGCTTTGTGAGAGAGATGCTTGTTTTTGTGCAAGAATATGTCCTTTAATATTTTAAAGGCTGTTGCTAGATTCCTATGGGGTCATGGCTGGCTCTGCAGGCAAAAGAGGAAATGCAAATCCTAGGTGTTTTCTTTGTCTGAGTTAATCTTGTCAGCTTTGGCTCCTTGCCTATTGTCTTGCTTAGTTTTTAACCTCACTTGTGTGTTTATTGCTTTCAAAGTCCTATGCTCATATTTTGGTGTGGCAGACAGGAGAGGTTTCCAAGCTAGCCTAAAAATGAAGAGGTGGAATCTAGTCAGATGTATCCCATTTCTGCTTTGCTGCCAGTGCTAAATAGATGTTTTCCCCACTGTTGATGACATACTAATGGGGGACCGCAACAAAGCTGTAGCAGAAACCCAATAATTATACTTGTAACAACTGGTACACTCACAAATCCAAACAACACCATGAATATCTGCAGGTCCTATATGTAGGATTAGACTTTTAGACGATTAGACTTTTTTTTTTGTTAGACTTTGTTTTGCAATGGTTCCTAATTAACTAAGGAATAGAATAAATTCCATAACATGCAAAGTTTGCCTGATTTTATGATTTCTATGTACCTGGAACTGGGTTACCCCTTACATCTTAAAATTATTTTTGACTTTTCCCTTAAGTTTCCTTTTCTTTTTGGTTTTTCAAATTGCAGAATTATAATAGTGATAACTTTAAAAAAGGGAAAGGGGTAGAAAAGCAAATGATTTAAGGGTTAGAACCAGACTGAGAATTTTTCTGAAATCAAAGTATTTATTAGTCTTGTTAGTCATGATTCATGTTTCTTATTAATTTAAATGGAATCTAATCATAACTAATAATATATTGTGATATTTGATTGTATTTAGATTTCATCTTAAGTAGGAAAGGATTCAAGCAGAATTCAATCTCAATATATAGTACTGTGTAGAATGTCTTGAAATCCCACTGTAATGGCAGCCCAAGAGCAAAAAAAATATAAATATACATAAAGTATGGGCTGTTACTAGACCAATTCTTTCTGGAGTAGCAGCTAAAATAATCTGAGCAAAACAGAAAGATAATCATGGTTTGCTTGAGTGCAATCAAGTCATATCTATTCTTAGAGATTACATAAGTAGATTCCCTCCCCCCAGGGATAATTTATTTATTTGTCAAATGATTATAAGATAACAGGTATAAGTATAAACATAGTTATGAATACATGAAATGGATACATATAAGAGAAATAAAAAGAAACAATAGGACAGGGATGGTAGGCACTTTGGTACACTTATGCATGCCCCCTACAGACCTCTTAGGAAAGGGGTGAGGTCAAAAGTAGACAGTCTAAGGTTAAAGTTTTTGGGGTTAGGAAAAGAAACCACAGAGTCAGGTAGAGTATTCCAGACATTGACCACTCTGTTGCTGAAGTTGTATTTCCTGCAATCAAGTTTGGTACGGTTTACCTTCAGTTTGTATCTATTGTGTGCTCTTGTATTGTTATGGTTGAGGCTGAAGTATTCATTGACAGATAGGACATTGCAATGTATGATTTTATATACTATACTTAGATCGGACTGAAGGCAGCGTAGTTCTAGATTTTTTAGAATTCCAAATCTGGTGGCATAAGGTATTCTGCAATGAGTAGAGGAGTGGAGAACTCTTCTTGTGAAATATTTCTGGACTTTCTCAACTGTGCTAATATCAGATACGTAATGTGGGTTCCAGACTGATGAGCTGTATTTGAGTATTGGTCTAGCAAATGTTTTATATGCTCTAGTTAATAGTGTTATGTTACCAGAGAAAAAGCTACGTAGGATTAGGTATAACAACTCTTAATGCCTTTTTGGCTATGTAGTTACAGTGGGCTCTAGCACTTAGATAATTAGAGATGAGGACTCCAAGGTCCTTGAAAGTGTTTGGATCATCAACAAGGTCTTGACTATTCAGCTTGTATTTTATTTTCTGATTTTTTTTTTTTGCCAATATGTAAGACAGAGCATTTATTTGTTGAGATTTGAAGTTGCCATTTGTTTGACCATCCTGATACATAGTCAAGGTCTTTTTGAAGGGTAGCAGTATTGTCTGTGGTGTTGAATAGCTTTACATCATCGGCAAAGAGAACACAGTTGTTCTTAATATGATCACAGAGGTCATTTGTGTAGAATATGAAGAGAGTTGGTCCCAGAACACTGCCTTGGGGGACTCCACTGTTGACAGGTACAGAATTTGATAAGACGCTCCCAGTTTTGACCATTTGTTGTCTGTTTGACAGGAATTCTTCTACCCAGTTATGCAGTTGTCCTGAGATACCATAAGATTTTAGTTTTAGGAGTAGTTTGTCAAGTACCACAGAATCGAAGGCTTTACAGAAGTCTATGTAGATTACGTCTATTGCTTTGCCCTGATCGAGTTGTGTAGTCCATATGTTTTTGCAGTGTAAGAGTTGCAGATTACAGGATAGTTTTTTTCTGAAACCAAATTGTTTATTAGAGAGTAGGTTGTTTGTTTCTAAGTGGAGGATAATGGATTGGTTAATAATTGATTCCATGACTTTACAGGTGATGCAGCATAAAGAGATGGGTCTGTAATTTTCAACTAGGCTGGTGTCTCCCTTTTTGAAAATGGGGATAACCATGGCTTGTGATGATAGGTTTGGCAAGGAGCTGGTCCTGAAAGATTTTTCAAAGATTATGCTTAGAGGTTCGGCTATGACACTGGATAGCTTTTTTAAAGAAGTAGGCACATAATTAGCTCCTAGTATGGACTTCCAATAGAGCAGTTATTGCCACCATTCATTTTGCTACTGGTACTCCTCTTCTATTTTCACAAGACCTAAAATTGGACACTTAACATCAAAAACATCATAAAAAAGCACAACAAAGAATGTTCTTACTGTGCCGACTCAGAAAGTTCAGACTGCCCAAGGAGCTGCTGATACAGTTCTACAGAGGAATTATTGAGTCTGTCATCTGCACTTCTACAACTGTCTGGTTTGGTTCTGCAACCCAACAGGACAGAGACAGACTTCTGAGAATAATTAAGTCTGCAGAAAAAACAATTTATTTATTTATTTATACAAACACTTATATACCGCCCTTCTCCCGAAGGACTCAGGGCGGTGTACAGCCAATCCTACCCCAATGTACAATACAAAAATTAAAATGAATTAAATAATTTTGGGCTGTAATAAATTAAAAGTCCACCCTCCCCCACAACTAATTAAAAAACCCCAAATAATTAAAACCCAATTTAAAACGGGAGACAATTAAAATCTTGTATCAGCCCAGGCCAGCCTGCTCGAAGAGCCAGGTTTTTAACACATGTCTGAAGGCTCTCAGGTCCGTGCTGGTGCGTACCTCTGGGGGCAGACTATTCCAGAGGGCGGGGCCCCTCACAGAGAAGGCCCTACTCCTGGGGGCCGCCAGACGACACATAGAAGCCGACGGCACCCGGAGAAGGCCCTCCCTGTGGGAACGCACAGGTCTGTTGGAGATCACCGGCAGAACGCGGTCCTGCAGGTAGCCTGGCCCAATGCCATGGATCGCTTTAAAGGTCAAAACTAGAACCTTAAAGCGAACCCGGAAAACCACCGGCAACCAATGCAGCTCGCGTAGGAGAGGCGTCACATGGGAGCTTCGCGAGGCCCCCATAATCACCCACGCGGCCGCATTCTGCACCAGTTGGAGTCTCCGGGTGCTCCCCGCAGGGAGCCCCATGTAGAGAGCATTACAATAATCCAGGCGAGAGGTGACAAGGGCGTGAGTGACCGTGTGTAAGGCGTCCCGATCCAGGAAGGGCCGCAACTGGTAAATCAGGCGAACCTGATAAAAAGCCCCCCTGGAGACGGCCGCAATATGGTCTTCTAAAGACAGCCGTGCATCCAGGAGGACACCCAAATTGCGAGCCCTCCCTGTAGGGGGTAGAATCTCTCCCCCAATAGCCAGCGAAGGCGTCAACTGGCTATATCGGGCCGCCGGAAACCACAGCCACTCAGTCTTGGATGGGTTGAGTCGGAGCCTGTTCCCGCCCATCCAATTCCGCATGGCCTCCAGACACCGGGACATAGCCCCCACAGCTATGGGGTGGTCCGGGGTGGAGATGTAAAGCTGGTTGTCATCTGCATACAGATGGCACCGCACCCCAAGACCACAGATGATCTCACCCAGCGGCTACCCACCTGCCTTCCATTGAGGACCTGTATACTGCACGAATCAAAAAGAGGGCTGTGAAAATATTTACAGACTCCTCATATCCCGGACATAAACTGTTTCAACTCCTTCTCTCAAGACGATGCTATAGAGCACTGCACACCAGAACAACTAGACACAAGAACAATTTTTTCCCAAACGCCATCACTCTGTTAAACAAATAATTCCCTCAACACTTTCCAACTATTTTCTAAGTCTGCATTATTATTACTATTAATCTTCTCATCACTCTTTATCGCCCATCCCCTCCCACTTGTGACTGTATGACTGTAACTTTGTCGCTTTTATCCTTACGATTTATATGGACTGTTTACTAGTATGATTTGATTGCTTATTGTACCTTATGACTTATTAAGTATTGTACCTGATGACTCTTGATGAATGTATCTTTTATGTACACTGAAAGCATTTGCATCAAGACAAATTCCTTGTGTGTCCAATCGCACTTGACCAATAAAGAATTCCATTCTTCCAATTTTTAACCAGCATTAGTAAGCCAGATAAATCATGGTTTATTCCCTCGCATATTCTAGATTTAGAGGGCACACACTGGGTCATAAACTAACCATATGAACTGGATTGCCACAAAAAGTTATACTAAAACATAGTTAGTTTTGAGTAGTTTCTGCAAATTATTTATGTTATTTTATCTGATAATGCAGATGAGTTTTATTTAGTTTAAAAATTATCGTCACTGATACCAATGCTGTCTCCTTTCTCAGAATAACGGAAAATCACTAAATCCTGGATCTTAGTATAAAGTAGTGCCTGAGAAAATTGTGGAGTTGGTTCACCATTTTCATTACATTTTACACTAAAGTGTTAAAAAAAAAGTTTATGGGACGAAGAGAAAAACTCGAGGCGGGATAAATGAAAAGGGAGGCACCCAAACTGACCAAATAGGAAACTAGAAACTATTGACGAGGCAGGGAATAACTAGGAAAATAGGAAAGGGGGCGTGGTTGAGCTGAACGAAACGGAAGAATTTCGCTCTCCTGGAATGAGAGTGTTACATAAGAGAAAACGCGCCTAAAGGCACAAAACGCTCAGAGGGACTGGAACCCGGAGGATAAAAGGGGAAGGGTTTGCCTTGGATGATGAGCAGGGAAGGGGCGTGGCGATGAAAGAGCGGGTTGTGCCTCTGACACTGGAAAGGCTCGCCGAGAGGGCGGGGCCCGGGAGGCCGTTGGCGGCGTTGCTGCGAGCGCGAACGCTCTCTTCGGAAGTTCCTTCGAGAGCGGTTGGAGGTGGCAGCGGCGGGCGCTCGAGGCGACCGTTGAAGGGGCGGGGTTCCCCCGAACGCCCCCGAGGGAGAGCGGCAGTTGCCCCGAGGGGCGCTTAAGCGCCTGGTGTGGTTGCCACCGACAACTCTTCCTTCTTCAAACAATGGACGGGTCCCCTATGGTAGCCGGGCCCTGTCTGGCTGGTCCGGTCGCCATGGGTGTGGAGAACGAGGCTGAAAGCCGGCAAGGCTCTGCGGATCGAGCCAACGGAGAGTCGCGCCTCAATCTCTTGGACACTTGTGGGGTGTGCGGACAACACATTCAGAGTCGGCGGCCTAAGCTGCTTCCTTGCCTTCACTCGCTCTGTCAGCGTTGCCTACCTTCTCCTCATCGCTACCTCATGCTGCCACCTCCCGCAGCCCCTTCGCCGGGCGGCGGCGGCAGCTGCGGCCCCAAAGATCCGCCGCTGCCGCCGCCGCCGCCACTGCTCCAGCCGTCCTCGGCGCCTTCTTCGCCGGTCTCCACGCCGCCTTCGCCGTTGCACTGTAATCCGGGTAAGAGAAAACGGCGCGCCGCGGCGGTCCCTGAATAGGTCGAATGGGGACGAAGAAGAGTGTTTTGCGGGCTTGATTCTGCTCGGTGGTTGCCACCCAAAGGAATAAATAGTAATTCTGTGCCGGGAGGGGAATTAATTGGCCAAAAGAGCAATACTCCTCCCGCGCAAAGCCTGCCTTCCTGTCACCCGAGGCGTGAGATGAGGCATTAGTCTAACATCTTGTTACGCGGAGAAGTCCCGGGATGGGAGAGAAAAGTCTTGGAGCTAAGCCAGAACACAACGTGGATCCTGGTTCTGTGGAAGCCCAGTATTAATGTCCACAAGCGTTTAGGAGTTTAGGCACCTGCTTTGTCCAAGTAAGCCGAGTATGCAGAGAATATGTTTGCAGCCGACAGGCAAACACTGCATCCCATGAGTAGGGTTAGTAGGAAAAGCAAACAATAGTCCTGTGATTTTGGGCCATTTCAAGGCTGCAGAGGCAAATCCTTTATTTGAAGCACAGTTGTGCTGTTGGACTGAAAAGTTAATGGGATTTGAGAGGTGAGATGCTGAGATCCAATTTAAAACTCCGCCTTTTGGAAAGAAATCCATGATTGATGGCAACTTCCTATTGTTTATATGCCGCATCCTGTGTTTAATATAGGTGTAAGCCAGGAAATCTCAAGATGGCATTTTAACGTTGAAGCCAAGTACTTAAGTTTAACGGCATATTTGAAAAACTATGCTGTTAATTTCTTCTAATGGTAGTATCGTTTGAAATCTCCACTGATAAAGATTTAGAGGTAAACTAGCATATACCATATTCACTGCTTCATGGATTGAGGGTAAATGCCCTATTACTTGTAAAACACGGCCAGCTGTGGGGGATTTCTTGGTAGTTTATTTATGTTAGGTGTAGGATTCTTTTCTCTTACTTTCATTGGCTTTGGCTCTTTTTGGGTTGCCAAAAAAAATGCAGTGATTTTCTGAGATACAAAATATGTGCAATCTTATTACTAGATGACAGGAATGTATATAGCCTTTTTTCTTACATATTTGAATGTAGTAGAAACGAGGGAGAGAAGACTTGGGGTCCTATGATGACTTGGGATCCTATGATGAAGTAGAATATTGATTCTTATTTGTATTATGAGTTATATTGTAATTATTTCTATTCTTCAATAACCTAAGCATTTATTTTTTGGTATATCACATGATTTATATATCTTGTTTTAGATATTGAAAATTTTATATATACCTTTTATGCTTAATATTAGTAAATATGATTCACTTTGCATCTAACACTACATTTTCAATTCAAATATCTACAGATTTAAAAGTTATTGATTCTTCTATCATATTTTGTAGATTTTGTATGTCTGCATATTCATATTTTAAACTTATTGCTGAGCCAATGCAGGTGGAATTGTGAAGGCATTTTTACCAGACAAATCTCTAAATAGCTTAGAGTCTAAAATCTTCAGAATGTAGAAGATAATGTAAGTAAATACAGTTAAAAAACTGCATGGTATCAAGTTAAACATTTGTTAATAAAATGAACCCTATTTATGTAGACAGATATAAAATCCCTGGAAATTAAGTAAATACTTTTAAGTCATGCTAATTGTATAATTAAGTATTGAACACATATCTATTTGATAATTAAAATATAATGTTTGTAAACTGATTTCATTGTGATGTAGCAAATATGTATCAGCAACCATTACAAGCTTTTAGTGCATATTTTCAACCTTCATAAAATTGCCGGAAATCTTGTGAGATTTGGTCCAATTTTGCATTGAGCAATTTTTAATAATTTTATGTGATCGGTTTCATGTTGCTAAACTTACTTTAGGGATATTTTCTGATCCTGTTATTAAAGGATATCTCGGTATTAAGTAGAACATAACATTTAATAAACATTGTCCACTGTAAGCTTTAGAAATATACAAATCCTTTTCTGCAATTGCTTTTCAAAATGTGAAAGCATTATGCTCATTATAAATATCTATGAGATACTGAAATATATCATATCCCTATCCATTAAGTCAAATTCTCTGGGATGTGATAGAGAAATTGGAGACTTATTTCTGGCCAGATCTAACCCTATTCCTTATAAGGTCCCTAGATTATTTTTGCTTCTTTTTTTAAAAAAAATATATGAGGGCTTGGGACCTGTGGTCTTTATAAAGCACCCAGTCCTGGACATCTTTACAAAATTTATAGTGAAATTCAGCAGCAAAACTGTTGATTTTCAGTAACAAGTTATTCTTTTATTAATTTTTAAAGAAAGTATTATCAAATTAATTTGATTTTTTAAAAAATATAGGCATAAATAAAAATAATATGACATTGACACGTAGCCAGCAAAAGAATGGAAAAAAAATAAAAGGCTACAAAATATTCAAAAAATTTAAATCCAATTGCTGAAAAGTCTTCATTACAGTTTTGTTTAAAAGCAATACTAATTTAGATGGTTAACAGACATCACAAAATCTATTCCTCATGCATGAAAACCCAACAATTCTTGATAATGGTCAGATTCCAAATCCTGGGGATATAACCAAATATAACATATACCTCCTCAACTAGCTATGATTGACCTAAACTCATGTTAATAATGATCCTGTGGATTTCAACCCAAAATATAGCAATAAGACAAGTCCAAATAGTATGAATGTTTCAATTTTTAAAGTGGATCTTTCCAGATCAAACCCTTATTAAACAGTCTGTGAGATGTCCAGTATATATGAAATAGAAATTTTGTATTAGTCTTATGTTAACATGTTTGTTAACAGCAAAATAATTTCATCTTAAGTGTTTCAGAAAAATACCCAACTTAATTTTACTATTCCAAAATTCATATGGTAATTAATTTGACATTCATAAACATTCAGATTACATTTTTGCAAAATTAAATTGCTGGTTTGAGAGATTTTTCATATATATTACAAAAAAGGTATGATGCAATTACATTAACTTTAATGATGCCCAGCATACCCCTTTTACATTTTAATTCCATACAACGCTCAAAAAATGCTTGTTGTGGAACTTAAAGGGTAGGGAAAAATTTCAGCCCTGGGCACGCAAACATCATATTCTTAAAAGAATCAGCATAACAAAGTCATTGCTATTGGATGAACTACTTTGAAAACAAAATATATATTTAACACAACTGAATTTTTATTAGTAATTTTATTACGAGTAATATTCAACAGAATATTATCAGCTTTTAACTACCAACTAAAAAGGTATACCTCGTAATTACAGATAGTCCTCACTTAATCTTAATTGGGACTGGAAACTCTGTTACTAAGTGACTTGGTTGATAAAGAAAACATATGACCACACTAATTTATTACATCAGTTCCAGCTGTAGTTGTTAAGCACCTTATTAAGTGTGACATGTGACTGTGACTAGTAACTTCCTACCAGCTTTCCCCATTGACATTGGAATGGAGCAGTGGAAGCTGGCAGTGAAAGGTGCAGATTGGAAGCTGGCAGTGAAAGGTGCAGATTGGAAGCTGGCAGTGAAAGGTACAAATAGCAATCATATAACTGGGATGCTGCAGCTATCATAAATGTGCACCAGTTGCCAAATGTCTTACAAGTCTTCTTTTTCAGCACTGTCGTTAGTTCAAACATTTATACAGGTAATCCTTGACAGTTCAAGTGACTATATGAGAGCACTGAACAAAGGTACTTAGGACTTATCTTTGAAGTTCACATGTCCCCATGTATTCTTGGCAGCTAGCTTTTAATCACAATCAGTTGCAGTATCTTGCAGTGATGTTACTGCCAACCTTTACTGCCAGTTTCCTGCAAGTAGTCAATGGGGAAGCCAGCAGGGAAGATCATAAGTTGCTTGGATAAATTGGATCTTCCCCAATAGCAACCCTGTACATTTTTTTTAATTTGCATTTATATGCCGCCCTTCTCCGGAGACTCAGGGCGGCTTACAGTCTATGGAGCACCATGCTAAATGTTCGGCAATAGCCTTCATTCCATTGTATATGCCTGCTTATTACTAGGGTTTTGCCCCCCCCCCCCCAAAAGCGGCATTTTTACAAAGTCAGGTTATTGCCCCCAACAATCTTGGGTCCTCAATTTACCTACCCCAAGAGGATGGAAGGCTGAGTCAACCTTGAGTCTGGTGGGATTTGAGCCTGCTGGCCTTCCTGAGCTCACACTGCAAGCAACACTGCCCCACCCCACCAAACTCACACATAGCCTACATGAGATCTCCCCTTCACCCTGTGTTACCCCAGCACTCCTTAACTGGAACTCCCTTGGCTTCCCATTTAACATGTGTTGGGGTTACTACAACAACTAGGATTGCCTGCATTGCCATTGGTAAGCAATGCAGTTATGAGACATCACATTTAATAACCACATAAGGCATGGTATTTCCTGTGACATTCAGCTCCGAATGAAAGGTGTACTTTTAAGATGCAGGATAGGAAGAGTATGATGCTTTTGAACTTTGTTGTGGAAGGAGATTCCTGAAAATATTGTGGATAGCCAAGAAGAAATAACTGTAGAAATGGCGGTAGACTTTAGAAGAAACCCTCCCATACTACCACCTCTTACAATACTAGACAACACAGTATCAACAGTAGAGACCTTCAAATTTCTATGTTCTACTATATCACATGACCTAAAATGGACACCTAACATCAAAAACGTCATCAAAAAAGCACAACAAAGAATGTTCTTTCTGCGCCAACTCAGAAAGCTCAAAGTGCCCAAGGAGCTGCTGATCCAGTTCTACAGAGGAATTATTGAGTCTATCTTCTGCACCTCTATAACTGTCTGGTTTGGTTCTGCAACCCAACAGGACAGACACAGACTTCAGGAGATAATTAGGACTGCAGAAAAAACAATTATTACCCACCTGCCTTCAATTGACGACCTGTATACTGCACGAGTCAAAAAGAGGGCTGTGAAAATATTTACAGACCCCTCACATCCTGGACATACAGTTTTAACTCCTCCCCTCAAAACGATGCTATAGAGCACTGCACACCAGGACAACTAGACACAAGAACAGTTTTTTCCCAAAAGCCATCACTCTGTTAAACAAATAATTCCCTCAACACTGTTCAACTATTTACAAAGTGTACACTACTATTACTGTTAATCTTCTCATCACTCCTTATCACCCATCCCCTCCCACTTGTGACTATAACTTTGTTGCTTGTATCCTCTGTTTCCTAGTATGATTTGATGTTGATTGTACCCTATGACTATCATTAAGTGTTGTAGATTATGATTCTTGATTCTTAACGAATGTTCCTTCTTTATGTATACTGAGAGTATTTACACCAAGACAAATTCCTTGTGTGTCCAATCACACTTGACCAATAAAATATTCTATTCTATAATGGCTCTTTATAAACAAATCAACCTAGGGATTTTGCCCATTCTTAAATGGTCTTATTTTGGACATATATGAAGACCCAGCTCTCTGAAAAAGCTCTAATGTTGGGAAAGATAGAAGGATAGAAGAACAGGATTATCAAAAAAAAAAAAAAAAATGGATGGACATAGTTACAGTGCCAGTGAGAGATTTGAAAGAAAAGGTTAGGGACAGCATCTTGGGGGAAAAATATGTGGGGTCTGTAGGAGTGAAATGACTTGTTGACACAATAACACATTATCAGAATAAAAAAGAAAGATAATGCAAGCAAATAATATAATGTAATCCAAGAAACTAAAGTGATACATACATTTATTGTAAATATATGTGACACATATTTCAAAAATACTGGAACTGAAGTAAAAGGAATTTGTTTTGCAACCTTGGGGCAATAACAGTGATTATGCTACTCCTAACTACAGCTATTTTTACTACCCTGGCTATTACTACCTGCCTTCTGCATCCCTGAAAAGAGAGAAGGTACTAGAATTTTCTTTTCTGTTCCTCTGTACTGTCCTGTGAAAATGATTCTAGAATGTTTTTTGGTCATTGTATATTTATTACTATTTGTTTCTAAGTTGTGCTATGAGAACTTGTTATCCTGAAAAAATCTAAATAAATGAATATAATTAACTAAATAAATTGTAATAAATGACATAAAAATTGTTTACCCAAACCATCACTTCAGTGAATCATATTCGGGTCTTACTGGGATTAAAGCTGAACAAAAACAAGCAGCAGAAAACAATAGAGATTACATGAAATCATGCCAGAACATTTTACTGCTTAGTGCTTACAAGATTTGCCATATTTTAGATATAAGCACAATCATAGGGCAGTGCATGTCTGACTGATTCTCACTTACCCAGCCTGCCTACTGGCATTTTTAGAGGTATTCTCCTACATACCTTTTTTAAAAATGAGCTCCATTTTTAAAACTATTTTTTACTTTCTTCTATTGTCAACATAGAAAAAGCATAAATTACAAAATGAGGGATACAAACAGAGCCAGTTTGGTCTAATGGTTATGTCCTGGCCCAGTCCATGCAACCACACCCTAGCGATTTTAATTACTTTATAGAAGTACTGCAAGTCTCTAAAGTAATTACCCAGGTCTCACTCACAAGAAACATAAAGTCCCAATAGGTTCGAGTCTGCACAGCCAAGACATGAAAGTAAAGGCACATACAAAGTCCAATGGCAGGGCCAAAGTCCGGGCAAAGTCCAAACATGATAATCAAAGCCAAGCTCCAAGTCTAGAATCCAATTGCAAAATCAAAGGCCCAATCATGAGGTCAGCAAAGGACACATAGGTTCGGTAACATGAAAGCAGGAATCACAAAGTCAGAGCACACACTCTGCAGGAAACAGACAGGTTGTCTCCAACATCGTTTTGCTCCATGCATCGGGCTAAATAGCCACTAGCTGGTGCATCTCATTAGGAGGGTTGAGACTGTCTCCTTGCGAATAGCATGCTGACCTTTGGTGCACCTCCCTCCTGCCCTGTGCACCATGAGATCCAACGGCGGAGGCAGTTCCTCATCTCCTAACTGACTATGCAAGTGCTTCTTCTCTGCCCCGGATTTCTGGTTGGTCAGGCAAGCCTTCCATTTGCAACTGTATCTTTTCTGCCTTCTCTTCATCCAGGCATTTATCTGGTTGCTCCTCCAACAACCTCCCAAGGGTCCTAGTCTTTCCTCCTCTTGCTCATCCATTCCTCGTATGGAATCTCCTGCATATTCATAATGCTCCTCCATGCCCCACTCCAAAGTCCCCATTGTCCCCATTGCTGGCTCTTCCTCATCGTACAAGCTGGCATCTGGGGAAGCCATTAAGGTTAAGGTACCAATCTAGAAAGTAGGAGATCATGAGTTCTAGTCCCATCTTAAAAATGAAAGCCAGCTGGGTGAACTTAGGCCAGTCATTCTCTTTCAGCCCAACTCACCTCTCAGGGTTCTTGTGGGGAAATAGGATGAGGAAAATGTGTTGGATATTTTAGCTATTTGAGTTATTTGTAAAATAATAATGGCAGGATATATATATATATATATATATACTTTGTATTACAACACCCTGTTAAGCCCCAATTAAGGGAGAAAGCATACTGCTTTCTTTTCTGTCTTTCGGCTCATCACCAGAGACCATACTGACAGAAAGCTATTTGTTTCGTTGCCTTTTGTTTACATGTGTGTAAGGTTTTTAAGCTGATAATTTTAAATAATAAATAAGGGAGACTAGTATAGATCTATTTCGAGCTAGTTAGCTCTCTTCAGCTAGCCATACCCTTACTGGGATTCGAACCAGGGAAGTATTACATGTAAGGCAGTTGTAATTGCCACTACACCACTGGCTCTCTCCTTATCAGCTCATATACTTTGTAATACAAAGTATATACTTATTCCCCTGCCTGAGCTGATAAGGAGAGAGCCAGTGGTGTAGTGGCAATTACAACTGCCTTACATGTAATACTTCCCTGGTTCGAATCCCAGTAAGGGTATGGCTAGCTGAAGAGAGCTAACTAGCTCGAAATAGATCTATACTAGTCTCCCTTATTTATTATTTAAAATTATCAGCTTAAAAACCTTACACACACACACATATATATATATATATATATATATATATATATATATATATATATATATATATATATATATATATATATATATATATATATATATATATATATATATATATATATATATAAATACCAATAGAAAGGATAAAGATTAACATACTGCAGAATATATCTCAAAGTTGGCTTGGGAAAAATCAAAGTATTGCTTGATGGAGAAGCATAGATAAGGAATTGTATCCAGTGGCATACAATCCAGAGCTTTCTGATACTAGACTCATGAGGAAGGTGAGGTTTGTTAATATCCTGCTTCCTTACCATATTCTACATTAATTTTTTTGCAGAACAATCTATATATTTAATATTCTTGAAACTTTGGGAAGAGAGAAGAAAGTGAACTGATTACAGTTGCTTGCTTTGTTGTGCTGCTATTTGTGGAGCAAATAGCTTTTTCATCACCACATAATTAAATTAAAGAAATAAAGCTAAAATACTGAAATATATTGAATTTTTAAAGCTATATATGACAAAATATTGACTCAGTGCCTACCCTAAAATAAATTTAAGTGTATTTCCTTTGTACCACTGCTAGTTTAATATATTTGTCAGTTTAAATGTTTATCTAGAGAAGATGATTTAAAAAGAAAGAATAAGTGAAGAAAATGATAGATTACAAATATTGCGCTAGGCAACATGAGATCCGGGTGCTAAGAAGGTTGTACTTTGAACTGTTTGTTTTCTTTCCTGAATTGATTGTATCTTTAATATGTAGATGGGACTTGTCATTCAATATGTTCTGATGATTGATTTGTTAGAATTTCAAGATTTCAGGAATTTCCAAACATTTTTTGGGATTTCACTTGGACTAAAATGGTTGAATTTGTGTTAAGAGATTAAGGAATTTTCTGAATACCAATTGATGTTTGTGTTCTGCTAATCTTCTATGTGTCTATCTTATAAAGTTCAAACCTAAAGTACACATAATATTTACTAAATTTGGATTACATTGTTACTGTTATTCAACTGGATTGCTGGAAAATTATGATATTGTTGGTTTAAATAATAAATAACATACGATTTATAAATAGCATCTGTCGGAAGTTAGAGTTCACCTAAAAAAAAGTATTTAATTTTTGGATGTCAAGAAAAAGGGAGAAAACATCATACAGAAATTGAACTCTTTATATTGTCAGCTCAGGAAAAAAGGATGCTACTGGTTGCTAGAGTAAGCTGTCTGTCAAACACTTGAATTTTGTTCATGTGATCATGTTTGTTGAACAAAATAGTTATAACTCGAGTATTATCTGTAAGTAATTTCAGAATTCGAGAATAGAATGAAACAGGACTGCTAAGTGAAAACCTATAAAATTAAGTGTAATTACAGTAAGATACAAGCCTCCACACCATTGTGCTAAAAATAATATGACATATATAAGCTTATTAATCATAATTGTTTCAGGGCATAGTATAGCAGAAATTTCAAGAATTTATTCTGCAGAAGAAATTAATTATGCTCATTTTTTACTAGTTTACTTTTCCACTAATAGCTTCAGTTTAAGTAAATTTTGTCTTGTGAATATTGGAGAAAATTTTAATGAAAGTTTTCTCTACTGTTAGGATTATTTTAACAACGTAAGATTTATATATTGGTTATCAACTAATTTTCTTTTAGTGTTACAGTATGGAATGTAAATTGGCATCAAATTTGGTGCATAAAATATTGTGCAATGTTTAATATAAAATTTATATTAGATTCCAAAATTTTCCTCCAACTAATGATTTTGATATGGGCAAATATCTTTTCTTATTGTGTCATATTATGTGTCATATACCTCGGAATATTGTGAGTTGTAATTCTGATAAATCTGAAGAAGATGATACAAATTACAATAATATGCCAGTAATTATCTGCAAAGTATCTTGGAATATAATTATGGAAGGGTTAATAGCACCTACGATTATAAGTATCTTGTTTGATAACTTAAATTTGTGAATACTGAGGTAGATAAATAACAGCCCAGAAGTCTACAGGTAAATCAGAAAAGAAATTAAAATAGTTTTTCTAGGCAGAGTTGTAAAATGCATATTTCCAAATGGTCCGAAAGGTCAGATTTTGACAAATCTATCGTAGAAGATAGGCTTCTACTGAGCAGCAGCAAAATAATTTGACCAAGGCAGATATTATCCCAATTTTAGTTGTTGCCATCGTAGCAGTATGTCTTATTTTGGACATATATTATTTAAACATTTGTTCTGTTGAAACATAAACACGTTTTCAGGGATTTTTTAAAACGCTACAAACTATAAGGTGGTATCCCATACTTTCTTGTAATGAAGAATTCATTTTTTAAAAAGAAACATAATTACAGTATAAATAATTAAGGTATTCATGGAACTATGGTAAAAGCACTGGCTAGAGGACAGGGAATTCCACCAGGGGACATAAATAGATATTCCAGCTAGAGTCCATTCAGGGGAGAAAATATTTGAGATCAAGCTTTTAGGCCTATATCTTCCGTTTCCAAAGGGAAGGCAAACAATTTGGTGAGATTCTTTTAATATACTATAGGTGATCATAAAATATCTGTTTGGCTTACCTATGAGTGTCTCTACTTGCTTGTGCCTGAAATTAATTTCACCAGAGTCACACCACCTGAGAAGGAAAAAGACATAGAGGTGGCAGCAGACCTGCACACAACTGCTATGTCTCTTTAAGAAATGGTGTAACCTTATTCCAACACTGACAGGAAATGGAAAAACAAACTATGCCAAACCAATTTTATTTCATTCTTTGATAAAGTGACTAAATTAATAGACCAGCAAAATGCTATGAACATAGTATACTTAGACTTCAGCAAGGCATTCAACAAAGTAGACCACAACCTACTTCTTGGTAAGCTAGAAAAATATGAGACAGAGAGCATCACCACAAGATGGAATTGTAACTAGCTAACAAACCATACTCAACAAGTAGTCTTTAATGGTACTACATCTATATGGAGGGAAATAAGCAGTGGGGTACATAAAGTTCCGTCTTGGGCCCAATACTCTTCTATACCTTCATAAATGACTTAGATAGAGATTAGCCACCGGAACTTCGTACCGGCACGGACCTGAGGGCCTTCAGGCGCGCGTTAAAGACCTGGCTCTTTGAGCAGGCCGGCCTGGGCTGAGATAATGATTTTAAATTTGATCTCCATTTTTAACTTTAAATTGGGTTTTAAGGGTGGGGGGGGGTTTTTCTAATTTTAGTCTGCAGCTGATTCTAATATTTAATTACTTTTTAACTTTTGTATTTGTGGGGTTTTTAGACGAGCTGTTCACCGCCCTGAGTCCCTTGGGAGAAGGGCGGTATATAAATGTAATTAATAAATAAATAAATAAATAAATAAATAGATGAGGGAATAGATGGGGAAATCATCAAATTTGCATATGACACTGAGGTGGCAGGAATAGCCAACACTTCAGAACACAAGCTCAAGATCCAAAAAGATCTTGACAGACTTGAACAATGGACCCTATCCCACAAAATGAAATTTAATGTGAAAAAAATCAAGCTTTTACACGTAGGCAGGAAAAACAAAGGTACAAGTACAGATTAGATGAAATCTGGTTCAAAACAATAACTGTAAAAGGGACTTTTTTAGTGGACAATCTCTTAAATATGAGCCAGCAGTTTGCTTCAGCATCCAAAAAAGTTAATACAATACTTAGTTGTTGTTTATTGTTTCATTGAAAGTGTACCATGCTAAGCACTGAATGGTTGGCAAAACAGCATTTACTACAGCTTTTGCAGTCTTTCTTGCTGCAGCTGGAGCAACGCATGACACAGGCATCATGAATGTTTTATTTCGATGTTGAACCAGCAATGATGTCATACACACCTATGATGTCATTCTTAAGTTTTGGAAAGTTTTGTCTTTAAAGCCATGTTTTGAAACCCATACTTGACAAAGCCTATTTGCAGTTGTTAACCAACATGAATGGCTTATGGGGCCAATTTCCAGAAGAGTCAGGTTTGTGGGAAGTTCTCCTGTCCATATTGTCCGTGTGATCCTATATCCATATATTGGATCAGTAGAGAGATCCATTATAACACTGTTGCTCAATGAAATGAGAGGCTCACCAATTGAAACGCTAGTGAATGAAGGATCAACATCAAGTTCGGTTGCAGTATCTAGCCCATTTGTTAGACAAGGTCTTACCATCCAATTTTGTGATTAAATGTCATAGAGGTAACTCATTCTCCTATATGCTGCTTCGAGAGTCTACGAATGGGTTAAGCTCTTCCTTCTGATATCATAGAGCTGAGTCTGCCAAAAAGCCAACTTCTGGCTGGCCCGCCCATCATCTGGCTCAGCTTCTTGTCTGAGAGCATAGTCTCTGGAAGAAATGCTTTTAAACAGCTAAAGGAAAAGTTTGAACTCAAAGAGACAGCAATAAATTTAAAATCCAACTCCCAGGGATCCAGTAGAGCTCTGTCTCCAGGAGAGCAGGGATCTGCTCTCCTGCAGTGCCGAGGCTTCGGCCCTGCTGCACAAGCACTGCGGACCCAGGGAACATTCGGAGGAACTCCCACTCAGCCCTACTGATCGCAACCTCGTTGTTGCTGCTGCCAGCCAAACCGCTTTACAGCTGACTCCGGAGCTTTGTTCCTGCTGCTTCTCAGATGTTCCGGCTTAATTCGATTTCTCGGGGCCTGGTAAGAGCCTAAGGAGCAAAGATGGTGGCTTGGCCGTTCCAGAGCCATCCCACATGGTGGGAGGCCATTTTAGAATTGCCAGGTGGCCATTTTGTTTTGGGGGAAAGTGCCTCCCCATGGCCTCACAGTCTCCTGACTCGCCTGGCTAGGCAATTGCACCTACGTGGGGGAAGCTCACAGCACCCTTGGTGTCTGCTCTGTTAGCTAGATGGAGAGGGAAGCCCCCCAACCTGGCCTGAAAGGCCTGGAAGATTCCCAAGACTCTCAAGCCCTTTTGAGGAAAAAGAAAAGACAAAGAGGCCTTTCTGCTAACAGAGAAGCTGCTGCAATGCGGCACTTAAGGAACACTTTGCAAAAGGCTCAGATGCAGGCCCAGATTCAACTTACGGTCAAGTTTAACTTCTATCCAGTGCATGGCATCACCTTCACAGCCACCACTAACATTTGTACAGTCTCCTCCAATGTCCTTCAAGCCTTCAAGAACAAATGCCTTTTTTCTTCATGAAATGCACCAGATTATCTGCAATCACTTAAGCAGGTTTTCCAGTTTTTGAGCCTTTCTCTGGGGTGAAATGATAAAGATATCTTCTACCCGTCTCACTACCTATAGAATAATGTTCTTTGATAGTACTGGGGAATTGCTGGTCTGAATTGTTTGCTTTCAACATAACTTTAGTTGCATCTATACGGCTGTTGAAGAACATACATTCTATTTCACACTATTTCTTACAGAGCTTATCTTGATCTAGAGACTTCATAATCTTCTCCTGAGCTCTATTGACTTAATTGCAGTCAGCTACAAGTCTCTTGTCTTCTTTGGTGATCAAGCCAGGATCTATGAAGGCAGCTGTAGTAATGGCAGCAGTGGCACATAGAACAACACTGTATCTTATGCTCTGCATAGCAACATTTGTTATTTCTTATCTATTGTATTCTGTCTTTTTTTTTTTAGTAGAGGGCATGTGTATATGGTCTAAGGCCTCTTCATAACTTCCATCACATTCAACTTCCATCGTCAGTCATATGTCCTTCATTTTCATCATGCTTCATTTGTCAGTATCAAAATGTCTGGAATACTTCTTGGCTTATATTTAGCAAGCCTTTTATTATCTTGATGCTTTTGCCTTTTGCCTAGTTGTTTCTGATTGGGCATATCTGGCAAACCAGTCTGGTGTGATCCAAAAGAACCAATCTTTTTTGGTTTTATTGAAAGCTAGAATAGAAGTAGAAATAAGATTAATGGGGAATATCATTATATAATATACTAAAAGTAGTAGTTAATGTAAAGATTAGATGTTCGAAGATTGTACCCATTATGAATGTCTAAATGTGATTGTTACTAGAATGGCGCACCAAAACACTGAACTAAACAATGAATGAACATAATCTAATATAAGTATGTATAACAATACAATAATTACATAAGAATGATTAATATAATAAATATTAATTTTTAGAGGTAGAAACAAGATTAAGGAGGAATATTATACGTATTTTTATATAACATACTAAAAGTAGTAGCTAGACGTAAAGATCAGATGTTGAAAGATGGTAATATTATGTATGTAACACTGTCGCTTTGTAGTACAACTTCCAATGTAGGAGTCCAAAGCCACCTCTGCTTTTATTATCTTGTAATGCTTTCTTTATTCTAATTCATTCTTATTTTTTCCCTAGCCAAATAAATTTGCCATAATTTTATTAATCTCATTAAAAAAATTCTCTAATGATTGTTTGAAATAAATAATTTAGGCAAAATAGTCATTTTGATCTCCGCTATTCTTCCCAATAGTGATAATTATAGTTTGGCCCATTGCTCTAAATCTATCTTTCTTTGTTGTATAAGTTCAGTATAATTATTCTCTTATTGCTATACAGTGTGGGGTCCACCAAGCTAAATATTTAGTTTTCTTTGTTGTTTGCAATCCCTTTACTCTTTCTAATTCTGTTTTCTGAATTTCATTAAATTTTTACTTAAAAGTTTGGTTTTTTGTCTATTAATTTTGAGGCCGGATATTTCCCTGTATCTTTCTAATTCTCTAATTATCTTATTCCCTGTCTCTATAGGATCCTCAATGATAAATACCAGATCATCCGCAAAGGCTTACAATTTATATTCTTCCTTTTTGACTCTAATTCCTTTTATCCCTAGATTCTGTATAATTCGTCTTAGGAGGCTCTCTAGAGACAAGATAAAAAGCAGAAATGACAGAGGACAGCCTTGCCTTACTCCTTTTCTTATTTTAAAACTGGTATTTTCGCCATTTAATATAATGTTTGCCTTCTGGGTGGAATATATTGTTTAAATGTTCTCAAATTTGTTTCCTAATTTCATATTTTGAATTTGTTGTATCATGAATTTCCAATTTAAATTATCAAATACCTTCTGGGTGTCCCAAAAAACAAGGGCTACTTGTTTTTCCAGATGTACCTCATAGTATTCCAGGATGTTGAGCACTATCCTTATGTTGTTTCTAATTTGTCTAAATGGCAAGAATCCATATTCAGAGTGAATGTATTCATTCCTGGTTTGTTTTGCTTGCTCAAAAAAGGTTTTTTTGTCTGCTTTTAGGTTTTTCACCATTTCTTCCTGTTCTAACATGTTAAGTTCATGTTTAGTTAAGGTCAATTGTTCTCTAAATTTAGTATTTTGTGGTGTTTTTTGCAACTGAATTTCTAAATTTTTAATTTCTTTAATTGAATCCACCTCTCTTCATTTCTTTTAGCTGTATAAGATATTATAATCTTGCATATATAGGCCTTTGTGGTGTCCCAAAGATTTTGTGTCGATGTGTGTTCTCTAGTATTTTCATTAAAAATAGTGCTAGTTCTTCTCTGAGTTTCAGAGTAAATCCTTTATCTTTTAATATTTATGTGTTTAAAGTCCATCTTTGTCTTATTTTTTTTTTGACCTCTCCAGGTTATTTTAAGCGGATTGTGGTTTGCCTACATGTTTGGTAGTATTTCTATGTCTTCCACTTTTCTTTCTATTTCTCTGTCCATCCTAGTCATGTCAGTATGGGACCATGAATGCTGTGGATTAGAATAAAAAGTAAATTGTCTTTTATCTGGATTCAGTTGTCTCCAAACATCTATTAAGTTGAGTTCTGCAATCATTTTGAAACATGTCTTGTAGTACTCTTCTCCTTCATGCTGGTGCAAGAGCCCAGGATGGGTTAGAGTCCTCCTGATGACATCATCAAGCTGAGTCTGTCTTGTATAAAAGGAGCAGCCTGTGGGAGTGTCCCCAGCTTTGACTCAGCTTCTTTCGATGACAATTGAGCTGGTGTCTCTGAAAGCAGTTTTAGTCAGCAGCAAAAGTCAAACAGCAGTCTTAGATCATTGGCACAGCTCCTGGGGACCCGATGTGCCTATAGGAGAGCGGGGCTCCACTCTCCTGCAACGCCGAGGATTTGACGTTTTCAATCCAAGGGAGACTGTGTAAGGGAGAAGCCCTTGGCTCTCCCCTACAGCTCTACCTCTGCGATTTCAGCCGCCACGATTGTAAAGATCGTATCGCGATAACCGCACCTCACAGCTGATTGAAAAAGCAGCGGTTTTCCCTTTCTAGCCGATTTCGCCGCTCGGGGCTGTTTCCAGCCTAGGGAGAGACTAACAGCCATTGTAGCCTGCAATTCATGCAAGAGGCCATTTTGATAGCTTCCTCTTCCAACGCACATGTTGAACAGCCATTTTAGGTGGACTCATCTACCAATGGCCTGCTCCTGTCCCCAAAAAGGGCCCTAATTAAGACTACTGCATAGGCAACACATAGTGAGGGTCGCTCCCAGCACCTCTTGTGTCTGCTTATGCCAACTATATTACTACTAATAATATTGGGTTTTGGACTATTCACATTTCCCATCACCAATATTCTTCCTTTCGGATCCGCAAAAATTAACTTCGTTTTTATTTCCTTCTTAACATATACGGCTATTCCTTTCTTTCTCATCTGCTGAAGCTGTATATAATTTTCCTAATTTAGGGCATTCTAAATACTTTAAAACTGTTTTTCGGATATGTCTCTCTTATAAACATAGTATGTCTACTTTTCGTTTGCTATGTTCTTTTTCTCTTCATTGCCGAGTTTAATCCTTTTATGTTGATTGATAATAATTTGATTTCTTCTCCCATCCTCTTAATTGTATTTTAGTCTGTCGTCTGTTGGCTCTTGTGTTTCTTTGAGTTCTTACTATTGCATTTAGGTTTTCTTGTTCTTGTTGGTCTTTCTCTTCTGTCCCCTAGTCTCCTTTATTTCCTTGTTGTTGTTGTTCCTGTTCTTCCTGTTCAACTCAAGCTTTTTTGCTGCTTTGGTCCGCTGGTCCTACTAGTTGGTCATAGAAGTCTTGTGCCTTCTCTAAAGTGTCAATCTTGAATTTTTTTCCTCCCATGTACTAGCATCCTTTCTGGGACTAGCCACCTGAATGGACACCGATCACCCCTGTTACTTCAGCCGCTTCATCTTCCATTCTGCTCTATTGCTGACACTGTCCAATATAAGCAGCCTAGCAACTGTCATTTATTTCAACTAAATCCAGTTCTTTTTTTGAGTCTAAAAGTCTTTTAAGAATCTCCAATCTTTTTCCCCTTCTTCGTTCATCTCAGTTCTCAAAATTCCACTTTCTTGGGGAAATCCTCCACTCCCCGACTGCTCTTACCACCGCCTGTTTGCCACTTTTCCGGAGCTCTGATCGGCTTTCTCCTGCCTCTCTCGCCCTCCGCAAATTATGAACCTTCTTTTGAAGCAATCCCTGTTTGTCGCACACAATCTTTGCATCCACCAGGTCCAGTCAATGCCACAGTCTGTTATTTTAAAGTTTGCTTCCTTCTTTCAGCTGGGCTATTGAGACTTTGGGGGAGCCATTCAGGGATGGCAGCCTCTTGTGCGTTGGGCTCAAAGGGTTTCTCTTTGACACAGGGGCGGTTGCTCTCTACTGCTCTGCTCAAGTTTCCCCACACCATCACGGGTCTCTTCAGGATCCGTGTACCCCACAGTGGTCTTCCCAACGCCAAGAAAAAGGTTTGAAAAAAGGATCCCACTCTTCTTTGCCTCTCACTGTCCCGATGTCACCACTGGAACTCTATTCGGCACTATCGTCTGGACTCCTTTGCCTCGGCTGATGCAGCATTTGGCAGTAGAGTGCTCCAAAAGATTCTCCCACTGCCGGAGTGAGTGGACCAGACAATGGCCCTCCCGTGGACATGCAGGCTTTGGTATGTCCCATTCCTGGACTCTCGTTGCAGCGTGGATGAGAATGGGCATTGGTATAATTACCTGAGAACACCCTTTCTATCTACGCTGAAAGAGAGTCCAGCCCCACCCTTATGTGTCTGGTCTTGGTTGGGATGTGTTCTTTCTCACTGTTTGTTTTCCAGAGATACACTATGTCTGCCAAGTTTCTTTGCTTAAAAGCTGGAGAGCCAGCAAGGAGGCTGGCTTTTTATATTGTGGCAGACTCAACTCTATGATGTCATAGGGAGGAGTCTTACCCATTCCTGGACTCTTGCAGTGTAAATAGAAAGGGCATTCTCAGGTAATTATACCAACACCCAATCTCTTAACAATAGGCCATATTTGAGAATGTTTCACAGTGTTGGGAGTTCAGATGGCCATAAATCTCTGCCAGTCAAATCAGATTGCTCATGTGAGTGAATGTTCCCAGTCTTTTTAAAAAGTCATTACAGATCAGTTATCACACTCACAGAAAACTAGGCCAGTAGTACTAACACTCTCAGACAAAATAACAGTTAACAAGAAGAGAAAGACAGCTGAACCTCTGTGATTAAACAAAATGTTAAAAAGTTATGATATTTATGCAGTTGCTTACCAAGCAGATCTAAATTATATTAAAGTAACCAAAATATCTTTACAATCCTCAAAGCATGTCACAACTTTTGAGAACCTCTAATGTGTAGAAATTGAAAGTTGAAAATTTTGACATGTCCTGTGTGAGCTCTTTGTGTCTTTGTGCAAACATAATCTCTAAGAATTGATCATATTAAGGTCAACATGACTAAAGTTACATAACCCAACAATAGACTAGGAGAGGAGTGCTCTTTCATTTTGTTCGCCTGCCTGCCAGCAGACCAGGCTGCTGAATAGAAATAGCACTTAGACTTATGTACCACTTCACAATGCTTTACAGCCCTCTCAAAGTGGTTTACAAAGTCTGCATCTTATCTCCAACAATCTGGCTCCTCATTTTACCAACCTTGATGGAAGGATGGAAGGCTGAGTCAAACTTGAGCCAGTGAGAATTGAACTGCCAAACTGCTGGCAGTCAGCAGAAAGCCTGCAATACTGCATTCCTACAACACAGGTCATTCAGTGACTACCAATCTTGATGACAAGGTGCTGCTTCCAGACATGGAGGGAAAAACAATAGGAAAAGAGAACTGCCTTGATCTTTTATTAGTGGGCTTTCTAGTTGCATTTGAGTTCATTAAAGACTCATTATGTTGTTTCTTAGAAAGGGGGCATTAAGTGTATAACCTTTATAGTAGTAGATAGACTAGGTCGTTCAGTAGATTTTGGTCTTTCTCCTTCAGCTTATTCTTGGTTTCAGATCAGTTCAGTATCTAGGTAATTGTCAAAGTATACTCTTACAAGCTGAGCACCACTTTGTTTGAAAAGCATTGTATCTTTATCAGAGTAATAACCAGTGTCAGATGAAGTTATTTAAATGCTTTCAGATGTCTGAACATTTGCATATTTTATAAAATCATGAATAATTCTCTGTATAACGTAATAAAGCAAGTTTCCTTTACTTATAAAACTGCATCTTTCTCACTAATGTTCTTTATGCAATATTTTGTACCCTTACAATGCTGTAAATTCATATACGTTTATAATATTTTTATTATATTCAGGTATCTGAGTTTATTCAATTTTAAAAGTACTAATCAATTCATAAAAATGCATATGACCTGAATTGCAGGGGTAGGATCTGACAGAGTTAACTACCGGTTCGGTGATTTACGATGTGCTTCCCTGCACATGTCTAAATCTTCGTCAGCTTGCTGCCTGGACAGCTGAGCAGCGCTGCGTGCAGGGAAGCAGTATTTGAAAAAACACTTATTTTCTGCTTTTTCAACTGCAGCTATGCTTCTCACGGCAGTTGAGGTTGAAAAAGCAGGAAATAAAGGTAAGAGCCCGGGCGGGCAGGTGGGCCAAAAGAGCAGCACACATAGAACCGGTCTGCTGCTCTTCAGAGCTACCGGTTCTACAGAGCTGGACGGAAACAGTAGAATCCCACTCCTGCTGACTTTCATATAATATGATATGAGATGCATATAATATGATCTGAGTCCAAATTATAAATATATTCCATATGGCTTAATATATGATCATCTAAGTTCCTTGAATACCAAAAATAGGGCTATGCTTTTGGTTTAAGGAATTTTCAATGTAAAATAAAGTTTTATTACAATGATGTGTGACTTAGAGAAGAAGCAATGAAATAAGCTGAAGAGAATGTATCATTTGCTAAGCAATGGGACACTGTTGAATAGAATAAAAAAAAAGTCCTGAAAAAATGAGTGGATAATGTCTAATTTGTAAATTTATAATTTACCTCATTCTTTTTTTCCCCACTAGTTGGTGTTGTTCGCTGTCCAATTTGTGGCCAGGAATGTGCAGAAAGACACATTATTGACAACATCTTTGTGAAGGATACTACTGAGGTTCCCAGTAGTACAGTGGAGAAGTCAAATCAGGTATGTGTGTGTGTGTGTAGGTGTTTTGAGGATTCCTAAAACTGTCAAATATGTGATATTCCATTAACAAATATAAACTAGTGCTTGGTGAATATTCTTTTAGTCATATATTATTTTATAGTTGTCTAGGAAGTGAGAACAGGTTGCTAAAACTGTTTTAAAACTTAGAAATTACTATGCTATACAATTTGCACTTTACAAAGAAACAAAAATAAAACAGAAGAAAAGAAATATAATATGTAAATATTGACTCAACTAGGTTTACAAAAACGATCAAAGTATTTTTCAGTTTGATAAACCACTTCAGTTGCATGTTTTATGTATAAAGACAGGACAGAAAAAGCAAAATTGGACAGATGAGAGCACTCCTTTCTTTAGCATTTCATTCTCAGAAAATGAAAGTTGAGATACTGATACTGTTTTACTGACTGAAATGTTGCCAGATGAAAAATAGATCAGGTTTTAATAAAAAATCAGTTTCTTTGATTTCTTTATATTGGTGATTTGCCTCCTAATAGAAAAAGAAATGTGAAACTTGGTTGCAGAGGTCAAAGGTCACAGCATTTATCTAAGAAGTAGGAGAAGCAACTAGCATCCATAAGAAATTGAAAATATGTCAGATGATATTTCAAGTAGGTTATCTGCAGAAATAGTCTTTTTTAAAAATAATACAGAATGATAACAGTTTGATCATTAGTATCCTTTTGAAATAGGAGGTCCCTTTTTAGTTGAATGAAAAGGCTGGTGTTCAGGGGTGGGATGCTACTGGTTCTGCTGGCTCTACAGAACCAGTAGCTCTGAAGAGCAGCAGACATAGAACCGGTTCTGTGTTTGCTGATGTTTGGCCCACCTGCCTGGGCTTTTACTTGACCTTTATTTCCTGTTTTTCAATTTCAGCTGCTTTGCGCGGCACAGCTGAGGTTGAAAAAGTAGTTAAAAAAAGTGCTTTTTCAAATGCGCACCCGCATGCAGCGCTTATCAGCTGTCCGGGTGGCACAGCTTTTGGTGTATTACATGCGTGCACAGCGTGTTTGACACACGTGCGCACACAAAACATAATTACCGAGCCAGTAATAATGCCGGTTGAATCCCACCCCTGCTGGTGTTAATGATCGATGTATCTTAAACTATCAAAGAGCTTTTTCAGGTTTAAATTACCTTTAAAAAGAATCACATGGGAAGAGAAAACATGAGCTATTCTTATATACTTGGTGTAATGATTTAATAAAGCTAAATAGCAATAGCACTTAGACTTCTATAGCACTCCATAATGCTTTATGGTATTCTCTGAGCAGTTTACAATGTCTGCATATTGTCTCCAACAATCTGTATCCTCATTTCTCGACCTCAGAAGATGGAAGGCTGAGTCAACCTTGAGCCCATCAGGTTTGAATTCCAGGCTGTGGGCAGAGTCAGACTGAAATACTACAATCTAACCACTGCGCCAAACTTTATATCAGTGATGGCGAACCTTTTTGTTGTGTGACGAAAACGTATGTATGACGGCACCCACAAAGCAATGCGCCCCGCCCCCTGCGCATACGCGCGCAACACCCCTGTCCTGCTCTTTTACCTGCACTGCACATGCGCACGTCTCTCAGGTGATTTTTGGCCTGTTTGATGTTGTTTTTGTCCTCCCGGAGACTCAAGGAAAGCCTCTACAGCCTCAAGGCCAAAAAACAGGCCTTCGGGAAATATCGGAAGTGCTCATTTTCAGCCTTCAGAGGATCTCTAGAGCCCAGGGGAGGCCGTTTTCACCCTCCTGGAAGCTCGAGGGAAGTCTCGGGAGGCTGAAAACGGACCCGTTTTGTCACTTCCGATATTTCCTGTTTTTCAGCCTCCCGAGGCTGCAGAGGCTTCCCTCGAGCCTCCAGGAGGGCGAAAACGGCCTCAAACAGGCCAAAAATCAGCTGGGAGATACACACATGCGGAGTGCAGGTAAGTTTGCCTGGGACTCGTGTGCCCGCACATATGGCTCTGCCTGCCACTTGTGGCACGTGTGCCATAGGTTCGCCATCGCAGGTTTATATGCTGTATTTAGAATATTACATATATTTTAGTACTTAGAGTAAACTGAATCGTTGATAAAAGTGACTTTTACAGTAAACAGTAAAAGCAGTAAATTTCTCAATAGCAAAACCTTGGTGTTAATATAGAATGAACTTAACCAATTTTTTTTTATTTGCTTACAATGCTTATTCACCATTGGAAATTCTGGCTGTAAAATATGCCACTTACACACAAAGACACACATAGGGTCGTATGACCTTATTCTCCCATGTGGTGGAGATAGCATTCAGGATTGGGTAATCAATCATCTCTTGCTGATTGGATTGAGTCTGTCAAGTCTTTGAAGACACTCCCCCTGTTGCTAGGGACCTCCCAGAAATTGACTCAGCTGGCTGGACAACATGTTCATTTCTGCTCCTAAAAAGAAGCAAATTTAAATCATTTTAATTAGAAAATTAGAGAAAAAAATCACCAATCCTGAAAACAGCTCACCGTAATCTCATGCTCATGAGTGTGATTTATGATGTTTCTTACCAGTTTCCAGCAAAAAATGCTCATTCAGAAGAATAGGTTTGCATTTAAGGCCACAGCATTTGTTTAACAAGTGCTGCAAAAGAAATGTCAAATTATACTTGGAAATAGAATTCTATCTCATGAACTTGCAGTTACTCTTCCAAGAATAGAGTACTTCTATGTCAAGTCTTGCAGTTCAATAAATGTGCAAATAGAGGCAGTTTTAAACTGAAAAAGAAGTAAGGCATACATGTAATGAATAAATAGCAGTAGCACTTATTATGCATTGCTCCATAATGCTTTACAGCACTCTCTGAGCAGTTTATAAATGAAAAAATATTGCCCCCAACAAATTAAACAATGTTAAAAAGTTATGCTATTTATGTAGCTACTTACCAAGCACATCTAAATTATATTAAAATAACAAAAATAACTTTACAATCCCCAAGGCATGTCACAACTTTTGAGCATCCCTAATGTTTAGAAATTGAAAGTTGAAAAATTTGACACATGCCCAACAATCTAGGTCCTCATTTTACTAACTTCGGAAGGATGGAAGGCTCAGTCAACCTTGAGTGGGTCATGCTGAACTGGCTGTGAGTGTCAGCTCTGAGATTCAGCTGCCAAGATTGTTATAAGGAATGCAAAGGGGGGTGGAGGAGTTGGAAAGTTCAAGATTATTTCATATGTCGCATTAAAAAATTCCAGCTGCAGTTAATTGGTTCTCGTGATAAATGAAGTATAAATAGTGGGAGGAGAGAAGATGGATTTTGTGAAACGAGCTGAAAATGACTTTCAGTTTGGAAATTGAATAGAAGTACCAGAGCTGTTCCTAATAAATCAGTTGTAGAGTATACTTGTCTCGGAGTGGTTGATTACCATAGACAATTCTGGATGCCTAACAGTGAGCAGAGTTAGCCTGTAATATTGCATTCTAAATACTGTGCCACCAGGGATCCTAAATTTGGGAGTCAACAATCACTTTAGAACAACCTGCAAAAAGCCATGAGCAGGTGTTAATTATTAACTAATTAGTTAACTAGTTAATTAGTTATTGTTAGTAACTAATGCTCATTGATACCTAGTTTGGGATGACTTTGTTGGCTCATATCTTCTTTGCTGATTAGAGTTTTCAAAGTCCTGCATTTTCTGATTCTGTGGATCATCCGGTAATTAAAAAAATATTATATATGTAATTTTGTTTTTAATGAACTATTGGCATGGCAGCTAGATCCAAATGGTCATAGCTAGCTTAATTCTAACTGCGTCACTATTTGCTGTGCTGGGAAAAATGGCAGAGGAGAATTCTGTTACTAAAAGATCCTAGTTAAAGTATAAGTCTTGAAGCTGATCCAACAATATCTGGCTGAGCTAAAGAGTGATTTAAAACAGATGCAAGAAAAATTGGCTAGATACGAAGATGAATTACAAAACCATGAGACCATAACTCAAACCACTCATAATATTTTGCATAAATCAATTACTTAAGAGTCCAAACATGGAAGAAAAAGCTTTGTGTGGTATTGAAAACCTCCCAAATTAATCAAATCTGAGTGAATTTATGGAGAATGTTTTCAGATACTCTTCTTTCCAGTGAAGATGGAACATGTGTTTAAAATTTACTTCATGACATGGAAGACTAAAACTAATTCCAGTACCATTATTGTGCCGATCTTTCATGTTACCAGAAGAGACGAGGTTTTATATATGCAAATAATCTTCCATTTATTACCATAATGGAGCCTGCCATTATGGTTGTAAGTCATAAGAATAGTAAAGTGGATCACTTATGTAACTGACCTAATTCTTTTTTGCAACAGTCATTAACTGAACATGGTGTTCATAAAGAGAATGTGTGGACATTAAGTGAATCCGTTGTTTGTGGGATACTTTTGTCAACTAGAAATAAATAATGGATTTTGGTAAAAATGGAAATCATGATCATGGCATACTGCAAACAGCTTAAATGTGAACCCAAAATATGTCACATAACGATGGGGTGCAGTTGTTGGAAATTTTGAACCAGACTATAAGTACCTTTTATGGGAGTCCACTGTAACTTTGAATTATCTATCATAAGTGGAAAACTATATTACCCCAAGAATCAATAAAATCTTTATTGAAGTGCAATTCTGGTCAAAATAAGGTATCAATCTATCCTGGATTTACCAAGAGTTAATTGTTTACAAAATCTTAAAATGTTCTTAGATCAGCACAATACAATATTTCATACTCTTTCCAGCTGAATTCTGCATTAATCATCGATCAAATCTACAAATTTGGTAACTGAACGTAGAGATCTTTATGTTATCATTGAAGTCTGCTGATTGAAATCTGCTTGTATCTCACTTCATAGCAATTATTAAAAGAGAAGATTGAATCTGACTGGGTGTGGGTGATAGAGCCAATTTTAAAAATTCTCCCTCCCTTCAAAAATGATTTCCTTCAAAAATTGTGTGCAAGTGTACCTAAAAGAATTGACACTGTTTTGAAGATAAAGAGTGATTACACCAAATACTGATTTGATTTGGATTTCTCTTCTGTTCATTTACTTTCCATTTTGTTCATCGATAAAAAACAATTAACACTTCTATTTCTGAAAGCATTCTTAATTTACAGCATTATTGCACAATTGCCTAACACTTTTGCACAGTACTTCCGGTCCTGGTTGCTCAAAAACTGCCTATATTTTGATTTATCATTATTTATTTATTTATTTATTTATTTATTAAATTTCTATACCGCCCCCTCTCCCTAAAAAGGGACTTGGGGCGGTGTACAGCCAACTAAAACTAGAAACAGTATATACAATTAAAAACAAATTAAAACATTTAAATTGAAGGCCGAATATACAATTAGCGAATATAAAACTAATAAAAAATTTAAAATACCAAATTTTAAAACCCCCAAATCGTTACTGGGCCAGGCCGGCCTGTTGAAAAAACAGGGTCTTTACTGCGTGCCGGAAGGTCTGAATGTCGGTAATGGCCTGTATCTCCGGGGGCAAATGGTTCCAAAGGGAGGGAGCCCCCACAGAGAAGGCCCGCACCCTCGGGGCCGCCAACTGACAACGACCAGGCGGCGGAACCCCGAGGAGGCCAGCCCTGTGGGAGCGCATTGGGCAGCGGGAGGCTGTTGATGGCAGCAGGCGGTCCCGTAAGTACCCATGTCCTGAGCCATTGATAATAGTCTCAATGTCACTAAAAGTCTTTTGTTTCAAAATATATTTTGCTTCTGATTTTTTAGGTTTGTACAAGCTGTGAAGACAATGCAGAAGCCAATGGCTTTTGTGTGGAATGTGTAGAGTGGTTATGCAAGACGTGTATACGGGCTCATCAAAGAGTGAAATTCACAAAAGACCATACAGTTAGACAGAAAGAAGAGGTTTCTCCAGGTAAAGATCCATGTATTTTGTTCAGTGTTATGTGAGATATTTGTACCTGTATGTATGCTTTGGTTTTATTAAGTTATCTTGCCAGCTCAGGATTAATTTGAAGATTAACTTGCTTGGAAGAACTACAGGATTAATTTGAAGATTAACTTGCTTGGAAAGAACTAGTTTTTGTTTTGTTTTTTTGTTTGATTATATCCTGCCTTTATTATTTTTACAAATAACTTAAGGGAGTGAACATACCCAACAAAACTTCCTCCTCCTATTCTCTCCGCAACAAAAATCCTGTAAGATGGATTGCTCTGAGAGAGTGATTGGCTCAAAGTCACTCAGCTGGCTTTCATGGCTAAGGCAAGATTTGAACTTGACCACTTCTGCTTTCTAACCTGGTGCTTTAATCACTAGGCCAAACTGGTTTTAGTTTTAGCATATTTATTTTCAAACAAAGGATAGGAATACATTTCAAAAAAGAATAGATCAGTGTCTGGACACTTCTGATGAGATTGGAACAGCTAGTTTGAATTCAAAATGAGTTTTTTTCAGGCACATAGTTTGACCTCAGGATGTTTGAAATTCACATTAATGCACCATTAGTTAATCTATTATTTTGTCTGACCTTGCTTTTTTATGGAATTGGCTTGGCATTTCTCTAATTGTAGCTGATACCTTCATATGTTTAATGGGGACAAGAAAACTCCAGGATTAATTTGAGGTCTTGGTAAACTTTGCCTGAATGTGAGGAAAGTGGCATTATACAAGTTATTTATTTTTACTTTTTTTTCTAGAAATTGTTCTTAGATTCTTTATTATTTTATTGCTAATGACAGAAAAACAGAAAAAAACCATAGAAACAGAAGTATATGCATTATCAATGAAAAGAGAAAACACGTTTTTTTTAAAAAAGGGTGAAAAAATTTGCAACAAAAAAAAAGTATAATCTATCGTTCTCCATTGAGCTGCTCCGAACATCCGTAGGTTGGGAAGTGTTTAGTCTCGGACACAATAGGCTGAGCTTAATTAACAGGATGCTGTGACTCCTCCCCGTCTGCTGCCCAACGTCCCCAGTTTTTGCTCAGCCTGGAAGACGTTAGGCAGCTTTCCTTGCTCGGAGCAGGACGACATGAAGTGATCGTTATTGATCGTTTGGAGTGGGTTTCCTAAATTAACCTCAGAATTACGTCAGCCGACTGCAACTACTCAGCAGCAGTCGGGGCGATCGCGGAGCGTCCCGGACGCTCCGTTCACGATCGCATGGATAACGCGACCAATATTAACATCAGGCAGATCGCAAACAATTATTCTTATAAGGAAATATTATTTTTGCTTGCCATTTCACTGAGAACTGAACTGCTGTGCTCAGTTTTTTCCTCCCCAGACAGCAGGGGCGAGAGCGCTGTAGCCGTTTCTCCCCCCCCCACCTCCTCAATCGATCGCAGCAACGTGTCTCTGCTGCGGTTCCTTTTTGGCGCCAGTTGGCTCTGCGCCATCAAGGCTTTGGGGACAGTCCGCCATTGTTATGTGCGTGTTCCCCTGATTACAGGCCTCAGCACGTGCTATCGTGTGGCTTCTACACCATCTGCTGAGAGGATTTTTTTTCTTTAATTCCTCCCCTTCTAAGCAAGGGAGGCAGCTGCTATCTATTCTTTCGATTCTGGTTGACAGAATTGTTTTCCTGAGCCCAATCAACCTAGGGCTTATCCAGAACAAACTTATTTACCAAGGCCTGAGGGACATCTGTTGGGCCATCACTTATATCCCCAACCTTTCCAGGTGGAGTTCTATTTTTCGATTTGTACAGATTTCTTGTTGAAAAAATTTCCAGTTTATTTTGCATTTAATCTTAAAAAATTTCAAAAAATAAAGTAAAATAAAATAACATTAAATAACATAAGACAAGATAAAGGGGAAACGTTATTTGCAGGTTCCCTGTCACCGTGCGGCTGCAGGAACCTAACTGTGCCATCTGCAATACGACTTATTATATAGAATTGCGATATCTCTCTCTATATATTGTGTATTCACAATATTACAGTCTGACACATCTCAGTTCTTCCAGTTTCTCTGTTGCAATGGCAAGCAAAGGGAGGGCCAAGCCTAGGACCACAGACAGGTCCCAAAAGCCCACTGGATCCTCAAAGGCTGCAGATAAAGATGCCTCTAGGCGCCAGAAAGCATTGGAAAGACAGATTGCGAAACACTCTAGGGAGAGAGAGAGAGCCTCTCTACCTCACAATCCATCCCCTCAAACTCAAGTTCAGGATACTCACGTACCTTTAGATTTGTCTTTGCCTCCCAGTACTTCCGTCCGAGGAGTGTTCCAGAAGCTACGTTTACACCGACAGCAGCTGGCTTAAGACAACAAGAGGTTCTCCCAGAGGAAGTCCTTCAAGCATTGAGGTCATGGATGGAGCTGGCGATTACCAGGGGTATTGTGGCTGGACTTGAACAATCCAACAGGACCAGACAGGTACCAATGTCAGACTATGACAATCAATTGCTTCGATCCTTAGATAGATCGGACCTTCAGTACCCTGAGGTACGTTCCCCAAGGGAGCCCTCCTTAGTGTCTCATGCACATCATGTTCCGAGGGAGGTGCTGGCGAGGTCAATTTGGATCCTTTAGATTCAGTTTCCATGCAAGATAGTGTCCTTCCACTGGAGGACGAGTCCCCAGGAAGTGGTATGTCAGAAGATGATGAGGTCCGGCCTAACCAGCCTTCTTTTACGGGCCTTTTTCATCCCCATCTGTTCAAATCCCTTCTTTACAAGGCTAGAGCTACAGCTCGACTTGACAAACCTTCTCCTGCTCAACACCAGGATCCTCAGGAACAGGCGGATGACCTCGTTTTTTCTCAACCGGCCAATGAAGTCGAGGTTATTCTGGTTCCCAAAATGTTTTCGGATCTACTCCAAAAACAATGATCCTCTGCCTCAACACATCCTCCACCCACAAATTTTGACAAAAAGTTCTTCAATTTAGATCCAGAATTTTCAGACCATCTTAATACTCCATTGGTCGATGATCCCATCATTTCCTTGGCTTCCCCATTATCTGTTCCCACGGAATCAGCAGATGCCCTTAGAGCTGAGGACAAAAAAATTGAACTCATGCTCAGGAAGGCTCATCTCTCAAATGCTTGGGCAATAAGGGCAGCTACTGCCGCATCTTTTTTCACCAGAACTTCCCTCAGATGACTTTGCCACCTGAAGGACACTATTCCGAGTGCCAATCTCAGAGCTCATCAGGATATTGCCAAGTTAATGGCGACAGCAGATTTCTCCGCTGATGCCACCTTCAATTCAGTAAAATTTTCGGCTCAAGCCATGGTCTCTCAGACGGCGGCCCGTCGGTTACTATGGCTCAAGAATTGGCAAGCAGATTCCAAAAACAAGTGGAAGCTGGCATCTTCCCCGATTTCAGGAAAAAAGCTGTTTGGTGTTCCTTTGGATCCCTTGTTGATTGAGACAAGGAATAAAAAGAAAATTCTCCCCTCTCTCCTCCGTCGTTCAGACCCCAGACCCTATCAGCCCTTTCGGAGGAGTTCCTTTCGTCCCTACTACAGGGGATCAATCGCCAACAGGTTCCAAAGGGCTTCTGACTTTCGGGAGGTCCGACAGCCAGAGGGGCCCGACTTCGGGGATAGATCCCGTCGTGGAGCACAGGGGAGGAGATCCTTCTGGGGTCCGGGAGGAAAAGGGTTCAGGCATCCAAGATAGCTGCAGTCAATCACTTCCCATTGGAGGTCGATTGAAGGGGTTTGCAGATAGTTGGGATTCCATTACATCGGATTCCTGGGTCCGTGACACGGTTAGATTTGGCCTGGCACTGGAATTCTCCTCCACTCCCCCAAATTTCTTTATGCGATGCCCTATCTCCAGGGATCCTATTAAAAGGAACTTTATGGAGGCAGCCAATACTCATCTTCTTGAAATCAAAGCCATTCAACCTGTTGCTAGAGAACAGCAAGGCCAGGGATTTTACTCCCTTCTTTTTGTCGTCCCCAAGAGTTCGGGGGGATGGAAGGCTATATTGGACCTAAAACGATTGAACCGTTTCCTGGTTTATCGTAAATTTAAGACGAACACATTGCAGTCCATTCTTCTTGGGGTAAGGGAAGGAGATTTTTTATCTTCCATAGACCTAACAGAAGCATACCTACGCATTCCAATTCGGCCCTCTCACTTCAAATTTCTCAGGTTTTGTTACAATAACAGGCATTTTGAGTACGTAGCCTTACCTTTTGGATTATCATCCGCCCCAAGAACCTTCACAAAGGTTTTGGCGACTGTGGCCGCTTATTTACGGAGCCTCTCCATTCGGCTACATTGCTATCTGGATGATATTTTACTATTATCTTCCTCCATGGAACAGGCAGAATTGGATTTGCAACTAATCCTTCAGGTTCTCCAACAACAAGGTTTTTCAGTCAATTTGGCAAAGAGCCATTTGGTTCCTTCTACTCGATTATCCCACCTAGGCGCAATAATAGACACAGTACAGGGGCGAGTTTTCCTTTCTCCTGAGAGACTGGAAAGCATCAGATCCTTAGCTCAAAGTGTCAGAACACTGAAACGAATTCCCCTTGCAGATTTGTCCAAGCTATTAGGAAAAATGATTTCCTCTATCTCTATTATTCCTTGGGCTCGGTTCCATGCCAGATCGCTACAATGGTTTTTACTTCCTTACCAAAGATCAGGTCGCAGCAATTCCAGAGTCAGGGTGTTGGTTCCGACAAGAGTTCGTCTCTCTCTTTATTGGTGGACCGTTCCGACTATCAACAAAGGATTTTTTCTGAAAGAACCTCACAGGCTGACCATTACTACAGATGCCAGCCTGTCGGGTTGGGGAGCGCACTTCCAGACCGTTTCAACTCAAGGACTCTGGTCATTACCCGAACAATTACACAACATCAATTGGCTGGAGCTAAGGGCAGTTCATTTAGCCCTTCTCAACCTTCTCCCTCACGTGAGCATGGGTCATATTCTCATTCTTACGGACAATGTCACAACCAAGGCCCACATCAACAGACAAGGGGGTACACGTTCAAGACAGCTCATGACAGAATCAGAGAGACTGTTCCGTTGGGCGGAAAGGAATTTGAGTTCCATTGTAGCGGAACACATTTCTGGGACGGCAAACACGACAGCAGACTGGCTGAGCAGGGCCACGGTCGATCAGTCAGAGTGGCGCCTGCATCCGGATCTATTCCGGGAGATGGTTTGGAGATTCGGCCTCCCGATTTTGGAGCTGTTCGCCTACGCCCAAAATGCGCACCTCGCCAGATTCATTTCGAGGTATACGACTGAAGGGGTGGAGAACTTCGATGCCCTCCGTTGTCGGTGGCCCCAGGATCTTCTCTACGCATTTCCACCTATTCCTCTGATACCCAAGGTAATCCGCAAGTTGTTGGAAGAGAGATCGGAATTGCTCTTACTGGCTCCACACTGGCCCAGGAGGACGTGGTTTGCGGACCTCAAGAAACTGTCAGTAGCTGAACCTTGGAGAATCCCACCTTGGAAGGTTCACCTTACACAGGGACCGATCCAGCACCTCGAACCTCAATGGCTGCAACTAACTGCCTGGAGGTTGAGTGGAAACATTAGACTCAAGAGAAGTTTTCTGATTGGGTGATCGCTACCATTCAGGCGGCCAGACGCCCTTCCACGAACCGCATATACAATGCTACGTGGACCATTTTCCATAAATGGTGCACCAAATTTAAGATAGATCCATGCTCGGCGTCACCAGCACAGGTTTTGGAATTTCTGCAGGATGGCCTAGATAGGGGGCTTTCCTCAAACACTTTGAGGAGGCAAGTGGCAGCTATTGCCTTGGTGGTGAGGTGGGCAGGATTTACATCTATTTCTCATCACCCAAGGATAAAAGAGTTTCCTGAAGGGCGCCATGAATCTACGCCTTCCCACAATCCACCACTATCCCACCTGGGATCTCTCCGCTCTCACTGGGAGTCCATTTGAGCCCCTGAGAACTATAAGCCTCCACTATCTCACTTACAAGGTGGTATTCCTTGTAGCGGTCACATCAGCCAGATGCATTTCAGAAATAGCAGCCTTGTCGGTCCAAAAGGACCTCTGTATTTTCCATGCGGACAGAGTGGTGTTTCGGCCTGATCCAACATTCACTCCTAAAGTAAACTTGGCCTTTCATAGAGCACAGGAACTAAGTCTCCCGAATTTCTGTCCAAACCCTTCTCGGAGCCTGGAGCTACAATGGCACCGACTGGACATCTGCAGGGCCATCCGCATACACATTCACCGGACGGCTCCTTTCAGAAAGACAGAGGCTTTGTTTGTGTCCTTTCAACCCTCCACTCAAGGACAAAAGGTATCACCATCGACTATTGGCAGATGGTTGAGGGCCACGATCGCCAAGGCGTATGAATCTAGTTCATTACAGGTGCCGAAGGGTATCACCGCACATTCCACAAGGAGTGCGGCAACCCCGGCAGCTTGGGCTACACAGGCTCCTATCACTGAAATTTGTAGGGCGGCTACATGGGCTTCTCCATCGCCTTTTATTAGGCATTACAAGATTGATAAATTTGCCTCCGCTGAGGCCTCCTTTGGCAGGAGGGTGTTACAACAAGTCCATTCTGATAGAGAGGGAGATCCAAATCAGACGGACTCCCTCCCGTAGGACAGCCAAGCTTTGGTATGTCCCAACCTACGGATGCTTGGAGCAGCTCAATGGAGAAAGGGTGTTGGTACTTACCTGATATGCCCGTTCTCAGTGAGCTGTGACGAGCATCCCTCCCCTCCCAATGTCCATCTGTTTGTTCCTGCTCCGACCAACGATGTGGTTATTGTTGATTTCTAATGTCAATTAGTCTGACCTTACTATGGGCGGGGATACATCTCCTCATCTTCGTCAAAAACTGGGGACGCTGGGCAGCAGACAGGGAGGAACCACGGCGTCCTGTTAATTAAGCTCAGCCTATCGTGTCCGAGACTAAGCACTTCCCAACCTACGAATGCTCGTCGCAGCTCACTGAGAATGGGTGTATCAGGTAAGTACCAACGCCCTTTTTAGCTGAAAATAGTTACAATTTTATATATAATCTATATATAGATATCTAATTCAATTATTAGTCATGTACTTCTAATACATTTATATAATTATCTTATTTGATGATAGTTACTTTGTATTGTGTTTAAATGAATTCCATATTCCATTATATTTGTCCATAGAAGATTATAAGCAATCCTCTCATAGGTGGCTTGTACAATCAGGTCTTCACCATTAGTGAAAGGAGCCATATATTTATCTTTCCAATAATCCTTATTAGATTCTTAACCTTAGATTCTAGAACCTTAAACTCATATTGTAATCTTTTCATGTACTGTAGATACATTGTTGTTGCATTTTGTTTGTGTTTTTTCAAGATACATCTATCTGCTGAACCAGTTTGAAAAGGAAGTTCAATTAGGTGGCCTGACACAGGAAAGCTTTTCTTACAGTTTTGAAACATTTTTGCAAAAGTGCATAGCATAACTATTCTTTCCATGATTAGGTTTTACTACCAAGGATTATATCTAGATATAATAGTATGGTTGTATTCTTTGAAATACTTCTATCTTGTTAACAGAGTTTCATTTTATCAAACATAACAAGACAGTACACTTGATTGGTGAATTGAAAATGCTGCTATTTCCTAGATTTATTTTCAAAATTTTGTGGATTTCCACTCAATAATTTCTAGTCTTGTAAAATCAGTCAGTTCATGCTGAGAACTTTGGTTTTAGACTCTGTTGTAAGTGTGAGACTGCTGCCATAAGACTAAATGTTAAATTATGCCTTGAAAAGATTAGGAAATTCCTCTTATTCTTGCTTTGTGATTAATCATCTTTAAATGGATAGGACCTGTCTGTGATGACATTCAGTTAATATGTTGCTAAGCATGAAATTCAGCATGCCTTACTAAGATCCTTAGCTTAATCTTTTTAAAGCAAAAACTTTGCTAGAGAATATGTTTTTATTAAAAGTCTGAAAGCCTAACTTCCTGCATTTGATTTCCAGTGATCAGGAAATGATTCTTGTGTGCTCTGTATAGTTCCTAACCTGATAAATAGATCAACAATATCAGAATAAAATATCCATTCTTAATAATTTGCAGCTGTTGTAGAATTCAGATGCTAGTGCATAACATTAATTGGTATGAATATTATTGCTCTTTTTCATATGGTTATTAATATTATTTTTCCCTGCTATATGTCATATAACATCTAGGATATATAAAAAATTTACCCTGACGAATTGTAAGATAAATTGGGCTTTACAGTGAAAGTGGTTCCATTACTGATGTGTCTGTAACTTTCTCATGAACTCATTTAATGCATTTTGTTCAAAAAGACTAGGCTTTTTGAGTCTGACAAATATATTATCTCGGGTAATGTCTTCTTGAGGCTACAACCAATATTGGAAATCTCCAGAATGCAGATAGTCAGATTGAGGACTGCACTAGGTGGTAGTGATCTTGCAATGTCAGCATGGATTAAACGGTGGGAATGGATTAGTCCAATAATGGGAAGCGGGGAGAGGGGAATCATCATTTTGTATTTCCGTTCAGCCTATTTAAAAATTTATTAGATAGCAATGTTGATGTAATGGGTTAAGAGACAATGAGAAAATAATGTTTATGTATACTTTTTTCCTGTTTTGAGAAATTAGAATTTCTAATGTTTTTTCAGATTTTGTGATCTGAAAAATGTGTATGAAATAAATATTTTATTTTTTTATCCGTTTGTAAAATTGCCCAACTCAGTGGAACTCCAGGTGGTGCACAAAAAAACTAAACAATGAAAAAATCATAACATTTTAAAAGAGAATATATATATTTATGAAATATTAAATATTTATAAGTTCAGAAGATAGAAATATTTTGTAGGCATTGTCTCTGTGGAAATAAACTTCTATCTTTTGAGGAATGTAAATATTTAAAGTTCATTTCAGAGAATCCATTAAATAATTTTCCAAATATTTTGAAACAGTAAAGCAAATATGATTAAAATGTGTATGAGAGACAATATTGAGAACAAAAAAAGGAACTTTGCCTTGCTTCTAGACTTAAAAGGAGCAAAATTGTATTACTTGAGTTAACTTTCAGTTTTAGTCCAGGTCTATAACAGTTAATTCCTATCCATCAGACTTTTCCCCCTTTTTCTTTTTTAACAGAAGCTGTTGGTGTAACCAATCAAAGACCCGTGTTCTGCCCTTACCACAAAAAGGAGCAATTGAAACTCTATTGTGAAACTTGTGACAAATTGACATGTCGAGATTGTCAGTTGCTGGAGCACAAAGAACACAGGTATTAAAATGAATATATCGACAAGAAAAAAGGCAAAGTTGGATAAAGAGCTAATAAGAGTCTATTAGAAAAGTATGAGTTGCAAGATACAGGCTTGCCAGTTTTTTAAAAAAATCTGGTTTGTTTTGGAATTAATGTATAATTTGACATGATTTATAGATGTTATCATGATTACATTTATATCTTTTGATTTTTTTTCTTTTTTTCCTCTATTCAGCTTTGGACCATGTATTTTTAAAAGACACCTAATGTAAACATAGTACATATTTATTTTTTCTTTTCTTCTTTGCAGATACCAGTTTATAGAAGAAGCCTTTCAAAATCAAAAAGTAATAATTGATACTCTTATTACAAAATTGATGGAAAAAACCAAGTATATAAAATATACAGGGGAGCAGATTCAAAATAGGTATTGAGTTTTATTTTGCAATATTAAACATTATTTTAATATCTCAATTAGCTTCTTTTTCATGTTTGAAATGAAGTTTTATTCCTACTAATTGGATTCATTTAGTTTTACCCCTCTAAATTTGACATGAAGAATAATGAGTTTAATATATGCATATGAAAAGGCATAAAAGAGAATCAGAGTAAGATAACTTTGAACTTGGAAAACTTTGAATGTAATTATTCCTAAGTATGTTTTAATAATATAAAAATGGCAGTTAATCAGAACAAAGCATAAATCTTTTCCTACAGTGGCTAAGTAAATATCTGCAGATTATTTATAAGCAAGATGAATGCAATGGACACAATGAAAGAAAAACAGACTTCCTACCCTAAATCATGTTACCTAAAATGTAATAATTTTTGGCAGAAGGGATAACTTGAAGTTTGCATTAATATTATAATCAAGAAGAGATTATGGAGAAGAGGAACTGTTGTGTTATAAGCCTGCCCAGATATTTTTAAAGGAAAAAAGAAAACTGAGGGTTGAATGAAAAGTAATGCCTTTATCTCCATAATTTTAGTTTAATAGTGGTAAATTAAACATGAAAATATTCCAGGAAATGAGCTTTTTGCCTATATTTACTTCTTCACACAACTTCCACCATTCACTACACACTTCTCCCAACAATGGACAAACTTCTTAAAGCCATCATGAAAGAACTCCACACTTTGTCTCTTCAACCAGGTCCTGACAGTCCTTTCCAAATCTTCATTTGAGTCAAATAGATGCCCACAAACTATTTTTGGGAAAAGGTAGAAGTCAGATGGCATCAAGTCTGGAGTGTATGGCAGACAGGGTAAGACAGTCTGATCCATGTTCGCAATTGCCTCTTGGGTGGCTTGTGATGTGAAGCCTACTATGGTCATGTTACAGAGAAATTTCATTCTTGTGCTTCTGAACTCTGCTTAATCATTGTTTCAAAGTTTTGAGTATCAATTATAGTACTCTATAGTGATGTCTGGTTCCAGTAGACAATGTGAATAACACCATCTGCATCCCAAAAAACTGTAATCATGAGTTTTCCTGCCAAAGCTTAGTTTTTGAATTTTTCTTCCACAGGTGAAACTTAGTGATGATGTTTGTAGACTGATGCTTCATTTCTGGGTCATAATAATCTACCCTATTCTATGAAGAAATTTCTCAATTTTATTCTTATAGTATGGCAACAATTGCCAACAAATTTCAATTCTTGAACATTTCATTTCTGCCATAAGCATGTGAGGTGCATCTTGTACACTCCTTCTGATATTGAAGAGAAGAACATAAATAATGTTCCAATGAAATGCCAAGCATGGCAGCAAGTTCCTTTCAAATGATCTACCAATTTTCCTTAATCAGTTAATCAAAGTTTCTTGTGTGAAGCTCAGCTGTGGCTGTCATAAGTCATCTACTTTTCATGGCACAAATCATCTCTTCTTGATTCACCATCTTTACATTTTTTGGTCAGTGCTCCCATCAATAGTCATCACCATAAACAGTCTGGTTTGGTGGTGAATTTCAAATGGAAAGACTCCTTCGACAGTCAAAAATTCAATCATGATGTGTTGCTTAAAGTACCCTGATGAATACTCACTGCAGACTTCCATTTCATAAGCATAGTAACATCACCTTTTCTAGGAACACCTTAATGCCAATCAAAGTGAATGATGCTAAATAATGCATCAGAGCTTCTAGCATGTCAGTACTGTTGGTGACTTATACCCCTGGAGGCATTGCTTTTCATTCTACTCTTGTAACCCATCAGTGGTAAAATTTACTCTCCTATTCCTCTTTGGTTTATTTTGAAACATTTCCCTGAATATCTATTAGATACCTTCCAATTTCCCTTCTAGTTATCAAAGTCACCTAACTGCAGCACTGTTAGGTAATAATTTTAATCAGGCATGATGGAGATGGGGGTTTATTATGTCACAGTAAGTAGGTGCAGTAGCTTTTGCATATATTATTTTAATATAGTATTAAATATTATATATAGTATTTATATAATAGTATATAGAAAATTTAATATATATAATAGTATATAGAAAATTTAATATAGTATTACATTTTCCTAAGCAAAACAATGGTATGAGTCCACATTCTCTGTGAATCTGTTTCTGCACCTATTACCATAGTATTTTTAAAAGAATCTGAGAATAATAAAAGAGCTAAGATGCCAGGGCTACATGTACTAGGTTTTGACAGTTATTAGCTGCTTTAATAACTCCAGAGTCTTTCGGTGTTTTTTTGAAACTTAAAGAAATAAACTGCAATGTTAGAATGCCTTTTAGCAATTATAAAATCTTTGTTTGCTTTATATATTTATAAATGCAAACACACCCCAGTTGTGTATTTTGGTGTGCATATACATACATGCATACAGATAGAAAGATATTGCTATTTAAATTCCTAAGTTGAACAAACCACACTGCCATGACGTCCCAGATATGTACAGTATATACATATTGCACTTTGGTCTCTTGTTAAACATAGCCTTGACATCAAGAAAAATAACAAAAACGAGAACATTGTGCTGCATATAACTTTTGTTGTATTTGTTTTGAAATGTACAAATTATGTATAGGGAGGTAGCATTTGACCAACCTTGGTTGATTTTGAAAGGTAATCAGGATTCGAACTGGTTAATAATTAGATGGGAAAGATAGACTACATTGGAAATTTGAAAAAGATATTTTAAAGGAGGCAGTGGTAAAATATTCCATATTGTTCCCAAGAAAATTAAATATATGCAGAAGTTATCAGAAATTAAGCTTGAAGATTTAATCTTAATTATATGCTGCTGCGATATTTTGCACAATATCAAGATCTAAACATCAGCAACATCACAAATTGTCATCAGTGATACTGTTATACTAAATAGTCTTTCTATGTTTTATAGAATCCATGAAGTGAATCGGAATCAAAAACTGGTGGAACAAGATGTTAAAGTTGCTATTTTCACATTGATGGTAGAAATAAACAAAAAGGGAAAAGCTCTGCTGCATCAGCTTGAGGTAGATTTTATTCTCCCAAGGGACACTATTAAAGTGGTCTTTAGTGCAAAGTACATGATGTTTATATTATGTATGACTAAAAAAATCTGGGTATATCATATTTATTAAAATACTTTAAAAAATAAATAGTAACAAAATAATGCATTTTGGAAGATTTCAGAATTGGTAGGTGAGAGTTAATACTAGGGATTTGCAATCTTCCCTGCTAGTCTCCCCACTGACTTTCTAGGGAAGCCAGTTCGGAAGGTCACAAGCACTGATCCTCTGATCATGTGATGTTGCAGTCAATGATAAATGTGAGCCAGTTGCCAAGAATCCAGATCATGGTCATGAGATCACAGGCAGCTGGAATTTTGAGCGTGGTCATAACCATCATTCGTTCCATGCCATTGTAATTTTAAATAGTCTCTGAATAAATGGTCATAAATCAAGGACTAACTGTAATATCTTTTTCCTCTGATAAATGAAATGTTATCTATAAACACTTAAAATAGAATTGGGTAGTCTTTATAATATCCCAGTATTTTTGTTCAAATAAGTTTTTATTGGTTTTAATACAAAGCAAAATGGAAATAGTCTTTGAATCAAAGATTGCCTAAGCATTAATATAGTAAAGGATTTCAATATTAATGATAAAATGTTCAAGCTGACTTTGGTCTACTCTCTTGAAGAGATGGAATGTACACAAAAGTAGAGTAATGACTTAGTAGTTTGATCTGCAGAAATGATCATGACCTTGTCTTTCTTCATTGCAGTGTCTAGCTAAGGAACACCGGGCAAAGCTTCTACAACAGCAGCAAGAAGTGTCAGGACTTTCTAAACAACTGGAACACGTTATGAACTTTTCTAAATGGGCTGTCTCCAGTGGGAGCAGCACAGCCTTAATGTACAGCAAACGCTTGGTATGGATAAATTGTTAGATTGAATTTGCAGTCTACACAGTTTTTCAGATTTTTCCAGCTCTTCTTTTTAGAGATACATTTGCAACAGTATGCACAAGATAATTTATAATGGAAGCTCATATTTTTAAGATTCTAGATTCTGCCTTAAGTATAACTTACATTAGAAGCATTGAAGTTTGAAGAAAATGCTATTCTGGAGAAATGTATAGAAAAAAACTATTTGAAATTTTTGACTTTGTCAACTTTGTGAAATTGTTCTCATCACAAAAAGTGTTCATATTACTATCATTGTGTTGAGGAGTATCATTTTCTTCTATTCTTGATATCCTCAGATGAAATCAGGTTTCGTTTGGATTTCCTGTTTTTTTAATAACTTAACTAACTTTTGAGGCAGTGGAAAAGAATAATGAAAAACTAAAAAATCTGTGAAAAGGACAAGGGTATTATAGTCATTGTGATGTGTCAAGCAGGGAGCAGGTGTGGCTTAGTGTGAACAAAGAGGCAGAGACTAGGTGCTCTCTCTAAGTTACACATTTATACAGTGCTGGACAAAGATGGGTTCTCCCATAAGGCTGGAAGAACCCTGAATGCAATTTCAAGCAAGCATATATAGGCTTCTTAGTTACATAACTGAAACATTTCTTATAAGAAATAAGGTACAGAAGTTACAAAAGTACTTGTGCGCACATCTTTTGGTTATGATCATATGTTCAGATGTAAGGTTATGATTACTTTATTGAGGTCTCCATAACTCTGAAGGCCCTGCTAAGACCTGAATTTTATTTCTTTCATTTCAACATTTGAATCTTTAAACCAATCATCAGAATTATCAGAATCCTAATCAACAGGATGGATTTAGTTTATACCAGGACTAGCAGAGAATAAATTACACAATGTAACTAAATAGTACACAATGTAATTAAATAATTTTTGAACGATTTTATAGTAGTCAGAGATCCCATCATTTTACATTTTTATTTACCTCCCTTATAAATTGTATTGTAATTTTATTTTCTGTTTATGTAAGTGCATAACAAATACCACTACTACTTTTTAAGACAAAGTATGTACAATTTTGTATGTTTCTATTTGAGAGGTATACTGATGTTCTTTGCACAAATGCTTCCTTTTCTCATGTGAAGCAAAGTTAGATTTTCTATCCATTTCCACTCTTAATTTCTGGTCCATTAAAAAAGGAACCTTTTTAAAAACTTGCTATTACCATAGTTGTTTATGTAACATCACAATTATATTCATTGGAAAACTTGCAGATTTGCTTTGGTTTTCTGCAGTTTTCTGTGTAGCAAAATACCAGTGTAGAAACCGTATATGCGTTCATAGAGGAAGACAGCTGGGGAAAGCTGAGGGATATTCCTATTGTGCCAACCTCTCCTTTCAAATGTTTACATAACTGATATAGAGATAGTCCTTGGCTTACATCCATTTGTTCAATAATCATTCAAAATTGTGGCAGTGCTGAAAAAATGGATGTACAACTGTTCCCTGAAGTTTCAGCCATCACAGAACCTTGTGATCAGGTAATTAATTATCCAGGCGTTTGGGAGAGCCATGGTCACTACCTTCCTTGCTGACTTCCCACAAATAACATCAATAGGAAAGCAGTAGAAAAGTTTACAAGTTGTTCCCAAACTTAGCAACTCTCTGCCAGAGGGTGGTGCAACTGGTGTCTGGGTATCAGCAGGGGGTGGGGTGGAGGGCGGGGCATCAGCAGCGGCAGCCCTCAAACACAGTCCCAGTTTCTCATGTGAGCATTGAGCCCTATCCAATAAGATGAGGTTCAGTGGTGAGAAAAGTAAGATCCTACACTTGGGAAAGAAAAAAACAAATAGGGGGTACCTGCCTCAATCTTAGTAACTGTGAGAGGGATCTAGGTGTCCCGGTGGATCACTGCTTAAGTATGAGTCACTAATGTACTGTGGCTGCCAAAAAGTTCAATGCAGTTCTAGGCTGCATCAACAGACGGATAGCATCAATATCATGGGAAGTGCCGATTTATACTGCACTGGTGGGACATACTTGGAATACTATTTCCAGTCTGATTACCATGATTCAAAAAAGATGCTTAGGCCCTAGAGAGAGTGCAGAGAAAAGCAACAAAGATGATAAGGGGTCTCGAGACGAAATCATACAATGATCAGCTAAGGAAATTAGGTATGTTTAGCATAATGAAGAAAACACTCAAGGGAGATATTGATAGCAGTTTTACTTGAAATAAACAACTTTCCCCTTCATCACAAGTATAAAAGTGTTAGTAACTTGTCACTACCTTAAAATAAAACAGATGATCTCTTCATCCTGTATCTCACCTCTTACCCATAAACCAATCCTTAAGGCCCTAGTCAGCAAAAATCTATTAAGGCTTACCAGAGATGATAACATACCTACTTTAACTTTGATCAAATAATCCAATTTTATCTTCCTTTCTTTTAACTTTTACGAACCTTGATTTTTAATCCCTTCAAATAATGTTCTTTTTATTTTTTTTCTTTGTGCTGACATGAATTCTGAGTCCTGAGATCCATGCATCTTTGAAGTTGCCAAGTTTGAAAATACTGTCCTATATTATCTCTTAAGTCTTCTGTCATTCATTCTGCTAGGAGATTATACTGTCTTCTAATTATTTTCTTACATGATTCCTACTTTTTCTTCCTACAGTTCTACTTTCACTCCAATTCCCTCACTACTTTCGTTTCACTCCTTTCTTCCATTATATCCATTGTTCAACATCCTCTCTTAAAACTGGCATATGGGCCTATCCCACACTCAGAGCTTTTAGTTCACTATATTATCATAAATAATCAATTGGTGCACTTTTAGACCCATTTAGTGTTGCCATGTATGCACTTGTTTATTTATTTGGGTTTATATGCTGCTCCAATCCAATAGAGCTTTGAGCACCATGATCTATGCTTAAATGACATTTTTAAAGCAAACAGGCCTGTTTCAGAGCAATTATTCACCCAAACAACCACCATTGTCATTAATTCTTGATTTTCCAAATTTAACTTCTATACTTGCCTTCTCACTCATCCATTTGTGTTTTTTAACAATGATTTTTCCTGAATCACATTCATTTGGAAAGTTGTTTACTTTTTTCCCCAAAACACATTCCTGATACTTTCATGATCACAATTCACTGGAATACACTATTCACTATAACTATCATGCAACAGTTCAAATATGTAATCTGATTATTGTAGTGTGCATGAAATAGGAACTGATGAGTTCAAGAATAATTTAGGTGACCCAGCTTTTCTCTTTATTAATCATTCATAATTTTAAACCTAAACTTTCATTTCCCTCTCTGTATTCTTCAGTTGCACTGCATAAAATCAGATCATTTATTCAGATTGGTTACATCTTTCTCTTAAAATCTTTCTCAAAAATGACCAGTAGAATTATTGGAAATCAGAGTGTGTCTATAAATTTAACAAAATAACTTTTTTTCATTCATTAATTCAGGCTCTTTACCTTATATTCCTGTTAACATTCCAAATGTCATATTCCTTGATTGTCAATAGATGGTCCCATGAAAATTACTAGGACTTCTAATGTACAGTGACCAGTGGGCTATTGCCCATATGTCACCAGTTATGGGTCATGTGTAATGTTCTGTGATACTGAGATAGTTTAATATTAATATAATCTTATTCTTTTTCTAGATTATATACCGATTACGATACCTCCTTAGGGCAAGGTGTGATGCCTTACCAGTATCTAATACTACCATTCAATTTCACTGTGATCCTAGTTTCTGGGCACAAAATATTTTCAACTTAGGTATGATGAATTCCATTTGATTTTGTTAATAGAAACTTGATATTACTTGATGCGTTTATCACATTAAATAATTGTATTTGTTTTATTTTAAATACTTTTTGAAATAAGTACACATTTTATTGAACTCAAGATACTATCTCTTGAGTAATGATACACACTTTTCATTTTGGTTTGCCCTCCATTCTATCGCTAGCCTGGGAAATTTGATACAAAGATAAAATTGTATGTGGCAGCGTGCATTCTTTTGTGTGTGTTCTGGTACACTCATCTTGTTTTGCTCTATTTGTAGGTGTTAACAGTGTCTCAGTTGGCTACAGGTTTTTCAGCTATGCATCATTATAGTTTAGTGCATCAGTTACTTACAACAGAGTTCCCCAAACTTTTCGGCTTTGCGGACTGGCGGGGAGGATGGTTCCCCATGTGCAGTGGGCAAGCACACATACACACGCACCTCCATTTGCGTGAGAGCGGGCATATATACCCACTACTCATGCAAGTGGAGATGCATATGCTCGCCTGCCACTTCCACAGCCCGGTTCCGAAAGGCTCAAGGACTGGTAGTGGGCCACAGCTTGGGCATTCTTGATTTACAACTGTGTATCCCAAAGAGTATAACTTTGTCAATTGAACCGATGTTATAGGGAAATAGATAATTTAATAGAGTGCCATATTAATTGGATGTTTAATAAATATATACAGGTAGTCTTCCACTTACGACTGCAACGGAGCTCAAAATTTCTGTTGCTAAGTGGGACAGTTGTTAAATGAATTTTGCCGACTTTTTATGATTTTCTTGCCACAGTTTTTAAGTGAAGTACTGCGGTTAAATTACCAGTAACCCGGTCATTAAGTGATCTGGCTTCCCCATCAACTTTCGCTTTTCAGAAAGTCGCAGAAGGTGATCACATGACCCCCGGGACACTACAATCCTCATAAATATGAATCATTGTCAATCATCTGAGTTTTGATCAGTGACCATAGGGATGCTGCAATGGTCGTAAGTGTGACAAGTGGACATAGTCACTTATTTCAGTGCTTCAGACGGTGACTGAACTGTTGTAAGTTGAGGACTACCTGTACCTGGCAAGTTTGTAGATGCCTGGCCAATACCTTAATGCATTTATATAGTTTCAGGCAATTAAATCATGTTCTAACAAAGTAGTTTCAGATTAACAAATGGTTCTTTACACAGAGGGCTGTCAATGACTGATGCGAGAATGAATAGCTATTGTGATATTTTCTGTAGGAAAATTGTAACTTATAATTATTTTTATTCAGGTTCTTTGGTAATTGAAGATAGTGAAATCCCACCACATATGCCTAAAAGCCCAGTGACTGAACCAAACATACAGCCACAAAGTGGCTTACCTTCAAATCAACTGTCCAAGTTCCCAACGCAGATCAGTTTAGCTCAACTTCGACTTCAGCATATGCAGCAGCAAGTGCTTGCTCAGAGGCAACAGGCACAGCGGAGGGCAGGTCCTGTGGGGCTCCCAGAAGCTAGAATTGCAGGGCCCATGCACCAGACTCCACCACTACCACCTCCTCCACCTCCTCAGGTAAGTTAAGGGCAAATCCAGAGTAGAAAACATTTAGCTATTTCTACTTTATTCAAGAGGAAAAGGTAAAGTTTGCAAGGAGGCATCAAAAACATTATTACAGATTTTACCACACTATATAACTGCCAGAATTATTTTTTCTTATTCAAGGAGTCCCTGGCCCCTCTAAAGTTCCTAAAATATTAATACGTTTATGCTACTCCTGTATATCTTTTCCCCTTTAAACAGATTGTGAAATTTTTCAGGCTGCACTGCTTTATGTTGGGAATGAATACCACCTCCAAAATGATTTATCTTTTATGATTTCTTTCCCCAACATTTAGGAAAATGTTTGTTATAATTAATGAGCTGTTAGCTAAGAATGTTGCTTTTGTCTTTGCAGCAGCCACCTCCACGTTTGGTAAACTTGCAGAATCACAATTTCAAATCCATAGGACCAGTTTCTCTGGCTCAACCAGTGAGGTTTCCTCAAAATCAAAGCATACCACATGCATCTGTAAAGTCATCTCCACTACAGATGGCAGTGTTGGCACAACAAGCCATTAAACAGGTACATTCTCCATGTGAGGCTTAATTTTATATCATACTACTTAAAATATGTTATCAAATCTATTTTGCTATCTAGAAAATGATAAATTAGTCAACTCAATAGTTGAATTATTGGAAAGGAGGCACATTTTTGTTTGTTTTTTGGCTTGCTTATATATTGCTTATTTGAAATAATTGTTGCATTTTATTTCAGAGATACTCTTTATCAACTTTAATAATAATTAAGCAGAGTTCTATTAATCCTTACCCACAATGTTCCATGCAGTTTTAATACCGCCTGCACATGAATTAGGAAATAAATTATTTTCCTCCTTTCCCCTTTTCTAGTGGCAGATCCACAGCACTCAAGTTTTGGCTACTTCATCGAGTGCTAGCAGTACAACTTCAACTCCCTCCAGTCCCACTATTCATAGTGTTGCTGGAAACGATGGAAAGACTTTTGCTCCATCTATGATTGAACTTAATTCAACAATGAGTGGTTCCTGTACCTTGCCTTCTTTACCAGATGTGAGATAAGGCTATATTTTTTGTCTTTTTTAAAAGGTTTATTATTCCACCATGCTGCTTTATTCTAATACAAAACTTGATGGAGTTATGCCATACGGTTTGGGATTAAAGTAGAGCTAGTACATAAAGTAGTGACTTCTTTTTAGAGCACATTCTAGGAATGACTTTTTAATATTCTAATCCAGTGATGGCAAACCTTTTTGTTGTGGTGTCTGAAAGTGCATGCATGCTGGCACCCACAATGCAATGTGCCATGCGCATGCGCCTGCAACACACACCCCACCCCCTTACCTGCATTGTGCATGTGTGTGCCTCCCACTGATTTTTAGCCCATTTGAGGCCATTTTCGCCCTTCCAGAGGCTCGAGGGAAGCCTCTGCAGCCTTTGGAGGCCGAAAAACGGGCCCGTTTCTGCACTTCTGGTATTTTTGGAAGGGCAAAATGGCCTCAAACGGGCCAAAAATCAGCTGGGAGGCACACGCATGTGCAGTGCAGGTAAGTTTGGCTGGGGCTCACGTGCCCGCACAAATGGTGCTGATGCCACCTGTGGCATGTGTGCCATAGGTTCGCCATCACAATTCTAATCCTTTTCAATTATATTAGTGATTAATTTCCAATGTGTTTATGTTCTTAATGACTTTTCCAGCCAATTAAGAGCTTACATCTATATAGCCTTTAACATTCTATTTCCTGTAAGTCTTCTGTCCCAAACACCCCTAACTTTCAACACAAGGCTATCCACTTTGTTATTAAAGGAAACTGTAATTGCTTTTTCTTGAAAAGTAGTAAGATAATGTTTTCCTATCAAAAATCCTTACCGTCTCTCATTGTATTAAGATTGAATGTTCAGGAAGTGTTCCATTGGAAAGTATTGGGAAGAGAGAGGCATTTGCAGAGCACATCCAAACCAAACAATCTTCACGCAAAACTGTACAGTCTCCTAACTCTTCAGTTCCATCTCCAGGACTTTCTGGTATGACAGCTATTATCATTTTTAAAAATCTTATTATTACACTGACACAAACAAGATCCAAAACATTGGGAAGGAGAACATTAGTGAAAATACATAATCACATGGAAAGAATATATCTAGTGCAGAAATAACGCTTTTGCTGGTTGCCAAATAACTATAGTGAAAAAAAAGTTATAGAAAGATTTGTACAGCTCCTTTTTAAAAAATATAATATAGTAATAATAAAAGAGAAGATAAAGAATTTTAACTGTATATAGAATTAAATGAATATAAAAAAGTCGAGATTCTTAGCTTAAGTAGAAAGCCACAACTAAAATGGGGAAGATTATGGCAATGGTGAAGGCAATGATGATTTTTTTTTAAAGTCTTTGAAAAAAATGAAACAATACTTCATCTTGGCCACTAGAAGTTTTTGTTTTTTGAAACTCTGAAGAATGGATATTTGCGTTTGTTTCTCAGTTTTAAGTAAATAATAATAATAAAAATAGATAATTTACTAATATTTAAAATGCAGTTTAATATGTTTTTCAAATATTCATAGGTATTATCGAAGTATTTCTTTCTAACCTGATGATTTTTTCCTGATGATTTAGGGTTGGTTACTGTCTCTGGTGTCCATCCTCCAATGCGTTCACCCAGTGCCTCTAGTGTTGGAAGTCGAGGCAGGTAAGCAGACCATGTTAGTAAATACGGATTCTGGTAAAAAAGTTGTGTAGATTAGCACAATCTTCCCTAAGTTTTACACCTTTGGTGTGTGGGACTATATTTTTAAGAACTCCTGAATCAATATGGCCATGAAACAGGAGCACCCATCAATACCCAGTAATATATATTAAGCTGGTAGGGATAAATATACAGTTTAAAAATACACAAAACATAATTTCTGCAAAGAAGAAAGATATGAAGATAAATATTATATTGATTTTACAAAAACAAGGGAAATATAAGTATTGTTAATTAAAAAGAACTTAGATGATGACTCTTTGGAAAGGTTAGATTTTAAATATTTAAAAATTAGGGCTTTAAAAAAGAAAATATTTTACCTAGATGAAGAAAAAAATACATATAGACAATTAAGGAAATTACTATCCTATCATTTTGTATGATAATACACTCATTTTAATTTTATAGTTGAAATGTATTCAGTGTAGTTGAAATATATGCAAAAACATTTAATGTTTCTGAAAATACACAATTTAACTCAGACTACTACATTAATCAGGGTTTGTGGGGTGTTCCCCTGGTGGAGATGTACCCAGCTGGGTTTCGAGTTTTTCATCGACCAAGGGTCCAGGGGAGGGGCGGGGGGGTTGCGGTAGTTATTCAGGAGGATCTAGTTCCTAGGGAATCCTCTGTTCCTCAGACGACCGGATGTGAATTCCTCTTTGTAAAGTGTGGTTCTGGGGTTCAAATGGGCTTATTGATCCCATACCTGGCTCCCTGCTATGTGACATCAGCCCTGTCTGAGCTCCTCGAGGTCGTGGCCAGCTTGGCGGTTGAGACCCCCAGGCTGATGGTCATGGGGGATTTCAACCTGCCTTCGGCTGGCAGGACCTCGGGGGTTGCCTAGGAGTTCTTGGCTTCCATGACAGCCTTGGGTCTGACCCAATTAATTAGGGACCCCACTCATACTGGAGGTCACATCTTGGATCTGGTTTTTGTCTCTGGACAGTGGCAGGATGATCTAGGTGTAGGGGATATAGTTATTGAACACCTGTCATGGTCTGATCATTCGCTCCTTAGGCTAGACTTCCAGGCGGCTCCTCCCAGTCGCAGGGAGGCGGACCAATTACGATGGTGCCACCCCAGATGCCTGAGGGATCCAGATAGGTTCCTGGCGGAGTTTGGGCCTTGTCCCGATGTTCGAGCACATAACTCGATTGAGGACCTGGTCGCCACCTGGGACAGGGTGGCGGTTGGGGCCCTTGACCGGGTCGTGCCCTCGCGGTCTCTGACCCGCCGCCGCTCTCACTCGGCCCCTTGGTTTTCCAAGGGACTGAGGGAGATGAAGCGCCGGAAAAGACGCCTGGAGAGTATTTGGAGGACCACCCGCTCCGAATCCAACCAAACACTATTACGGTCTTAATATTAAGACCTATTTAGTGGCGATAAGGGTGGCAAAGCGCTCGTACTTTTCCGCACTAATTGCGTCCGCGGGAAATCGCCCAGCCGCCCTGTTTAGAGTGACCCGCTCCCTCCTGGAAGGGGGAGCGCGGGAGGACCCCTTGCAGGGACAGGCTGAGGACTTTTCAAATTTCCTGTTGGATAAAATCGCTCGGATCCGGGATGGGCTGGACTCTGAATGGGTAACTCTGGGCGGGCAGTCAGGGGCGGAATTTGGGGAAGACATTTGGGAAGAGTTTGATCCTGTGACCCCCGAGGACGTGGACAGGATGCTGTGGGGGCTAAATGCTACCACGTTTATTATTGGACCCGTGCCCCTCCTGGCTGGTGTTGGCCACTCGGGAGGTGACACGAGGTTGGTTCCAGGGTATTATTAATGCTTTCTTGAGTGAGGGATATCTGCCCGCCGTCGTGAAAGAGGCGGTGGTGAGACCCCTCCTCAAGAAACCGTCCCTGGACCCAACTCTGTTATCTAATTATCGTCCGGTCTCCAACCTTCGCTTTGTGGCGAAGGTTGTTGAGAGTGTGGTGGCACGACAGCTCCCCCAGCACCTGGACGAAGCTGTCTATTTAGATCCACGACAATCGGGCTTCAGGCCCGGGCACAGCACGGAAACAGCTTTGGTCACATTGATGGATGATCTCTGGAGGGCCCGTGACAGAGGTCATTCCTCTGTCCTGATCCTATTAGATCTCTTGGCGGCTTTCGATACTGTCTATCACAGTATCCTATTGCGACGGTTGGAGGGATTGGGGGTGGGGGGCACTGTTTTGCGGTGGTTCTCCTCCTTCCTCTCCGGCTGTTCACAATTTGTGTTGGCAGGGGGGCAGAAATCGGCCCCAAGGCCCCTGGTTTGCGGGGTTCCTCAGGGGTCGGTGTTCTCGCCCCTTCTGTTCAACATTTATATGAAGCCGCTGGGTGAGATCATCTGTGGCTTCGGGGTAGAATTCCATCAGTATGCTGACGATACTCAGCTGTACATTTCTACCCCGGGCCACCCCGATGAAGCCATTGAAGTGATGGCCCGGTGCCTGGAGTCCATGCGGTGTTGGATGGGGCGGAACAGGCTTCAGCTCAACCCATCTAAGACTGAGTGGCTGTGCTTCCTGGTGCCCTGATACAGCCAGCTAGTTCCATCGCTGGCTGTGGGGGGGGAATTCTTGCCCACACAGAGGGCTCGCAGTCTGGTTGTCCTCCTGGACGTGCGGCTGTCATTGGAGGACCATGTGGCAGCCGTCGCCAGGGGGGCTTTTGGTCAGGTCTGTAGGATCTACCAGTTGCGGCCCTTTCTGGATCGGGGTGCGCTTCGCACGGTCACCTCCGCCCTCGTGATCTCCCGCCTAGACTATGCCAATGCTCTCTACATGGGGCTTCCCTTGAAGAGCACCCGGAGGCTCCAGCTGGTGCAGAATGCGGCCACGCCGGTGGTGTTGGGAGCTCCTCGGGGCTCCCATGTTACGCCACTCCTGCGTGAGCTACATTGGCTCCCGGTGGCCCTCTGGGTGCACTTCAAGGTTTTAGTTACCATCTTTAAAGCGCTCCATGGCTTGGGACCAGGATATTTGCGGGACCGCCTCCTGCCATTATCGGCCTCCCATTGACCAATACACTCCTATAGAGTCGGCCTCCTCGGGGTGCCGCCAGCTGGACGGCTGGCGACCCCGAGGGTGTGGGCCTTCTCGTTGGGGGCACCCTCCCTCTGGAACGAACTACCCCCAGAGAGGAGGACCATCCCTGATCTCCTGACCTTCCGGCACGCATTGAAAACTTATTTATTTCATCAAGCCGGTCTGACCTAGGGTTTTTAGGGGATTTTAATTAGGATTTGTCCGGTTTTTAGCCCTCTTTTTTAGCTCTCAGCCTTTTATATTTGGTCTTTTAGTAGTTTTTAATTTTGTACTGTTTTTCGTATTTTAATGTGGCTGTACACCGCCCTGAGTCCTGTTAGAGAAATAGGGTGGGATATAAGTTTAATAAATAAATAAATAAATTGAACCATGAACAATTATAGCACAGATTGATTTTTCCCACCTTATACAAGCAATAATTTCTGAAAGCAGTGTTATTGTGCTCTGATTAAAAACCTTTTTTAATAATCTAGTTGATCTTTTCTTCTTTTTTTCTGTATATTTCATTTATAGCTCTACTTCTTCTGGCAAACCATCAGGTGCAGATTCAACCCAGAGAGTCCCTGTGGTCATGTTAGAGCCTATCAGAATAAAACAAGAGCCTGGTGTACCAAGTGAGAACTATGATTTCCCAGTTGTCATAGTGAAGCAAGAAACAGATGAAGAATCCCGTAATCAAAATGTAATCACAATTATGAAAAATAGTCTTAAATACAAAAGGGCACTAACTTAAATTATAAATTAGTTGAGTTACAATATTTCTGCTAAAGAATCTTACCAGGTTCATTTCCAATTCAGGAATAAAGAACGCAGCCAGTTAATTGAATAAAAAATGATGTTTATTTGGAGAGCACAGTATCAATCAGGCAATTTTATTTATGGCCAAAAGGCCCAAAAATCATCAGAGGCAGATATGATGAGCCTTTCACTGCAAGGCTTTTTTATAGCAAAACATTGGTTTGTTCCTCATAAATACAGAAAAGCATGCCCTCTAGAAATTCCAAGAAAGTGCATTTAGCAGTACCTGAGAAATAGTGCTTTATAGACAAACACCCTGTTCAGTTGTGATGTTAGCATTTGTTCATTGAAATCTCTTCGAGGAAAGCAGCTTTTTCCTTATTTTAGCAAAATGTTCTTAAGGTTTAGATAAGACAGGACAGAATATTCACCCATTTACATTTGTGTTTCCCATTGCATTTTCAATTTGTTTAGAAACAAATTTGTTTTTAAAACTTTGGTCCTGATTGAGGCAGGAAGATTATGTGGTAGGAGGAGCTGATTTCCTTTCCACAGAAGCATTTTATATAAGGCTATGATGAAAAATCTTTAATGAAGTCTTGGTGGCTTTTTAAAAAAATCTTTGATATAATATATTCTTGATAAGGATATATCCAGCTGAATCAACTGGCTAGATAATATGTATAATTTGTCAAAGAGGCATGATTCTCTGAATAAACATGTATGCAAAAAAGATACTTCATTTTGATGAAATTAGACATTATTTTTTGTCTACAGTCCAGGTTTCCAAGAGCCATTCTTTCCTCTGTGTTACTGAATAGCAGCCTCTCCTCTGAAGCATCAGTGTTGAGAACAGAAGCACCAGACAGTACAGGTGACCAGACATCCAATGGCAAGGCAACATGGATAGGATCTCCACATGATGGAGATGGCAGAAAAGATGATGATCCTAATGAGGATTGGTGTGCAGTATGTCAGAATGGAGGAGAACTTTTGTGTTGTGATAAATGTCCCAAAGTGTTCCACCTTTCATGTCATGTTCCTACACTCAGGAATTTTCCAAGGTAAAGTCTAAAGTCATGCTCTTCTATGGCATGAACTTAAATATTATTTAAATGATTGCATCTGATTTTAAAGCTAAGCTGGAATCGGCAATGTCAAGTTTCATCTGTGGATGTATAAAACAAGATACCACTGTGGAATGTTTTCCAATCTTTAGCTCTTGTTCATATTTATCTTCTAGGCTGATAAATGTACCTGGATGCAACATCTGTATTTATTCCAATTTTAAAGTATAACAAACAAATCTAGAGTAGTAGCTTTGCTTTTTGTTACAGAATGCTCCTTAAAAATTAACTCTGTCAATATTTTTTCCAACTTCAGATATTATACAGCTGAATAATAGACTTTAAGTAGGTAATTATATTTCTGTTGGATCTGTACTTTCCCTGTAATGCTGTTAATCATTAAGAACTGTAAATCAGTCTCCCTATCAAATCCCAACAGGTGTGGGCGAGCAAGTGTGTTAGATGGTATAGGAATGTGATATAAGGGCAACAATTTGTAATACCCACTGATAACCAATACTTTGTTTTCTAAGGGTTACTAAGAAAATAGTTTTGTTAAAGCTAGTTGGGAATGGCCATTACCAGCTTTTTCTGCTATCTAGATAGCTCTCTTTCTCCTGCTTTGAGAAGATAAAACTATATACAGAGGACTATTGCAGAAAAGATATGGATTATTGTAGTCTTGGGGTGTATGTGCAAGTGGAGAATGGCATAGTAAGAACATTCTAGTTTTCTGTCTTATTCTTTCCCATAAAACACTATCAAAGCCATGAAGTAATCATTTAGGAAACAGGTCAGTCTGATCTTTTGTGACTTTCAGTTTCATTTGAGAAGATTCCACTCAAAAGTAATTGTATTGACTTTAAGGATAACTATTTTAATACCTACCATGTCAGTGGTTGGGGATTCTCTATCTGATTGACAGAGAAACTCAAAATTGAACAAAGTAATTTCTCCATCATTGGCTTCATTGTATTAAAGCTTGCAAACATTCAGAATGCAAAAATGGGAAGCTTATGTCAATCTTCTTTCTTCATTTTTCCCCTCAGTGGTGAATGGATTTGCACATTTTGCCGTGATTTGTCTAAACCTGAAGTAGAATATGATTGTGGTGTCTCAAGCCATGTTTCTGAAGAAAAAAGAAAACTGGAAGGCAGTTCGGGTTTGGCACCAATAGATCAGAGGGTAATTTCATTGTATTGTGTTAATTCTAAAAACTAGTTTTGAAAAAAAGTGCAAGATAATAAAAATAATGAATTAATTGGTACTAAAAATCTGAGACAAAAATACAGATAGCAATAGCACTTAGACTTATATACCACTTCACAGTGCTTTACAGCCCTTTAAGCTGTTTACAGTCATTATATTGCCCTCAACAATCTGGGTTCTCATTTTACCAACTTTGGAAGGACTGAGTCAACCTTGAGATGTCCTCGATGGAAGGGAAGTTGGTAGTAATTGTTTTTTCTGCAGTCCTAATTATCCTCTGAAGTCTGTGTTTGTCCTGTTGGATTGCAGAACCAAACCAGACAGTTATAGAGGTGCAGATGATAGATTCAATAATTCCTCTGTAGAACTGTATCAGCAGCTCCTTGGGCAGTTTGGGCTTTCTGAGTTGGCGCAGAAAGAAATTCTTCGTTGTGCTTTTTTGATGAAGTTTTTGATGTTAGGTCATGTGATATAATAGAACCTAGAAATTTGAAGGTCTCTACTGTTGATACTATGTTGTCTAGTATTGTAAGAGGTGGTGTATGGGAGGGTTTCTTCTAAAGTCTACCACCATTTCTACAGTTTTGAGTGTGTTCAGTTCCAGATTGTTCTGGTTACACCACGAGGCAAGTTGTACAACCTCCTGTCTGTATGTGGATTTATAAACATAAGTATACCATCAAATATACGAATAATGGGTACGAGATATGGAATATTCAACTTGCTATATCTATAATCCTTCATAGTTTTATGAAATATGCCTTTATCAGTGAAATATCTGTTGTCTCAAATTCCAAGAGGTTGGTGCGAGGAGCTACTGGCTGCTTGTGAGGAAGCAGAGGGCAGGTACAAAGGAGAAAGGTAGCGCCCCGCATGCCTAATGGCATGAGAATCATATAACTATAAACCAAAATACCAATAATACATTTAGGGTTAGTGCGCTTGAGATTGTGACTTTATCACGTGGCACGACAGCTCCTCCAGCACCTGGATGAAGTTGATTATTTGGATCCACGCCAATCAGGCTTCAGGCCCGGGCACAGCACGGAGATGGCTTTGGTCGCATTGGTGGATGATCTCTGGAGGATCTGTGACAGAGGCTATTCCTCTGTTCTGGTCCTACTAGATCTCTCGGCGGCTTTCGATACTGTCGACCACAGTATCCTATTGCAGCGGCTGGAGGGAGTGGGGGGCACTGTTTTGCAGAGGAAGGTTCTCCTCCTTCCTCTCTGGCTGTTCGCAATTTGTGTTGGCGGGGAGGCAGAGGTTGGCCCCGAGACCCCTGATTTGCGGGGTTCCTCCGGGGTCGGTGCTCTCGCCCCTTCTGTTCAACATTTATATGAAGCTGCTGGGTGAGATCATCCGTGGCTGTGGGGTAGAATTCCATCAGTACGCTGATGACATCCAGCTGTACATTTCTACCCTGGGCCACCCCGATGAAGCCGCCGAAGTGATGGCCCGGTGCCTGGAGGCCGTGCGATGTTGGATGGGGCAGAACAGGCTTCGGCTCAACCCATTTAAGACTGAGTGGCTGTGCTTCCCGGCACCCCGATACAGCCAGCTGGTTCCATCACTGGCTGTGGAGGGAAATTCTTGCCCCCACAGAGAGGGCGCGTAATATGGGTGTCCTCCTGGATGTACGGCTGTCGTTGGAAGACCATGTGGCGGCCGTCGGCAGGGGGGCTTTTGGTCAGGTCCATAGGATCTACCAGTTGCTGCCTTTTCTGGATCGGGATGTGCTTCGCACGGTCACTTCCGCCTTCATAATCTCCCGTCTAGACTATGCCAACGCTCTCTACATGGGGCTTCCCTTGAAGAGCACTCGGAGGCTCCAGCTGGTGCAGAATTTAGCTGCGCGGGTGGTGTTGGGGGCTCCTCGGGGCTCTCATGTCATGCCACTCTTGCGCGAGCTGTATTGGCTCCCGGTGGTCCTCCGGGTGTGCTTCAAGGTATTGGTTACCATCTTTAAAGCGCTCCATGGCTTGGGGCCGGGGTATCTACGGGACCGCCTCCTGTCATTATCGGCCTCCCGCCGGCCGATACGCTCCCATAGAGTGGGTCTCCTCGGGGTGCCGACGGCTGGCGACCCCGAGGGTGCGGGCCTTCTCGTTGGGGGCACCCTCCCTCTGGAACGAATTACCCCTGGAGATGAGCATCCCTGATCTCCTGACCTTCCGACAGGCAGTGAAGACTCATCTATTTCGCCAAGCCGGTCTGGCCTAGGGTTCTCTTAGAGTTTTAATCTGGTTTTATCTGTTTTTTTAATCTTCTTAATTCCCCTTTATATGCTTTTATTTCAGCAACTTTATTTGATTTTAATTGTTTTTTTTTAATTTTGTATTGTTATGGTATTTTAATTGGCTGTACTGAGTCCTGTCAGGGAAAGAGGGAAGTATATAAGTTTCATAAATCTAAATCTTTATTTTATTTCAAAATGACTGGCTTAGTTCAGTGCAATACTTGCTTTACAGCTGTCTTTCATAGTACTCTTTTCAAATTTGGATACTATCCTCTTTGTAAAAAATTACCAGTCTACATGGACAGATTACCTATCAAGAATCTCTAATCTGATTAGGTGCCCAATCCAGCCATCTATTGTGCTGCCATGCTATCAGCCCCCACTACCACAAAGATCCTACAGGAATAGGGCAGTGTGGACAACCGTGGAATCTGACAGAGTGAGAGCTATGGACCATAAACACAAAGCTTTTGCTGTGTCCCAGCATAACAAATACAGTGCCCTTGCTGACCTTAATAGGGACACTAAAGTGACAGGTCAAGATGGTTGTGATAGTGATAACTCAAATAAGCCGAGGATTATGGTCCCAGAAAAATTTACTTTGGAAAGGAGAAAGTATGAATCAGATAATACGCACCAATCACACAAGAAGAGCAAGGCATCCAAAAAGGGAAGCCACCTTCTGGTTGGGGATTCAATTGTAAGGGATGTAAATTTAGGAAAGGATACGGAAGTTTTGAAAGAGGTCAGATGTCTGCCAGGTGCTACTGCCAGCAGAGATAAGAGGCATATTCTTAAGATAGTCAAGAATGCCAGTAAGTACTGTGATGTTGATGCTATTATACATCTTGGTACAAATGATCTGTCCCAGAAGGATGTACTTTCTGTTCAAAAAGGCTTCCAGAGCTTGGGGTATGAACTTAGTAATATGGGCCGTAGGCTTATCTTTTCAAAGTTCTATCAGTATACAAGGAACAAAAAGGGAAAGGCCAGTGTATAGCGGAGTTTAATGTGTGGCTAAAGGAGTGGTGTAAAAGGAAAGGCTTTGGTTTTATTAGTCATGATGTCTGCAGCTGATCCAATGAAAAACTGTACAAAAGAGATGGTTTGTATCCATCAAAGAAAAGGACTGAGTTACTTGGCATTAAATTCATAGATTTCCTGGATAAACATTTAAACTGAACAATGGGGACAGAGAATTAATGGATACAGAACATTTCTGTCCCCAGCAATCTAAAATTAATAAGGATACCAGTGCATGCAAAATAGATGTTTGTGTAGGTAAGATTACCAACCTTGCTGTCAACCAAAACCAAGCATTTAATAGTGAGTGCCATACTATGTGCATTAATCAAACAGGTGGCAAGAAAGTAGAGGCAGGCAGGCACAACACAGGTTATGTACACAGTAAACACAGCGTCAGACATAAAGATCTCAAGTGCCTATATACAAATGCACAAAATCTGAGGAACAAACAGGGCGAACTTGAACTATGAATATATGAAGGTAGATATGATATAGTTGGAATTACAGAAATGTGGTGGGATGAAACTCATGATTGGAACATACTGGTAGAAGGATACAAACTATTCAAAAAAAACAGACCCCATAAAAGAGGAGGTGGAGTTGCATTGTATGTAAAGGACCACTATATTGCTACAGAAATGCATGAAACCAAAAATGAAAACCTCCTAGAATGCATATGGATCAATATATAGATAGATAGATAGATAGATAGATAGATAGATAGATAGATAGATAGATAGATAGATAGATAGATAGATATAGATATATATATAGATATATAGATATATAAAAGAATGACATGGCCATAAGTGTATATTATAGGCCACCCAATCAAGCAGAAAAAATAGATGTCTTTTTTGCCAACCAAGTAACAAACATATGCAGGAAACACACAACAATAGTAATGGGAGACTTCAGTTATCCTGATATCAATTGGAAAACTAATTCTGCACCAAGTGAGAAATCAAATATGTTCCTAACCAGCCTAGCTGACAACTTTGTTGTCCAAAAGGTAGAGGGTGAAACTAGAGGGACAGCCATACTGGACTTAATTCTTACAAACAGAGAAGAAGTGATACAGGGAGTTGAAACTGCAGGAACCTTGGGTGAGAGTGACCATGTCATATTAGAATTCAACATCACAGAAACACAAGCAATAGAATATAATGACACCAGAGTCTTGGATTTTAAAAGAGCTGATTTTAATAAACTCAAAGAGAATTTGGGAAAGATTCCATGGATGAAAATTCTAAAGGAGAAAACAACTCAAGAATCTTGGGAAACCCTGAAAAGTATGATCATAGAAGCCCAGACCAGCACAATATCACTGAGAAAGAAAAACAAGAAATCCAAGAAGAAACCAGCATGGCTGCATAAAGATCTCTCTGGCAGATTGAAAGAAAAAAAAAGGACAAGTACAAAAAATGGAAAGAAGGGCCTACAACTAAGGCAGAATATCAGCAGATATCCAGAATCTGCAAAGATGAAGTCAGGATAGCAAAGACTCAGAATGAACAAAGACTTGCAACAAAAGTCAAAGATAATTTTTAAAAAGTTTCTTCTAGCATATAAATAACAAGAAAAAAATCAAGGAAACAATCGGTCCACTAAAGAGAAAAGATGGCAAGGAAGTAACAGGCAACAGAGAGAAAGCAGAACTGCTTAACTCATTCTTTGCATCGGTCTTCACGCAAAAAGAAACTATAGCTCAACCCACCAAAAACATAACTGTAAAAGACAGACCAGAAATAAAAGTTAAGAAAAAAAATAGTAAGAGAACACCTGTCTGATCTTGATGAACACAAATCACTGAGGCCTGATGGATTACATTCCAGAGTTCTAAAGGAGCTTGGCAGAGGTCATCTCAGAACCACTGCACCATATCTTTCAAAAATCCTGGAGCACAGGGGAACTACCAGAGGACTGGAAAAGAGCTGATATGGTTCCTATCTTCAAAAAAGAGGGGAAAAAAAACAGTCCCAGGAAACTAGACCAATCAGCCTAACGTCAATAACCAGGAAGATACTGGAAAAGATAATTAAAAAAACAGATCTGCCAACATCTAGAAACAAGTAAAGTAATAACTAGCAGTCAGCATGGGTTTGTTAAGAACAGATCATGCCAAACCAATCTTATTTCATTCTTCAACATAGTTACTAAATTAGCAGACCAGCAAAATACTCTGGACATAATATATTTAGATTTCAGCAAGATATTTGACAAGGTAGACCACAACCTAATTCTTAGTAAGCTAGAAAAATGTGGAATACATAGCACCACCGCTAGATGGACTCACAACTGGCTGACAAACCGTACTCAATGAATAGTCCTAAATGGATCTAAGTCTACATGGAGAGAATTAAAGCAGTGGGGTTCCACAAGGTTCCATCTTAGGCCCAGTACTCTTCAATACCTTCATTAACGATTTAGATGAGGGAATGGAAGGGGAACTTACCAAATTTGCAGATGATATTAAGCTGGCAGGAATAGCTAACACCCAAGAAGATAGGCTCAACATCCAGATGGATCTTGACAGATTAGAACACTGGGCCGTATCTAACAAAATGAAATTCAATGTAGAGAAAAGTAAAAGTCCTACACTTAGGCAAGAAAAACCAAAAGTACACATATAGACTGGGTGAAACCAGGCTCAATAGCAGTAACTGTGAGAGGGATCTTGGACTCTTAGTGGACAAATAGCTAAATATGAGCCAGCAGTGTGCAGCAGCCGCCAAAAACGCTAATGCAATCCTAAGTTGTATTAACAGGGATACAATCAAGATCAAGGGTGTATTAATACCACTCTATAAAGCCTTAGTAAGACCACACCTAGAGTACTGCATCCAGTTTTGTTCACCACATTATAAAAAAAGATGTTGAGACTCTAGAAAAAGTACAGAGAAGAGCAACCAGGATAATTAGGAGACTAAAACATATGAAGAACGGTTACAGGAACTGGGCTTGGCTAGTCTAGTAAAGAGAAGGACCAGGGGAGACATGATAGCAGTCTTCCAATATTTGAGAGCTGCCACAGAGAGGAAGGGGTCAAACTATTTTCTAAAGCACCCGAAGGATGGATGGAAACTGAACAAGGATGGAATGGATGGAAACTGAACAAGGAGAGATTTAACCTGGAAATAAGGAGAAACTTTCTGACAATGAGAACAATCAATCAATGGAACAGCTTGCCCTTGGAAATTGTGGGAGTGCCATCACTTGAGACTTTCAAGAAGAGATTGGACTGCCATTTTCAGAAATGGTGTAGGGTCTCCCGCTTAGGTGGAGGGTTGGACTAGATGACCTACAAGGTCTGTTACCTGTCTCAGAAGTTCAAATGATATATTTCACATTTGTGAATATTAAGTTAAAAATATCAGTAGGAAAAAATCCATCAAAGGATTCAAAAAAAAAGTCAAATAATGAGCATATTCATTATTATTACGTTAAAGACTGCACTGCATGTTTATTTAGTTTACAATGCTGTTGTAACTTTCAAGCTGATGTCCCAAATAATTTTAGTTATTTCTGTCCCAATATACAGAAATGTGAAAGATTACTTCTGCACCTTTACTGCCATGAAATGAGCCTTGCTTTTCAAGATCCAGTCCCTCCCACGGTAGGTTATTAACTTTACTACTAATCACTAATGTTATTTATACCCCTTATTGGTTAAACAAGAAGATTTTGGTATTGCGCTTAAAATACACTGATTCCATTCTATATTATTGGGTCTTCTGCTTTAATTATCTTTAGTTCTTTCCAGTTGCTTCTTCTAGTAGTCAGCCTTCAAGGTCTCTCTTACCATGTTTTCTCTAATCCATAACATTTTGCCAGTGAATGAATGTTTTACTCCTAAATTCAGAATACTCATTTATTTTAAGAGGATTTTAAACAAACCAGGTTTTATTTCATAACTTTATTCAATCTGGCTTCTTTATCCATTTAAGAACTCTCCAAAACTAATGTTCCACTCACCCTTTTGCAGTTTATTTCCAAATTTAGAACAGAATAGAATAACTTAGTTGGAAGGTACTTCGGAGGTCTTCTAGTCCAACCCCCTACTCAGGCAGGAAATCCTACCATTCAAATGGTTGTCCAATCCCTTAAAGAAATCTTGTCCAATTTCTTTAAGTTCTTAAACTTAAATGAAATTGCTTTTCCTGAGGATTGAAGGAAAATCACCTAGTAATAAAACTTGAAGGTTCTTAATATCCAAAAAGGGTTGGGTTTTTTTTTGTTTTTTGTTTTGTTTATATATTAAGGTTTTTGCTGGTTAAGATTGAACGATGATACTTAATTATTCGTCAATAGATAAAAGAACAGAAATATCAGCTTTAAGTTCCAGTTTTAAAAAGCCCCAGATGATTTTGAAACTTTTTTTACTTCTTCCTGATAGTTAACAGAAAATGTAGCAGGAACCACATATCTTTAAACTGAAGCTGTGCAGTTTTAGCAAAATTGTATGCTTTGGAAAAGTTTCTTCTCTTGTCTGCAACCTCCTTAATAAAATCAGGATAATAAGTACTGTATTCTTTTTACAACCCCACTATATACCTGGGATTTTTCTGGTTTTTTTAGTCTAGTTCTATGTAGAATGTCATCTTTTATATTTACAATTACAAACAGAAATTAAATAGTAGCAATATTTAAACTGGTTCTCCAGCCCTGGACATTTTTTGTATGGGTATTTTATACACATGCTCATTTCCAATTTAAAAAATCAGCAGGCAGAAAAAGAAGATCTCCATAAATACTATACTGCAAGTTGTTTAGGAATATTCTCTATGTCAATCATATGCAGATTTTTTTCTACATAATTGAAACTGGGAAAGTAATATAATTATTCAGAAGATTGTGACTAGCACATTGTGTCATCTTCTGTTTTTTCATTTGACGCTTTGGTTACAGTCTTCCTCAATCTGTTTAAAATTTTTGTTAAGCTCTGTGGTAACTGTTTAAGAAAAAAAATTATTTTGGCTTCATAAGTCATCACAATGTCTTCTGCTTTGAAAGAGAGGTGTGTGTGTGATACAGCTGTATTCACTGAGCTTTCTTGGTTCTAATTGACATATTTTAAATAAAGGAATCAGCTATAGCTGGTCGTACATTACAATAAATATTCTTAATTTACCAGTTTGATGAAATACTGCCATGTAGCATACGATTTCCTGCTACTTAAAGAAAAAAGGAATCAAGGGACAAGAAGAGAGATCAGTCAACATTATCAGCCCCAACCAGAAATCCATGGTGCCATCAGCCTTGAAGGTGGCAGTGGCAACACACTCCCAGTCATGGCTTGACTGGCAATTTTAAATAACTACTAGCCAGTCTCTAGTCTTCCTTTGGGGTGGGGGGTGGGGGCTAGTTGTTTAGAGGTGGTATAGCTGTCATGGCAAAGACTTGGAGGAAATAGATTATCAGGACTTAGACTAGGTGTAGAAATATGGAATTGAATTTGCATTTATTTCTCTTGTGGGTGATCTGTGGCAGGACTGTGATAGGGAAAATATAACCCTCCTGGTCCAACTTGATTTTGATATTATCAGTCATAGTATCTTTCTGGAGCACTGGCAAAGAATGACTTTTAAGCCTAATAAAATAAACAAATGCAATGTATAATCACCCACAATACAGCTTGCTATTTGTTTTAGAATTACTACAGCTGAAAATATATTTTACATATGTTTTCATTGATGACATGGGAATAAATTTCTGTACACCTAATGGCCATCTGACTAAATATCTGCAATGTAACTTTTTAAAATTCCAAATCAACATTAACTAAACTTCTGAAAATACTTATCTGTTTCCTTTTAGGTGCCTGACTACTATAAAATAATTAAGAAGCCAATGGATTTGTCAACAATAAAGAATAGATTGCAAGCACATCACACAATATATTCAAAACCAGAAGATGTTATAGCTGATTTCAGGCTAATATTTCAAAATTGTGCTGAATTTAATGAGGTGAAAAAAGAATATAATATATTCTTATACACATTACTAAGAAACCTTAGTGGTATTGTGAAAGACTCAACCCTGGGTTTGAGTAAGGGTGGATGACAGGTGATCCACATCTTGGAAAATAGTGATGGCAGCAACAATCTACCAAAATCACTACCCCAAAGAACCACTCTATGGTTCAGCTATGATTTCTGCTATACTCAGGAGTCTAATTTTGGGTTCCATGATAGATTCTAAAGCCATGTAATTATAAATTATCATACACCAGTTCTCTTAACAAGAACTAATAGAATATATCTAATTTCAAATTAAAATTCGTTTGTTTGCCATTTCAGTACATGTAGTCTTCAACTTAAAACCATTCATTTATTGACCATTTGAAGCTACAAGGACACTGAAAAAAGTAATAATGACCATTTTTCACATTTACAATTGTTGCAGCCTCCCCATGGTCATGTGATCAAAATTCAAATGCTTGGCAATTGATTCATATTTATGACAGTTACAGTATCCTGTGATCATTTTGTGACCTGACAAGCAAAGTCAATGGGGAAGCCAGATTCACTTAACAACCATGTTAGTAATTTAATGACTGTAGTGATTCACTTAACAACTGTGGCGTGAAAGATCATAAAATGGGGCACTCACTTAACAACTATCTTGCTTACCACAGAAATTTTGGGCTTAATTGTCGTAAGTTGAGGACTACCTGTACTATAAATACTATATGAAAGTTAAAACACACCTGAAATTCTACAGAAGTGTTGCCAAAGTCCTTGAAATTTGTCTTGTTTCCAAAATAAGAATTCATAAACATTTCTAGAAATATTTTATGTGGTTCATTCAGAAACATATTCTAACTTTATTAATATGTTTAATTTTCCAACAGCCTGATTCTGAAGTAGCTGATGCTGGAATGAAACTAAGTTCGTATTTTGAGAAACTTTTGAAGAACCTTTTTTCAGAGAGAAAATTCTCTGTTCAGCCTTATTGCCATTCTGATAAAAATAGTTCAACCCCAACAGATGACTCAGATGATGAATTTGTGCAACCCCGGAAAAAACGCCTCAAATGGGAAGAGCACCATTTTTTTAAGTAAGCTGCTTATATGTACTCTTAAGCATTTTTTACTTAAATATTTATCAATTTTTCATTTTCTAAAAATAATTTTTGACATCGTTGATTTCTACATATAAGGGGCACTTAACTGGAAGTAATACCTTCCCCTGTTGGTATATATCTACCGTGTTTGTTTGGAAATAAATTATACTCTCAGTCCAGGGAAAACTAGGATGTTTTGGGAGGAAAAATATTAAAAACAACTAGTTAAATTAGAATTGGGAACTTTAAGAAAATGGGGTCTTGGAAAAAACATAAAATTACCAAAGGCATGTGACTGGCCAAAATTATAATTCTTTACAATTTTACTGTACTTAAACGTTAGTCATTGGAGAGAAGAAGAGCACCTGGTTTGCTATTGTCCTAAGTTTCTGAAAAGTACAATGAAACTGTAGTTTCCCCAGATAATGATTTGTGCCCTAAAATGTAAAATGGGGAGATGAATTAAAGTTCTTTGAAAATCTATGCCTTTGTGTCTTTATGTAATCATATGAAGAGAAATCTTAATGTAACATTGATTGGAAAACGTAATCCATGATAACTGATGCATTGGTAGATATGGTAGGAGATGGGAGGGAAAGGGACCTGGTGCTTATTACTATTGTTTCATTCCAGCCCCTATGCTTTGCCCAGAGCTTGGTCTCTGGAATCTCAGATGCCCTGGACTCTGGCTGTTGCTGCTGAATGCCTAGGCAGCCTGTAATGAAGCCTGCCTCATATATAATTTGAGGGGGCTGACCAGGTAGGTATCACCAAAACGTTCCATGCGAATCACCAAAACATTTGGTGCAGGAGTACTTTCATCTCAGAAACATGCCATAATGGGTTTGAGAAGCAGGAATAGGGGTGGGATGGTTATCATTCAGTAGGCTGTAGTAACCTTTTACTTCCCTAGATATAGCTAGATATAAGACACTTTGTGAAATTGAAGTCTAATTCCCAGCAGATGTCACATATGAATCTGTTTTTGTCTCAGGGCAATGGCAAAGTGATCTGAGGTTGTGCAATAATAATGGATCATGCCTTGGCCCTAGAGTTCTTTGTAACTACTTCTCAATTTAGAAAGGTTGGTCCTGCTTGCATGGCCTGTCCAAAACAATTTATGGAGTGATTGGATCGTGCCTTCCTGTGGTTATAGCTACCTGATTTACAAAGGAGTTTTAGGAGATAAACAAAGAAGAGATACATAACACATCATTAAAGATAAGTGGCAAAGATGACCAAGTAAAGTGAAGAGCAAAGAAGCATGCTTACTTTTCCACTCTTACTGTATCTGAAGATGGTGTTTTGGATAACAGGTCCCTTCTGAATAAAAGAGACCAAAGATGAGCCCTTTCAGGGCTCCTGGGAGGACAGTCTGTCAACCCTGGCAGGATGAAGTAGTTTTGGATTTTTGGCCCCTTGAAGTGGGGTGAGTTATCATTGTTGATAAGGGAACACTTTCTCAGAGTTGAAATATTATCAAGAGGTGCTCCTGGACTCACAGTTGCTGCTGAAGGAACACGTGGTAGCCATGACTAGGAGGCTTTTGCACAAATTCATTTTGTGTGTCAATTGCACCCATTTCTGGACCAGGAAGCCTTGCTCATAGTCATTCATGTCTTAGACACTTACCTGTTAAATTAAAGAGATTATATAAAGAGCATCAACCCAAAATTTTGCCTATTCCTAAGCTGATACAAAAAGCAATTTATCCATCTCAAGCCATAGAATAATTAGAATCTAGGAAGGGAAATGAAGCATTATCCTCCTATCTTAACCATTTTTCTCATTTGAATTTATTTCTTTTCCTCTTGGAACTCAAATTTCATTCTTCACATTCTTATTTTCACTTCAGATAATGGCAAGAATATATTTAAACTTCTCTATGTTACTTGTGTAAATTAATTTTAGATTATTATTTCTCTGAAAGAACATCATCCTGAGTATCTAAACTCCACTGGCAGAGATCCATCAGAAGGTTTCAGTATATATAGCTTCGTAGATTATCCTGAGGTTCTTATTTCTGCTATTTTCTAAAATTGTATAGAAAGAATTAAGAAAATACAAAAGAAACAATAAAGAAGCCATTGCACAGCTAACTCAAATACTGAAATATAGAGATCTTAAGTAATTAGTAATCTGAAGATGAAAACTATGAGATTTAAACACATTCCAAATTTTATTTTATATTCACTAATTCAACAGACAGCTCTGATGTTCAATTTGTTTTTGTTGAAAATGCGTTTGCAAAGGCAGGCCTTCACATTTCTTCCAAAGTAGATTGAGATCATGAAGCGCAAAATCCAGTACTCAAGCAATACATTTATACCTCTACACAATGCACACCATGCCTAAGAAGCCCTCCCCATTCCCCTCATTATCTCTGAGTCATACTATAAGCTAAGGGGTCGACTTGACAATTTCTTCAAGACAACAGATACCTTGTTTACTTGTAGCTCCGCCTTGAACCGATGTTCCTATCTTATTTATTTGTGGCCTTGCCTTGGGCGGATATTCCTGTTTTCCAAGAAGATTGTAGCAAGTCATCACATACTATTTAACTGAATATACTCGGGTTAATATACAACAAGAAGAACATCATAGTTTAATAATACACTAGATACTTTTATAAAAGAGTAACTTATTTATTTCCTTCAAAACCATTAATTAGCTACCTCTCACGGAATGAAATTTTTATTTGTCTTATCAGTAGAATTGAATAGCATATTCAGCTTCATGTAGTGGAATAAAGAAAGATGCAATATTTGACAGCAAACATGACTTTATGCTAGGCATGTTTTTAAAAATCTATGTAAGATTCACTTTATTTAGCTGATCAATACAGAAATTTGTTTCGTTCAATGGAAACAAAGTTAATAAAACTATGTAAAACATTCAGATAATTTTTATAACAAATTGAGAAAAGTGTGATCATTGCAAAAAGAAACTTGTAAGCAAAAACTGATCCAAGAGACTGAAGAAATATTTCAGTAGTGGATTATTTAATACAATGCAAGTTTCTGTTCTATCTGCTCAATATGCACGAAATTCCAGAGGTGGAAAGATTTCAAGGAGTAACTTATATATACCCTAGGAAGGGGAGAGGAAAGGAAGAAGGAAAGGAATTGTCACAGGTATGCAGATTAATATAGAAAACTCCAATTTCATGCAGATGTGAACAAAACATGCACATACTTGCTAAAGTTGACATTGTGGTTTTCCTGTTTTTGTTATTTGGACCTGACTGTGTGATCCACTTGAAAGTCTGGTGACAACTTTTAAACTTTGTTTTAAACATAGAGATACTTTAATTATATTGATTATATATAGGAAATAACTCAGTTTAACCATGAAAACACATTTTCAGAATTGTTATTGGCTACACAAGATTCAAGTAACCAATGTCTTCTTCCTCTTCCAAGAATTAATGATCACTTTCTTTGCTGAAAAGGTTTTAAAAAAAAACAGATTTTAATTATTTTGTATAAATCATTTGTTGCAATGAAACTTTACGATGTTAACTAATATTTTAGTCTTAAATTTAAAAAGGTGATACTTTTAAATTACTTCGATGGCTAACTGTTCTGAAGCAATAATTCATGAAAGCTTGCATCAGAATATTCCCTTTCATATTTTTAACTGCAACGCTATAAAATCGTATTTTTCGGAGTATAAGACACACTTTTTCAACCCCCAAAAGTGGGTGGAAATGTCTCTGCGTTTTAAACAGCGAATGCTGCCGAAGGCCTTTCCCCCCACCGGCTCCCACCCTTTCATCTCTGCCTCCTACCAATTTGCCTCTTTGCAGCAAACAGCGTATTTCGGTTTCAGCAGTCTGATTAGTACAAGCAGCTGATTGTTGGTTGGATCGGCCTCCAATGATCAGCTGTTTTAGACTTCAGGGATTGCCATTGCCTATTGCCGCCTCCATGCGCCCCATTTTTGGCCTCTGCACACCCCATTTTCGGCCTCCGCATGTCCCATTTTCAGCCCATTCCAATCCCCATTGCCAAGAACGGGTAGAAAATGGGGCACGCGAAGGCCAAAAACGGGGTGTGCAGAGGCTGAAAAGGGGATGCAGAGGCCGAAAATGGGGCATGCGGAGGCGGCAATAGGCAATAGCAATCCCTGCAGCCTGAAACAGCTGGTCGTCGGGAGGCCAATCCAACCTACAATAGCTACTTGTTCCAATCAGGCTGTGCTGAAACTGAAACTTGCTGTTTGCTGCAAGGAGGCAAATTGCTGGGAGGCAGAGACAGGCAGATTTTTTTTTTCTTGTTTTCCTCCCCAAAAGCTAGGTGCGTATTATACTTCCAAGTGTCTTATACTCCAAAACGTATGGTATATCTCATTCTTCATAAGCTACGTTACATTAGTATCTGTAGCATTCCTCACAAGATAGCTTGATTATGATAGCAATAGCACTTAGATTTATATACTCTCCATGGAACCCCATTCTGGGTTCTCATTTTACCGACCTTGGAAGGATAGAAGGTGATTTGAACTTGAGCCAGTCAGGATTGAACTGGCTGTGAGCAGAGTTAGCCTGCAACACTCTATCCTAATCCCTGTGCCACCACATCTCCTTAGTGTATGATTGGTGTACCTCAGTTGCTAGTCCTCTGGTGAATCAGATTTAAGACTTTGTAATGTGTGACTTAATTGAGTAGAAATTAAATTTAGATGTCATCATTTCAAAATGTTGTTATAAACATCTATCTCCACTAATATTCCATATTGGCCCAATTAGATGAATTAGAGCTTGGTTAAACAATGTAACCTCAAATTAGAAACCTCGCTTATGTTTTGCCATTAGAACCTGTTACAGAATAGTAGAGATGGGGCCATCAATGTATTTTTTTTCTGTGCTGAAACTCCCTTACTCTGTTAGAGCTTATATGCATTACTAGGGTCCATAGATGCAATGCAACTCTTCATTGTAGTCCTCCACTTAATTTAAAAAGAATATTTCCAGTAACTTATATAATGTACTATTTTATTAATACAGGTCCCATTCTCCACATGTAATAATATACAAGTATTCCTTGAGTTACAACAGTCATGGAGTCTGCCCATCACTATCAAAAGTCGAGATAAACATTAAATGAACCACATCATTAATCACCCCCCCCCCATCCCTATTCTTCCTATTGCATTTGTTAAATGAATGTGTGGGTCGTTAAGTAAAGCATGCAGCGACTCAGTGGAACAGACTGTGAGACATCTAGTACAGGCACAGACTACCTTCATTGAGCCTTCCAAGGCTTCTCACCTGAGATATCCCATGCTTTGCTTCCTGACCCTTGGGCATTCCTACCCCACTGTGTCACAATTGCACACTTATCTTTTGAAAATACTCAGAGCTCAGGAAGTTCAAGAGTAGAGAAGGCCACTTCATTGCTGTGGCGCAACTAATAAGAAATCCTGTCCATTTTGCTTTCCTGCTATGCTTTGCTTTTCCAGCTTTATGCCAGCATTACTAACCCCGGAGAAGGTGAGAAAGCAAAACTGCCAGTATTTTTTCTTGATTGTGCCACGTGGCCCAGCAATGGACTGGCTTTCCCAGTCTGACTTCCTGAACTCTGGATATCTGATATGATACTAGTCATTAAATGCCTTATCATACCTTGAGAACTGCCTATAAGTCTCTACTAGTACTGACCTTGGTGCTTAAAAGTATCCCTTTCTATGAATACACAAGGGGATCCAAAATTAGCTATGTGAGGTCCAAATAAGCACCTGGATTTGCCTAGTAATTTACATACAGATAGTCCCCAAATCACAACAATTCTTTTAACACTGTTTGAAGTTATAACAGTGCTGAAAAAAGTGACTTATGATCGGTCCTCCCATTTATAATTTTTGTAGTAACCTTACAGTCATTTGGTCAAAATTTAGGCACCTGTCAACCTGTATGGTGGTTGCAGTGTCCCGGGTTCATGGAATTGCCATTTGCGACCTTCCCTGCCAGCTTCTAGCAAGCAAAGTCAATGGGGAAAGCGGAATTCATTTAACAATCGGGAAACAACTGGCAAAAAATAAATAAATGTAAAATTGCATATGATTCAATAACTGCATCACTTAGTTCAATTAGACCAATTGTGATTGTAAGTTGAGAACTGCCTATATTTGCATTTGCTTTTGAATATAAATCTTCATTTTCAACTTGTTAGCCATTTGTTAGCCCTAGTTGACTTCAGATAAAAAAGTTGAAATTCTTTGTAAGAGTCTTTTTTAAAAAATATTTTCACTTCCTAAAATAAATCTGACACGGGCTTTATATTTGGTAATGGAATTGAATTGGGAGGAAGTTTTTTGGGGACCCTTCTATTCAGAAGCACGATGAATTACCCACCTGAAGTGATCTCCCTTTGGTCTCTATTGGTAGAGTGAATGCAGAGATAGCACACACAATGCAAACCAAGGCAAAAAGGCACAGTGCCCCCATGAAAGAAGCATTCATAAGTACCTACAATTAGATAATGTATTAGTGCCATGCTGTCGTGCAATTCTGACAATTCATCTGTAAATCCTTTCTGGCCTATTTATTTTATGGATTGAACTGTCTTTCAATAGAATTATCTTTCCAGACATGAACTGAACATATATGGAGGAAGCTAGCATGGAATTTCAATGCCAAACTATTCTTATAGACAAAACAGAGGTGGAGAGTTATCTATGCATTCAATTAATGAAAGTTTATTCATGAGGGATTGTGGAGAGAAGGAAACTCGCTATCATAATGTTGCAGATATACGTAGGAATAAATTATAGCTTTTTTAAAAAATTCATTTAGGAAAATACAAGACAATTGCTTTAATTTAAGTAAAATATTATATGATTCATTTCCTCCACACAAAGCTTTATGGGACTTACAAAGTAAAGTCTCTAGCTAAAGAAAGGAAAAGTTTCAGCATCCTTTTTCATTTCTTTTAAATGATACTGTACCTGGCTTTTAATTACGTTATAAGCTGCTTTAAGCATTGTGCTAGAGTAGAAATGGAGATTATACATTTTCAGAAAGTAATATTAAATTTATAATGGCCCTTTCATTTATCACAGCACAAGCTTTTGTGAACTATATCATACTGCATCATTTGAAATTATTAGAGTAATTCACTATCTTATGAATTCATTTATTTCTCTTATTAATTCAACAACCTATAGAAATTCATCACTTTTAGTTCTGTTGATTTCATTGGAAGAGTTAAAGGATTTCATGTTTCTCCACTAAAATAAAAATGAGCTAGAATCACTTTTCTATTAGTGAGTTAATATCAAATTCTTTATTATATAATAAAATATATAATGGTTTTTTAAATCAGCAAATGTAATTAATATTTTTTCCCTAACTTCTTGCAGCATAATTACTGAAGTCTCTTATTCTGTTGCATTCTGAATTATTGCTACGTTTATTCATATTGTGCCTTCTAAACTTCAATAAATGAATTGGTGCTGTTTTGAATTTTTCTTGTAATTAAGATTTTTAAGCAAACTTGTCCTTTCATTTTTAAATGTTTATCATCTTTTTCCTTTATTGTACCATAGCCAAAACAGGATTCTGCATTTTGAATACATTAGTATCAATTTAGCTTGCCTGATGTCCCTTTCCTCCAAACATTCTGAAAAGAAATAATTAATTTATAAAAAACACCCAAAATCTTACAAATCTTTAAACATCAATCAATTTATACAGTCTACTAAAAATATTTGGCTGGAATCTGTTCCTACCGCTATATATACAGTGAAATTCTTAAAAAATGGCTTACTTGTGCTATAAAAGGTGCTACCATAGCACCTATACGGCATAGCGAGCCACTGGTCCCTAATCCCATGGCTCTCATGGTGGTAGGATAAACCTGTAAGACAGTAGTGAAAATATGTGAGCATAATCTCTCTTTTGACAGAAAAAGTATTGGATGAAGCAGAGGGTAGTATAGCATCAAAGTATCTTAAAAAATAATACTGATTATTCCAAATATGAGGCCCTAAACCTTTTACAGAATTTAGGTTATTTTATGCCTAAAGATAATCCCAGAGTTTTGTTGAAATTAATTAGTTTCCTGGGACCAAAATATTTTATTTCCAATCCTCTAAATTCGATTCCAGTACAGTACTTGAGTACAAAACATTAGCCTTCATTTTTAAGAACAAATGAATGAAATTACTAATGTTTAGAGAGAGACTGAATTTAAAAAAAAAACTTAAAAAAAATCCAATATAGTAAAATGTTAAAAAATCATGCTTGAAAACAAGCATAAAACTCCTACTAAGTTATAGATGTTAACATATGGTTCCTGTCTATTCTGGCTTAGGTTGAAATGCCATATTATTTTATGTGGAATTAAATAATAAACATGGTCAGATTTCTGAGTAAGTTGGCCAAAGAGTACCCTGTTGAGTAGAAAAGTTAAAAAAAGAGCTTGTTCAGAAACATAATTTAGGTAGTTCTTCACTTTGCAATTCAAGAAATCAGAAGGACCTTACCTCTGCTGTGTAAATATAGATAGTATTGAAATTTGCAGCCACAAAAGCACGCAGCATAAAGAGGAAACCAATAAGACCAGTACTAGATAGAAAAATAAAGAGAAAAGTTATGAAGAAAATATAATAACAAAGCCCAATAGTTTATTGATGTGTTCCACTGATGTAACGTTGAATGTTTGAATGGTTACTGCAGGAAAAAGATGATATGTAATGCAAGGGGAACATGTTCCTATAAAAAATTAGTTCTGTAATATAAACTATTAATAGTATATATAATATAAATAAACTAACAAATAATAAACTATAATATTAAACAGAAAATTGCAAGTGGCCACTTAAAATCAATTACAGGTAAGTAACCAGTTCTTAACTGTTCTGAATTTCTGTCATTTAGTTTCGTTGTTGATCCCAAAATTTATATCCATGAGATAATGCTATATATTCTGTTTCTTCTCCGGTCATAGGTTTGGGATCATGTAGGAAGCACCTGTCGACTCATAAAATGACAGTACCATGAAAAGTCTCCGTATATTTTTTTGAGCAAGAAATTTTCTTTTGTAGACTCAATTTAATTTGACTTTTACAATGCTTCTCCACTAATTTACCTGAAAAACAAGTTTTTTTTTTAAAAAAAGATCCTGACATTCTTTCTAAAATTGTTCCTTGTTCAATTTTAATTTCCTATCAGCCAAATTCTAGTCAAATAGAATTATATGGGAGAAGATATTTTTCAACAGAAAATACTCTAATGCATCTGAATTATTTATACACCAATGTATCATTTCTATTCAATAATCCATTGTCTAAATGCTGTTACTTGATAATAAATCCCTGACCTTTCTCTTTGGAAGTAATAGTTGTTGTCATATATAATGACACTATGATTATATATGCCCAGCATGCTTAACTTGATTGGTGATTGATTAGTATATTTAACCATATCCTAAAAATATAAGAGGATATTCTCTTTCACCTTATGAAGAAGACAGAAAATTGTAAGACTTCTTTAATAAATTATATTTGCCTTTGAGAGCTTAAATATCAAGTTTCAAAGGCTTATAATCTTGGTTTTACTCAAAAACAGATTCTAATGAATTAATTGGAAGACTCCAACCAGTATAACAATAAAGATTTTAAAAAATCTCATATTGTACAAATTCAGCCCTACAACTTTGGCCTGCCTAAGTGTGTTGTATGATCACCCTGTTTGATGTGAAGGCCAACATAATTAAAGGGGAAAAGAAAAAATGATTTCAGTATTATTGTGTGCTCAGTCAAGCTTTTCTTGGGGTTCTTGATCAAATAGGTTTGCTGGTAAGTTTAATATGACATAAATCCCTCAGATTTATTTTTAGAACATGTTGGGAAATAATTTTAAAAAGCATATGTTAGTGCGTAGTAGCCACCTTAACAAAATTCATGCATTCCACACCAGGTTTGCCATTAGAATTAGTAACAGACAGCCTTTGAAATAATAATTATCTAAAGTGTCAGAAGGATAGCCACATGCATAATGGAAGATCTTTCAAGAACAGAGCAGATACGGACACCTAAAACAAGGCATTGCTAAATTTTTAAATGCATTGCTATATTTTTAGAGCAGAGTAAGTGTAAAGGCAAACTACTGGGCATTTGGTGCAAATCTGGGACATTTAACAAAATGGGATGAATACCTAAAATATCAGTGAGAAATTGTAAATATTTGGTAACGTTAATATTTAATTGGTTATGACCTTGCTCAACTTGTATCATCAAGAAGTATGAAATACGTGGGGGAGATGGGTGGTCTAGAAACATGAATTATAGATAAATAAATTATGATCAACTAGTAAATAATCAGTAAACTTATGCAGTCCCACACATCTGGAGAGCATTAGGCTGGGATATGCTGAGGGGAGCCTCATCTACAAGTGCAGGAAGGGTAAGTCATATTCTGTAATTTACTGAGAAGATATTAGACAAGATGGGCATTTTATGGCCCACAGGGCACATTCAAGCTTGTGGCTGGCTGGCTGGCTGGGGTTGGGGTGGCAGAGTGGCCATCCACAATGGTTCCAGTTTTTCATGTGGTCCCTTGAGAAAATTAATTATTTACCCAATCTGCATTATAATAAATAGAAGCCACGTGTTGACTGAGGACTGAACTTTAGCAGCTACCAATTCAATAGCCTTGGCAAAATTGCAGTTTTACACATACACGTGTATTTAAACACATGTCCAAGTCCTTAGGTTCATTGAAATATATTATTTGACTTCTCATAACATCAGCACATATATTGATGATTTCTATCAGATGCAAAGATCGGCTAACCATCATATTTATTTATTTTATTATTTATATACCACCCTTCTCCCGAAGGACGGTATACAAACCCCATTACAATGTACAAAAGTTAATATAATATGATAACACATAAAACCTATGAAAAATCAATACATTTCAGGCAGGAAATCTATCAATTCCTTTTTCTTTTGTTCACGGAGAGGGTCATTGTAAAATTATACAGTAGGGTAGGCATAAAATATGATAAAACCTTGGCAATTACTCTTTCCAGACTGGCATTCAAAAACATTATTGGCACCAACTCCCTTTATTGCTACAGGCTATACTAATGTGAAGATCAACATAATTATCCATTTACATAATGTCTGTTGTTTGGGGAAAACCCTCAGTTTATACTAAATCAAACATCTGCTTCTGTCAGTTGCTCTAACTGTTATGGATTGACAATCCAGATAGGAAAGAGAGAAACTTTACCAATGTTGGTGTAATCAACCAGAACTTTCCAGCAAATTTGCATCAGAGAGAAACAGACTAGTCCTTATTTATTTTAGAGATATAAAATTATGGTCACTACATTTACCCTACTACCATGTTCCTTTTCTTCTGTCATCAAACAGTTGATCACAGGGCATCTGAGAAGGGACCTTATATTTTGGATTTTGTCTTGGAGCTCCTGTGAAACTCACAAAGGTAGTCCTCTTTCCCTGGTGTTTTCTAGTATGTTTCCTCTGAACTTTGGGAATATCATAACTCATTATGTTTGTGTAGTCGCAATTTATTCCAAAAACTGAATACAGTTCTGCCTTCATCTTTTAGATATTCCCAAATGCATAATTCCTGCCTGTAATAAATGTTCTATTAAGCCAAACTATTTTAAATTTTAAGCACTCGATGAATCATCATGTCCATTTCCTGAAATATGGTTGACCATGCCAGATGCTAGAAGCTGCGGCAAACATTGGAATCCAAGCCATTTAATCATAATATGCTCCCACCCAAGATACTTACATTGTGGTGCATATATTGAGGAGAAGAAAGAAAACAGCAGTGCATCCCATTGTTATTGTCAAGCTCACTCGTCTTCCCAGGAAATTGATGCCAAGAATATTTAAGGGATTTACTATTTTTAAAAAAGGAAAAGAAGGAGAAAAAGATGTCACACAGTAAAATTAATTAACTGAATCATTACAGCATAATTATCACACATGCATACATACACATACACCCCTACTACCTCAGGAAAGTCTCTGTTGACAACTGTTTTCTTCATTGCTTCCTTATGATTACTTGAAAACTACAAATGGGGACTTTGTAACAGAACTTCCCATCAGCATCTTGAAAATGTGTGAACTTCAAGAGCTGAAATTAGTGAAATTAAGGGCTGTTACATTCCTAAATTAATTAATACATTAATGAAAGCAGCTGACAACAGCAGGTGAACTGTTTTTCATACAGAATTCCTAAATTTTCATTTGTGTATGTGCCTGTCTGAAACGCTCTCTGTGTATATGTGTGTATCTTCTTGTGAGAGGTAACTTCGGAGTCTCTCTCCCGTTCATGCTTATTTTAAATAAAGGCAGAAGGGGGGGGTGAAATTACATGCAATTTCTCCTACTGTGCTGATGAACATGATCTGATAATCAGATGGTGCAAAGGTATGGCAGAGACAAGGGCTCTGAAACTCCTCCTGAGTATGGCCTAGCTCTGCGTCTACAGCTGATCCTCCTCCTCTTGAACAAATCAGATCCTTCTCCAGTAATTCTGCACTGGCCAGGATGACACCATAATAAGCAAAAGAAATTCCAAGCCTGTCATAGAAAACAAAAGGGGTTAGCAATGGGGGGGAAATCATTTTTTAGAATATTCTCTAAAAATAATAAGTTCTTTATGGCAGCATTCAAATTAATTAACAGCACATCAATTGATTGATAAATACTATTAATTACCCATACAACTTCCAGTATGCAAGGATGAAGAAAACGTTTGCTACTGAATTAAGCAATTCAAATAATCCTTTTGTACACTTGGACTAAATAGTTCAACTTCTCATAATTTAAATTGATTCAAAATTTTGCACTGATCCTAATTCCAGAGTAGAAGAGCAATACAGTAATTGCAAATGTGTTACGTCTTCTTGCTTTTTGCCCACTTTAAGGTGTCAAGTGAATTAGGTACAGATCAAATTTTAACTGGCTAGAAGATCCAAATTACATATCTGCCTATGTTACATATCTGTGTATTTCTGCTTATAAGTCTACATTTTAAGATACAGAAGAAAAATCACAGCTAATGCTTGTATATTTTCTGGGTTTCAATTTTATTGCACAATCTGGAATATATGTTTCTATTGTCAAGAGGCATATGACTGTGACACTTTGCATATACTGAGTTTTATTCATTGATACTTTTCTAATTCCCTCAATTGCTTAAACAATGAAAAAACTCAATGCCTGACACTAACTCCAAGAACATCAAGAGATTTCATATAAATGCAGGACAAAAATCAAGTGAATATGTGCATTCATCCATATGTTTAGATAGTTCAGTACATTGTGTCAAATAAATTAAGATGGATGGACTATATCTTAGTTATAACATAAGTCTATAGTCACATAATTTTCTATTTTGCTTTTATTTTATTTTCAGATATTTTTTGTTCCATTCAGTCATGTACAATTATCAGACACTGCCTAAACAAATCCCGGCAGTTTTTTTGACAAGGTTTTTCAGAAGTGGTTTGTCATTGCCTCCTTCCTAGGGTTCAAAGAAAAGACTAGTCTGACGCCTTAACCACTGCACAAAACTATCTCTTTTGTTCAGATTTCATTTCCAAATTAGAAGAAAGAATAAAACAAAATATATTAATTGCATCTAAGCATGCATATGGAAGCTTTGTGATCTGGTGCTATTCAGATGTGCTTGGAGCAATAATCCCCCAAACTCCTGATCAGAATGCTATGAGTGTAAACAACAGCTAGTGCCAAATTTTGTTGATTAGAGTTTATATTTCAATGTGTCAAATGTATGGAACCATGAAGAATGCCTGGCTGGAGAAGGCCAATGCAGAACATCCTACACAGAATCGAATGAATGTAAGCTAAATTACTATAATAATTGCTTGGTATTCTGATTAGCTTCTGAATAGTAATTTTTATACTTAAGATAATTGGAGTTGGAAGCTATAAGAAATTTAAAGACAAAAGAAAACTAAATTTTCCCTTTAACATTTATTAATTTTTCTTTGTGCACTGCAGTTTGAAAGAAGAAAATCATATGAATTTACCATATAATCCATATTTGCAAAGATGTCCGTAAGTATTTGGGATCAAAGAGGTCTTTGAATCTACCTCGTTTTTCCTAGAAATACGTTAAAGGAACAGTCAGAAATACACTGAATATTTGTTGCTGAAGTGCTGAAGAGACACCTCAAGCTTTGAAACCCTTTGTGAATTACAGTTTAACTTTTGAGTTCAGTAACTCCTGGTAGCCCCAGAAAACATAGGCAAGATAAAATTTAGAAACATCTGGAAGGCCACATATTGGACACCCGGGAGTTAACTACAATGTTCATTTTGTTTCACGACAGATTGCATAATTCATATTACTATTGTATCATACATTGTGCCAACAATGGACTATAAGAAAAAAAGAATTGGACCAATAGTGGCTTCTTGTCTTTTGTAATGTCTAGTAAGTTAAATTCCATTGATATGAACAGATAGTTAAACATCATTATTGTACTTTATGGACTTTAACTACTTTATTTAAGGAAACGTTACCTTTTTAGGTGTTCAAGACTGCCGTCATAGTTTCACAGTGTTTCTCACTTTGGCAGTTTGAAAATGTGTGAACTATGCTGGCTAGGGAATTCTGGGAGTTAAAGGCTGCACGTCTTCAAACTGCCAAGATTGAGAAACACTGGTTTAATGGATGGGTAGTCAGCCGATGGATAGTTTAATAATGGGAGTCAGTTCTGCACCTCATGGTTTCAGGAAGGAGGTTAACAAAAATAGTGAAAAACTTACTTCAACAGTTTCTACCAACTTTCCTTCAGGGATAACAGAACGGTTCATTTTAGCAATCCATTTGAGAGTAGCAAGGGCCGCTTTATCATTTCCAGAAGATACATTATATCTAGCAGACTCTGGGATAAACTGCAAAATACAAATGAGTTAGATAAACAAGGACCAACATTTCCAGTGTACCATCAATCTTATAGTCTTATTGTAATAAAGGCTGGATTCGGTGCAATATCTCTTTTAGTATTATAGCATTCAGATCAATATGATGAGTCACTGCAGAGCAATTCATGCAGTGCTTTCTGTCCACCCAAGCCATTTTCAGAAAGTCTATCAGAAAGTAATAGAACGTACTAATCCACAAATTACAACTGTAGCTGCAAACAATTCCAATAAACCCAAAGATAAATGAATACTGGTGCTTATATATGCAATTACAAGTCTACACATTTATCTGAATAAAATGTGTGTCCAAACAGAATGGAAGCATAAATGTTTTGTATGTCTTAGCTCAAAGAATAATGTAAAATAGACTGTTTCTTAGCCAGAAATTTACTGCAACTAGCCAATGGGATACAATTGTGATTCTTGGCTTTGAAGCCTATATCTTGGTTCCTTGGTTCCCATCTAACTATAAGGGACCTTTCCCTCATTTGCAGGTTAAGTTGGTATCAGAGCAACCTTTGCAATACCTGTGAATTCCTGTATCACCCAATAATGGATTTAACTTTTCTTAAACTTCCAATGTTAAAATTTTAGGCAAATTCTTCTAGTCGCAGAAAATAAATAATTTTCTTGCTTAAATCAAATCATCAGGGTACTGCCTCAGCAATGAAATGTCCTCAAACATGCAAACAAACAACCCCTTGAAGCATTTATGGGAAAGATGGATCAAGGGTGTGGTGGAATGTGGCCAGGAAAATGGGAATATGCGGTCTGCCTTTTCTCTTAAGACCCAATACAGCAGGATGTATCAGTTATGAGATTGCCTAGACAGCAATTACTTGCCTCAGAATATTGGCCCACAATCCATTAAGAGGCTATGTTTGATTTGCAGTATGCATATAGGATTGAGATTACAACTGATTTTTGAATCATCCAATTTACAACAGTTAATCTGGTGTAGTGGTTAAGGCATCAGGTTAGAAACTGGGAAATTGTAAGTCCTAGTCCTGTCTTAGGGACAAAGGTGATCTTGGGCCAGTCACTTTTTCTCAGCCCTGGAAAACCACTGCCAAGAAAACTGTAAAGACTGATCCAGGCAACCACCAGGAGTCAAGGCTGATTTGAGGTTAGAAACAATTTATGGCAACATTTTTTGTTATAACAGTTGTCTTGAGTTCCACACAAGACAGCTTGGGAAACTTTGGAGCATTTCAAGGCTTTTGTTTACATAATTTATAATTAGTCTTCTGTCACCTCACAACTTGTTCTAGAAACATCTTTGGATTTTGAGAAAGCCCAGATATGTTTACTGGAAAACAATGATTAGAAATAGTTCTAGATAATTTCTTTTTTTTTTTTTAAGAATACACTTTTCTTTCTTTGTTATTTCTGACTGATGGTAATGCTAGGAATTTCATTTCTAACTTTTTATTAAAAACAAGATATTCCTACATTACTTCATCAGTTGATTGGAAAATTACTAAGAAAATTTCAATCAATCAAAAAATTTTTTTTCAAATGAAAGGATTGGGATATAAAATCTGCTTCTGTATCCAAATAAGTTTCACATATGAAGTTACCTCTGGTCTCTGTTTTATGATAGGTCCATCCTCTTTAAGAGATTCAAGCTAAGCATGTACAACATTGCTCTCTGTATCACAAACTAAAGTCTATTGAATTTGACAGATGAGTATGGTTGAGCATTTTGCATGGTATAAATTGATTAAAATGTTGATAATTAGCCAACATCAATGAATTTCTTTACAAACACATACATATAGACATACCTCTCTACCTAACTCTCTCTATATGCAAACCTAAGTTTTAAGTCTTTCAGACCTTAAATGCAAGGAGAAGTAGAATGCCTGGAATAGAAGCAATTCGGATCAGCCACCGCCACCCAAGAGTTGAGTTAATAACTGATGCCAATCCAATAATTAATAAGGAGCCTGACAACCAAAATACCTGTGAAATGGAAAAATAAAGGATAGATTAGGAGACAATGAGGTTCTCTCCATCTGTACATTCTTTCAACATTCACGTCTTTCTTCACATTGTGTTGCTGCATAAAACATGATTAAAATATTGAGGTAAGCATTCCCACATTTGATTTTTGGGATGCCAGTATAAATTTTGATAAAATAAGCAAAAAGCTTGAATTTTGAAGCTGTCAATCTTTCTCAGAATGTAATGTATAAATATTTCAACAGAGAATAAACTTTTGCAGCTGCAGAAATAAGAACAGAATGAACATTTCACAGACTGAAGTATAAATTTGTACAGAGCTAAGAACACATGGATTTTCCCAATTACATTTAACAAGTTTATTTAATGATAGTCCTAACTTCATCCCACTTGCTTGTGCTAAAATGAAATCAATAAATCAAGTATTCATCATAAGAAAAAATAATACTGAAAATAAGAGTAAACATTTCCAATTCCTTTGATTGGGATAGAAAAAACTGTGACAGGCATAATGGACTTTCAACAGAACTCTGAGCAGTATTAACAGCCACTTTGGAGAGTTCATGCTGTTCAAAAATAGGTGGTCTAAGTCTCGTGACATATAGCAGGTGGAGATGTCTGAGAAAGTTCTGTGGATCCCAGATTTTATTTATTTCAGACTGTGTATTCCATACAGGTAATCTTCAGCTTACAGCCACAATCAATTCAAAATGTCTGATGCTAAACAAGGCAGTTGTTAAGTCAGTTTTGCCACAGTTGTTAAATGAATCACTGCATTGTTAAGTGAATCATGAGATCACTGAACAAACCTGGCTTCCCACATTGATTTTGTTCATCAGAAGCTGACTGGGAAGGTCACAAATGGTAATCACATGACCCCAGGTAGTGCAATTGATATAAAAACATGTCAGTTGAAAGCCCCCAAATTTTGATCACATGACCATGAGGAAGTTGCAGTGGTGGCAAGTGTGGAAAATAGTCACAAGTCACTTTTTTCAGTGGCAACAGTCACTAAACAAATGGTTGTAAGTTGAGGACTACCTGCACTTTTCTATCTTGAAAAACTTTTAAGGCAGCTTAAGAAATCTGAAACCATTATAATTCAATAGTGACACCTCCCCCCCCCCTTCTAAAAATAACAAGAGCCGAGGTGGCGCCATGCAGTACTGCAGGCTACTTCTGCTGACTGCCAGCTGCCTGCAATTTGGCAACTCGAATCTCACCAGGCTCAAGGTTGACTCAACCTTCCATCCTTCCAAGGTGGGTAAAATGAGCCAGATTATTGGGGAAAATATGCCGACTCTGTAGAGATAGTTGTAAAGCACTGTGAAGTGGTACATAAGTCTAGGTGTTATTGCTATTTATTTTGAGTTGAGCTCCATCCCTCCATCCCATGTTGATTTTCTTGACACAAACTCTTTCTCTCTCATCTCTCTTCCTCCTTAGGAACTTTTATTTCTTCTACTTTGCTTCCACAAAATGAGATATATTCACACAATACTATACAATAGAGCATCATGAGTATCAGATATGGATGACTCTGTTTTAACTTGTCTTCAAGGAGCATTCAGAAGGGATTATCTAGGGCAGGGATCTCCAAACTTGGCAACTTTAAGACTTGTGGACTTCAAGCATGGGTGGCTGGGAAATTCTGGGAGTTGAAGTCCACAAGTCTTAAAGTTGCCAAGTTTGAAGACACCTGATCTAGAGAAAAAAGCATGCTGGTTTTGGAAGTGCCATTTACTTGAAGTTATCATCAGTTGAGGCCAGTTATACATCTCCCCCCTACAAATTCATCTTTCTTGGAAAACTGTTCAAGTTGTTAGCTATCCCTACAACATCTGGCCACAAATGCCACCATTGTAATTGTCCATTGGATGAAGAGGCACTTTATCTGTTCTGAATCTCTTATTATTCAGTTTCATTGGCTGACCATGACATCTTGGATATAAGAAAAATAAAAGAAAATTATCCACATATAATTGCACAGATCTTTGCTTCTTATTAACCTTTTTTCTTATTTAAAAACTCAAAATGTTTTAATCCTTCCTAATAAGATAATCATCCAGTCTTTTGAACAATATATTGCTCAAGAAGAATTAGTATCTGGGTGTCATGGTACAGAAAGACCTTTCCTGGTGATTGCCAGCTATACTCAGACCACGCAACCATAGATGTTTTCCCATATACTCTGTAAAAATACAGTTCAGGGTGATTCTTCTTTTGATTCAATCAAAAAACTTTAGCACATAAATGGGATCTTTATTTAACATAATTGTCAAAATGTTAAACATGTTGATAGTTGGCCTCCATATGGCATCTCTGAGAGCAGCTATGTTCACAAATTTCTCTGCAGTCACATTGATACTGTATTGACAAACCCAGAAGTATGGTTTGTTGGTATAAATAGTGATATATAGATATTGATACATAATACATTTCTTAGCAAATAGATTTCTGGCTTACCTGTGATAAAGGCAAAATATAACCACGGTATTTTGTAGGTAAAAATTCTGTTTTTATTATAAGCCTAAAAGAAATTAAGGAAAGAAGGTAAGAAAATTAAGGAAAGAGAAAGAAATGTATTAATTAGGTTCAAATACTTCCAGGTTGGTTTTAATGAGGGTTTGTTGAAGTAGCCATAATGGCTGGATTCACACAAAATACCCAATCAATCTAATTTCACCTTACCTCATCTCATCTGAACCAAACCAAACCAAACAACCCTTCACTGTTTTTTTTAATTGCAACATTCATCAATTCTAACTGAACTGTTTTACTTTAGGCTTAAACTTAGAACTTGATAGAAGAAGAAATATATCATAATTTGCCCTGGAAGATTATAGATGTTATATGTAATGTGCTGTTTGAACAAATCTCATAGTACTTCTGGACTTTTGATCCTATGGTAAAATATGCATGCATTAAAAACATTCGAATGTTCACAACATCACATGAGAATGCTGATGTTTGTCCTATTATTATTTCAGAGGTGGTATTCAGCAGGTTCTGACCAGTTCTGGAGAACCAGTTAGCGGAAATTTTGCATAGTTCGGAGAACCGGCAAATGCCACCTCTGACTGGCCCACCCCCATCTATCCTCTGCCTCCTGAATCCTAGCTGATCAGCTGAGTCTTCTTTTGTTGCCCTGCATAGGAGAACAGAGCTGGAAAGCAGGTTAGTGGGGTGGGGAGGGAATGGGGATTTTGCAGTATCCTTCCCCTGCCACACCCACCAAGCCACGTCCACAGAACCAGTAGTAAAAATTTTTGAATCCCACCACTGTATTGTTTGCATTATGACATTACCCTTGTGAATGACCTGCTACGCCACATCCTACGAGGGCTCGGAGAAAGACAAACCAGATGTACGAAGGAGAAAACGATGTCAACAAAGAGAAATAGGCTCCCCATGCAAAAGAGATGAATAAAACCTGGGAGACAATTCATAGACAGGAAGACATTGACTTCAAAGCAATATTCAGCACTGTAGGATATTTATCTCAGGTTTTCTTTGTAGATGAGTTCTGAATATTCCAGCTAGTAAAAAAAACCCTTTAATTAACCTTGCAATGTAATACATATTTCTTGAATGTGTGTCACTATATTGCATATAGCTTCCAAATAAAATGCATAAAATCTGATGTTCACCTACTTTAGTGAACTTAAGTTTAATGAAAATTAAATTGATAATTTATTATTATTTTTATCTTACCTTTATTATTTTTATAACTAACTCAAGATAATGAATATCCCCATGAGAGAGTGTAACTGACCCAAAGTCATCCAGCCAACTTTCATATGGCAAAGAAATGCATATAATCTAAAAGGTACAGCACTATCAACTTGGAGTTTGGAAAAAAAATAGAGATGGAAGAAAACAAAACAAGCGAAAGAAACAAGAATAAAAGCACAACTGCTGGAAGAGAAGGTGGGGGGGGGGAGGAAGGAAATAAATAAATGTTCCAACAGAATGAATGAGGACACAATGAAAAATAATATGGAAACTCTAAGGAACAAAGTGAAAGGAGTTAAGTTACAAAATGCCTCAGAAGTCTATGTAGTTTTGCTGACAGGAGATATAAAAAAGATATTTAATGGAATGATGAGGTTGTAGATAAGAAAATATACATATAAAAGAGTGCTTGCTCCAAATAATAAGAGAAAAATGATGAATGATGTATTTATAAAGAAATATTTGCGAATATTTCAAAAATAGTGAAAGAGAGCAAGAAGAAAGAGAAGGAGAGGGAGAGAGAGAGAATGCAGAAAGCTCCAAAGGAAAATAAATATGGATCATTGAAGCTTTTGTCCTTCACTTCAATAAGTGAACCTTTAAAGCATAAGATGGCATCATATTTACATTTGAAGTGTTTTCAGCACATCCACAGCTTCAGATGTCGATTTGTTGTATATATACAATATATGCACAAATAAATGTGTGTGTACATAAATGAGTGTAGCAAAAAATGTATGCATTTGAGTATGGTGAGGGGAACTATGGAGAAGCGAATGAATACTCCATTCAGCATAAAAGAACTTTGCTTCAGCATATAAAAAATATTCTTGCTTATGCTTTCTTCAGCACATAGGAAGCCATTGTAAGGGAAGGAACCCATCATATACAGTATGTATGCGTAAGGTTAAGAAAATAGAGAAGTGAAAAACGTAAAATCGAGCAAAACAGGAACACTGCTAGAACATATACTTTTATATTATTGGCCTATGATAAAAAGGACATTATATTTTGTAGCCAAAATTTGTAGCCAAATTTGAAAAACATTATAATGACTTATTTGTTATATGAGAAAGTATAAAAAGTGAAATAATCTAAGTTCGGCATCCTTCTCTGTGGAGTTCATCCAACAGCTGTTGATTTTCTACTTCAAGATTTTCTATATCAAGAAACAATTTTCTATATCAAGAAAAGAACCTTACAAGGTTAGTGCTGATACCATATCAGTAGAGCAATATGAAAACTTCCAGTAAAAACATATGAGTTGGACATCCTTGAAGAATGCGCTGCAGCAGAGAACAGTGACCAGAAGGTAAGTTCTGGCCCATGAAATCTTTCTGGAGAAAGGAGAGATTGTGAGATTAACCACATGCACTCTGAACTCCTAAATAAATTGCAGAACTGAGGTTTGTGCTGTTGGCTCATGAATGGAGAAGATGGAAGTCATTTAAGTTCATAGTCATAATAAAGCCTAAATGGACTAAAAGCTGAGCTAAAATTATTTTTAATCATTTCAGAAATTGCATTTTAATTGTTTTCTTAAATGTTAAGAATCTTTAAATCAACAAATTTTGTAACATTCATCGGGTGAATTTTGGAGAAAAATAACTTTTTTAAAAAATGAGGTAGGGGGAATAAACAGCAAAAGCATGATTAGAATCTTGATTTTATAAAGTTATAAATAGTTAAGAATCCAGAGGTAATTACTATTTGCAGCCTTATTATCTTTTACAAATCAATCAAGGCGGCAAACATAACCAACACAATCTCCTCAAATAATTTTGAAATTAATTATATGACACCTTCTGTTGCAAAAATACTGTTGTTCAGAAAGAAATTATAAGATAAAAATTGGACATTAGAGAGAAACAGAAAAAATTAAAGACTGTAAGAAAAAAGAACAATTAATTTTGACTCACTAATACAGAATGGATCAAAATATTTTAACTTTTGAAGAATATTTCTGAATAGGGGACTCAGAAGTTAATCTTAAAAGTTTCTGACATCCTATGTAAACTGGTTTTAAATGAGGATATAGAAGAGGAACAGCTTTTACTGGATAAGACTGAGACTGAACTGCCTGAAGTCTTAATTAAAAGGGAGACACAAATAAAAATCAATAAACTGGCTTGGATAATTTTCTTATTTTGTGTTTATTATTTGCTGAAATAATAAAGGATTATTTGAAGAGAGACAAAGAAAAAATGAACAAAAATCAGGTTCCAGATATTTAAAATGGTTAACAAACAAGATTGTTAAAATCAAAGGGAACGTTTATTTGATCAAATTTAAAATATATATGTTGTTGTTTCTGAAAGTCTTTAATGGACTTTTGTTGACCATGACCAAATGAAAAGGCAAATAATTTTTTATAAATAAGAGATAACTAGAATAGAATAGAATTCTTTATTGGCCAAGTGTGATTGAACACATAAGGAATTTGTCTTGGTGCAAATGCTCTCAGTATACCTAAAAGAAAAGATACATTTGTCAAGAATCATAAGGTACAACACTTAATGATAGTCATAGGGTACAATAAGCAATCAAATCATACTAGGAAACAGTCAATATAAATCATAAGGATACAAGCGACAAAGTTACAGTCATACATCACAAGTGGGAGGGGATGGCTGATAAGGAGTGATGAGAAGATTAATAGTAATAGTAGTGCAGACTTTGTAAATAGTTGGACAGCGTTGAGGGAATTATTTGTTAAGCAATTATTTGTTTGATTTTGGGGGGAAACTGTTCTTGTGTCTAGTTGTTCTGGTGTGCAGTACTCTACAGCATATATAGGAAGAAGATTTTCAGAGAAAGTATAAGTTACTGAAATTGTACTTGCTATGATGAATGGGGAAGTGATTTTTTCATACAGGTATTGTAGTTCTCAACTTACGGCCACAACTGAGCCTCAAATTTCTTTCGCCAAGAAAGATAGTTAAGTGAGTATTTTACAATCTTTTTTTGCCACAGTAATTAAGTTAGTAACACAATTGTCAAGTGAATCCGGTTTCCTTTTTGACTTTGCTTATCCAAAGGTCGCAAAAACTGACCACATGACCCTGGGACAGCTGCAACTATCAAAAATATGATCCAGTTGCCAAGAGTCCAAATTTTGATTACGTGGCCATGGAGATGCTGCAATGGTGATAAGTGTGAAAAAAGTCCTAAATCACTCTTCAGTGCCATTGTAACTTTGAACAGTCACTAACTGAGTGTTGTAAGTTGAGGACTAACCATATATTTTTGCTTTACTGTATCTTTTCCCTTTATTTGCTATCTTTTCATTTTTTTATACTTTTTCAGTTTGTGTTAGTTTTTTAATGTGTGTAACTGAACACGATAATAAAATTAGTATAAAAAATTAAGCGGAACAGTAAAAGAAAAACACTTACCTTACAACGACCAAATTTATCTGCTAGCATCCCAAATGTTACACTAGCCACCATGTAGCCAAAAAATACCATCTGAAAAAAAGTCATCATGTACAGTTCCAAGCAAGATCAGACAGTGATTTGATACACAAATGAATGAGAAACTAATATTAAAGCACATTTAGTTCTGTCTTCCAACATCTGAATCTCTATCTGTATCACCCCAAATTTTTATTTGGCCAACTATTAATGCTCTTAAAATAATATGGAAAATCAGCATGGGAGTCACCAGATTTCTACTGTTAGTGTCACTAAGACAAAGGAAATGATAGCTTCCAAATAGACAAGAAGGAACCTGATATAGTGCAGAGTCTTCTTAAATATCAAGAGCCCATCTTCAGACCCCCTTATCCAATTACTGATCCCTCAGTTCTCCACTGAAGTTGAAGTTTTCAGTTTCAGTAGCTGAAGGTCAGTTAAAGGCTCTCTTTACAGTTCAGTATATTCACTAATGAAAATTATTATAGCCATACAGTAATTTGAAAAGCAAGTCCAGGTGGCTATTTTAGAATGTATAAAAAGTGAAAGGAATGGAAAGAATCATCACAAATATTCTTAGCTAAGCAGATGAATATACATATATGACTATTTACTTGGTTTGGTTTGATTTTGGAGTCAAGGTTGTCCCAAGACATTTATGCTAAGACATCCATGACAGGTTCAAAGGATTTTTGGAATCTGGTTAAGAAAATTATATAAGCACAGAAAAAAATGGAATAATGATGAAACAAATAATGCTGATGTTTTAATGCAGAGGTGTTAAACTCAATTTTATTGAGGGCTGCATCAGGGTTGTGGTTGACCTTGGGGGGCCAGGAGGGCATGGCTGACTGGATGGGTGTGGCCAGTTTGCTCCCCAAACTGTTGTCATGTTTCCTTTTCTTATTGGGTAGACCAGGCCGACGCCACACTGGCCCGATATTTCCTCTTCACATTGGGCTGAAGCGACACGGGCAGACCAGGCCAAAGTGACATGGGCCGGCCCCTTACGTTTTCCAGGACAGCTCCGTGAGCTGGATCTGAGCACATCATGGGTCAGATCCAACCCACAGGCCTTGAGTTTGACACCTCTGTTTTAATGTGACCAGAATCATTTGACTGAGGAACATGATTTATCTTGTCTCATAATGGTCCCAATACCTTCTCCCCAATGTTAGTCCCATGATCATGTGACTGTAGAAATTCTACTCACTGTTGTCACTAAAGCCACTTGCCAATTTTTAAGCTGCCATTCACATCGGATGACAGGACCCACTACAGCAATCAGCATGATTTCCATGGCTTCTACCACCTTTGGGGATGAACATATGAAACAATATTTAAAATATATATCGTTTTCAACATACCCAAGACACAAAGAGGGAATTTTCAATTCTCATTCTAGTTCTCCTATGCCTGTTATAAACTCTATGCTATGATCGACTCTCCCGAGCAGAAAAAGACTCTATGAAGATAAACTGGATGGAGTGACTTAAATATGGTTTAATTAATTAAGATGGATTATTTTTTAAAGAAAATAATATATATATATATTGTTAGAAAGCTTTAAGTTAGTTTTGTATGTATAAAATAAGTATATGTGTATATGCAGTATGCAGGGTTTTTATAAGTAATCCTGAACAATATTTTAAAGTTGGCAAACATTTGAATAGATTTGAAAATATGAGAATGAATGATATATTATTCCCCAGGGGAAGCTGAGATGGTTAAAATGTTTCTTTTATCTAAATAAGAAATTATATTAAATGTTGTCTCTAGTTTGAAATTGTTTCCGGATTTTATGTTTGCAATGAGGAAAAAAATGAAACTTTGATTCTATTTTTGTAAATTAAACAGACATTGTTATAGAAATGGCTTGTGCATATTGCTATGTAAAGGCAAAAAGTTATAGTTGTAATGTTGTGACCTTTGGCTGTGCTAAAGAGAGTCTGAAGTTGATGCCTTTTTTCTTTTTTTCTCCCATTTCCCTTCCTCTTTTCCTACTTTTCCATGTTTTTTTCTTTGTATTTTATACTTTGATAAACTAACAGAAAAGTTTTAATTGGGAAAAAATCTCTATGTTATTTCAATATTCTGAAATGATGCTGTCTGCAGCTTCTGGTTTTCCTACAGTCCCAAACTCAGAGAGTGCTAGTGACCATAGAGATTAAACCAGGGGTGGGCTTCAAAAATTTCAGCAACCTGTTCTTTGTTCAGTTGCTGGGTGGAAATGGCCATGGTGGGTGTGGCCTAGTCAGCTTCCTGCACAATGGCGGGGGGAGGGGCATTTTCACCTTCCCAGGCTCTGAGGCTTTCCTCGAGCCTCTGGGATGGTGAAAACTGCCTCCCCTGGGCTCTGGAGGCCCTCCAGAGGCTGGAAGCGGACCTGTTTCCAGACTCCCGGGAGGCCCATTTCTCCCCCTCCCAGAGCCTCCGAATGGGCCCTGCACTTACTTCGCATCTAAAATGGGCCACGTGGAGATTCCTGAGAGGGAGGGGAGGAGAGGGGTGGGTGGGGTCAGTCATGGATGGGATTTGGTGGTTTGCCGAACCAGTCATAACATTAGCAATGGGTTCACCCAAACCTGGGAGAACCCATAGCAGCCCACCCCTGGATTAAATATATTTAAAATAAATAAATAAATACTCCAATCCTTAACCATGTCTCTATCTTCAATCCCTGCCCTTCAACCTCCTTGTTACAGCTGCCAGATGGATCCCCATACTTCCTTGTTGGATACGTCAGAACCACATTGTTACACATTAGAATACTGCCTGAACATTAGCTAGCACTTAGCATAACTCGGAAGAAGCCTAGACTTTTAGAGGGCAGAGGAGATGCAAAAGGGTGAAAATTGAGAGCTTTTCTGCAAATAACTTTCCAACTCATACTTCAGAATGTCCCAGAATATCCCTAAAGGAAGTGTTAAGAAGACAGAAGAGCAGCCAATGTGTTTGGAAGTGTTAATACAATAAATTTCATCAAAACATAGTACTATGCTGAAATGTTCTGCATCTTAAAATCATGTCTGTGAAGATTCTCAGTCATCCAGGACCAGGTCATAGCTGTCTCAAAGGTGCTTTTTTTTCTCAAAAGGCAACTGGATTGTTTTTTTTTCCTTAAGGAAAAAGAAGAAAACATTTTGTTTTTCATCCAGGAAGCTTCATCAGTCCCCCATCATCAGAACCACAGGTGATATTCAGCAGGTTCTGACCAGTTCTGGAGAACCGGTAGTAGACATTTTGAGTAGTTCAGAGAACTGGCAAATACCGCCTCTGACTGGCCCCGCCCCCATCTATTCTCTGCCTCCTGAGTCCCAACTATTCAGCTGGGTCTTCTTTTGTTGCCCTGCACAGGAGAATGGAGCTGGAAAACAGGTTAGTGGGATGGGGAGGGAATGGAGATTTTGCAGTATCCTTCCCCTGCCACACTCACCAAGCCACACCCAACAAGCTATGTCACTCCCACCAAGCCACTCCCATAGAACCGGTAGTAAAAAATTTGAATCCCACCACTGATCAGAACTGATGAAGCTTCTTGGGTGAGAAGCAAAACATTTTCTACTTCTTCCTCAAGGAAAAATCAGCCTTTTGAAGAAAAAAGCAACTTTGAGATCTTTCAATCATCTTCACACCACATGGTGCAAAAGGGATATTCCAAAGTGTGGAAGGCTGTATGAATGTCTCCACCTTCACCATAGAAATCTCTCCAGCCTGCCCATCCCCTCCAAGGTTTTTAGGTCTCCATTAAATCTCAGATGCAATTCCTACATAACTTTTCCTAATCCAGAATTGTGAGCAACAAATGATGTGGGAAAGACTGTAATAAAAGAAAAGAGCAACAAATTCTCTGGTATCATAGTACAATACCATGGAATTTGAAAGAAATTCAAATGCTTCTCAGCAACCAATAAAACTGAGGCCACTTCTGCAAAGGAGAAAAGTTTTAGGAAATGATGATAAATTTCAGTGCAATATTAATAAAAATAACTTACACCAGTGCTACCCATGATCATAAAGAGTGCAATGTGGAATCTTCCAAAACCAATTGTTTCCACAGCTTCTTCTACTGTAAAGGTCTTTTGCTCTATATTTAATAGAATGTTAATAGTTATAATAAATAGAATAAATTAGCATTTATTCATTATTCTTAAACATAGAAAACATTACAAAAACACAGGAGGAGAAGAATACAGGTTTCCCTGAAATATGCACTAATATGCACATATAAAAATAATTAATTTCACTATTATCTACAAGTCTAAAATTAGATGTCCTGTTTACCTGATCTCTATCAGCACTCCAAAACCTATCAATGGACATTTGCAAGGCCTGTTGCCTTCCTTCTAAACTATTTATTTACTAAATTGGATTTATTATGGACAAAAGAAGAATCTTATGTAAAGATGGTTGAAACAGAAGATGATTTTAAATAGAGAATTATGAGAGGGACAAAAGACCATCCATCAATAAGATGTGAAAAATTTGGGTAAGTCACATTTTGTCCATAAGTGTCAGGAATACATTATATACTTATAACCCAAAACTGCTCCATATGCATAAAGTATGCCTACATTTTGTTGGCAATTTCACAACTTTTCAGTTGAGGACAGAGAGAATTTACAGAGCTTTCAAAAGTTGTAATTCTGTAAAGAATTATTAAGTCTTTGAGGGAATTTTGAGTCAAGAACTCACAACTGAGAGAGAAGATAAAACACCAAACTAGATTACCTTTCTTTGCCTCCTGTTCCTGAGTTCCCATTTCCTCAACTGTCACAGCATTTGTTCCTTGTTGCTGTTTGACTGACATCTTTCAATTTGCATTAATTTACTTGGAGGTTTTGTATGTAGAAACTCTTAATTCAGTTCAAAACTACATTGAAGATATAAAGGAATCTTCTTAAAGTTGTGGGCTCAGATAATGGTAAATTAAGAAAAAATGCTACATACAGTACTTTGTTCCCTGAGATTATTTTGCACCTGAATTTCTCCTGGTCACTTATTTTTCATCTGCTACTATTGGAAAAGAATAACTTAAAAAAAAGACCCTCAAAACCCAGATCCCAAATGTCCCCCATCTCTGATATAAAAGACCATTTCTTTAACGGCTACTCCTTGGTTGAAGAACAGAATCAACTGATCAATACTAAGCTTGGTTTAAACTGGACACTGCTTTGTAAATTATGCCTACTTCATTCAATCCAGTTTTAAATCTAAGTAAATACTCCCCTGGCTTTATACAAACCAAACTGTAAATTCTATAAAATGGCTAGTCCTAATTTCAGATGGCAATAGTTTGATAATGAATGCTAATAGCAAAATAATTAATTACTGAAGGGATGGATAATTACAACAGTATGAGAGAACACTGCAATACTTAGCAAATGTATGAATTCCTTAGTGGCCAGAATTACCATGCTGGGTAATCCTTTATCTTAATACAGAGGAACACTTGGGTTCGGCAGGAATTAGTCGCAGAAAAATGTGCATACATTTACAACTTTATTACATTTTTATTTATTACATCATCCCACTTGATCTCTACCGCTAAAGAGATCAAGAGATGAAACCCCTAGTGTATTCAATAAGGTCTGCGGCTGATTTGTATTTCCAGACCAATTCTTTTTCACAATCTGACATTACATCCCCTTCCCTAACCTTCTGCCCTTCAGGTCATAGTTGCAAGTGATGAGAGTTGTAACCAAACACACTTGGAGAACATTGGGTTGTCACTGCACTAATACCATAAAAATCATTACTAAATGCAGTTAAGTAAATTAAGTTCTTATAACGAAGGGAAAAAATTAGAGAAGTAACTTGTTTCATACCTCCACAGTGAATATTTTTCTTACCTTTTGTCAAACAATTAGTTAAGTCTTGCTCTCTCCTTGTTTTTTCAAATATGTAGCTCTCCTTTGCTTGCTATAATCATGCAATATACGTGGGCTTACCACTTTCCTTCATGGCTGAAGGTGTACAGTTCCCATTATAACATTTTTGCCTCTTCAGATTTCAGGTTTAAGACCTTCCTAGTAATTATTTCTCTCTGCTTAGAGAGCAGGTGGTCAAACCAGGAATTTCTTAACAAGTGTGTAATTGTATGCTCTTTTGCTGTTGGTTTACTATTTTTTTTAAAGCAAGACACAGGATTTCTCTGTCAGTCCCATATGTCACTGCTGCCCTTGCATTCTCACAAAGGTTGGCTCTGTTATTTCAGTGATTGATTAAAAGAAGCCAGAGATAGAAGCAGGGTCTAATTGCAATAATGCAAATCACACATATATCTTGCACTGACTGTCTGTTACTAGTCTGAATTCAGCAAATCTTTTAAGAAGGGAACTGGTTGGAAAGTAACATGGATGAATCTGTCTATCTGTTTCTCTCCATTTCTTATTTTTGTGAAATCTTTCATGTATATTTATTTTGAGTTCCTTGGTTTTACTGATCTGTTAACCTTGTTGCTATGTTTCCTTAAAGATGACCTAAAATTAGAATGCATTTGTGTGCTTATTTTCCAAAGCATACATGCTTTTTCTGTCAGCCCTCCTGGGTAGATAAAACAGAAAGCTGACTCCACAGGATGACTAGAAATATAGACATCCTGTGGATAGGTCCCTGCATTTTGTTTAACAGATAACAGATAATCAGAGTTGGAAGGGACCTTGTAGGTCATCTAGTCCAACCCACCGCCCAAGCAGGAGACCCTACCATTTCTGACAAATGGCAGTCCAATCTCTTCTTGAAAGTCTCAAGTGATGGCACTCTCACAACTTCCAAGGGCAAGCTGTTCCATTGGTTGATTGTTCTCACTGTCAGAAAGTTTCTCCTTATTTCCAGGTTAAATCTCTCCTTGTTCAGTTTCCAACCATTATTCCTTGTCTGGCCTACAGGCGCTTTAGAAAATAGCTTGACCCCTTCCTCCCTGTGGCAGCCCCTCAAATATTGGAAGACTGCTATCATGTCTCCTCTGGTCCTTCTCTTTACAATTTCTCAAGAACTGAGTTCAGTACATTCTCAAAAACTTGGCACTGCTGATTTAAAGTCTTACCTCAAATTTCTGCACATGCCCTGCAAAAAAAAAAAATTCCAATGAGACCAGCCCAGAAAGCATAGCAGTTGTCCAAGTACACATTTATAAAGATGTCCTAGGAAAGCCCTTGAAGCATTTGTGCAAGCCTTTCAGAGAGGATGTGTCTGCCACAGTTCTTCAGGAATATTAGTGCACTTCACAACATGCCCTTTCAGAAGCTTCATAAAGGTGTAGTAGGTATGCATGTGTAAAGAACATTGTCAAATTTGGAAAACTGCAAAAACTGAAGGTTAGGAGTCTATCAATGCAGAGCAGCAAATTTAAATACATAGCATAATTTTAATACATGTTCAACTCCATTGATAAGTTGGACAAACCTATACATTTAATTGAACAGGACAACAATTAAGAATAGCAAATTGCTGTACAATATCATTTCTTCTTTTTGAGCATATAGGAAGAGCAGAGGATGGAATGAGAGATTAAAATGAATGTTTAGCAATAGGAAAAGTCTTTTGGCTGCCAAGATCAGGAGCACATATTGAGAAGGTTTAATGATACTGAGAAGAGTGGAAAAAATCTGTCTGGCCCTTTCACAGGACATTTTATTTTATTTTACTAATTACCATCTTTATATGGTGGGCCATCTCACAAAATATGACTCAGGGTAATGAACAACTGCATGAATTATAAAATGAAGTGGCCACCTCAAGAAGCAGATTTGGGCCTGGGAATGGTTTCTCATTTTCCTCTTGAGCCTGTAGATAGTTTTTATCCCTTTCAGAGACCAGGCTGTGGTATGGGCTCAGAGCATCCTTAGTTAGTTTGCTGCCATCCATGCTGAAAAGTCAGCTGATAAATTGGGATAAATCAGCTGGTTTCTGGTACCATCCTTTCTTTTCTATCAGGCCAGTTCTGGCTAGAGATTTAAATTTAGAACCAGAGATTTAGGAATATATTCTGTTGATCAACGGATAAGAATTAAAATGGTTGGATCCTGCTTCTGATATATATTTAGCTGTACTGGAAAAAAAAACCTAGCAACCCGAATATAACCCGTAGACTATTTGAAAGGATAAAAGAAACCCTTTCTTTCAGAAATACATAAACATATTCAGTTTCAGATAATCTCCTTTCCACTTAAATTCTGATCACTTGGAAAGAAGCCATTGCAACAATATCCCACATTGCTGAGAAAATGGGAGTAGGGAGAAAATCTTGAGCAGCCACATCTGAAAATCTCTGAAAACAGTGAAATCACATACAAAACTAGAATTACATCAAGAATGCTTGTCTTTTGTTTCGAGCATGTTGTATTTGTCCTATAAAATTCAGAGTTGATTGAAATGGATGGAAATACTTCAATGGAGTGTAATGATTGGACATGATGTTATATTTGTCATAATCGCGCTCCCGATGTTTGCAAGCGGTAGCGCGCTCCGACCCTCCATACCCATCCTGCAGCCCTGGTTGTCCGGATTCTCAGGCCCTGAATACCCGGCTGTTGTTGTGCAATGCCAGGTCCGTGGTTAATAAGGCTCCCCTGATCCATGATTTGGTTCAGGAGGAGGCCGCGGACCTGGTAGGTGTCACCGAAACCTGGTTGGGCCCAGAGGGCGGTGTTCCTCTGGTTGAGATGTGCCCACCAGGTTTCCTTGCATTTCACCAGCCTAGGGTTCAGGGAAGGGGTGGAGGGGTGGCGGTGCTTATAAAGGAAGCCCTTCATCCTAGGGAGGCCACTGTTCCTCAGACGGCTGGCTGTGAATCTCTATTTGTGAAGTGGGGGCAAGGGGTTCAGATGGGTCTTTTGATGGCGTACCTGGCTCCCTGCCACGTCTCATCGGCGCTGCCCGGACTCCTCGAGGTGATAGCCGGGCTGGCGGTTGAGACCCCCAGGCTTTTGGTCATGGGGGATTTCAACCTGCCATCGTCCGGTGAAACCTCAGGGTTAGTTCGGGAGTTCTTGGCTTCCATGACGGCCATGGACCTGACCCAGTTAGTTTCCGCCCCCACTCACATTGGAGGACACATGCTGGACCTGATTTTTGTCTCTGGGCAGTGGTTGAATGACTGTAATTTTGGGGAGTTAGTTATCACACCCTTGTCATGGACAGATCATTCCCTCCTCAGGTTGGACTTCCATTCCGCCACCCCCCACCGCAGGGAGGCGGAACCACTTAGATTGTTCCGCCCCAGGCGCCTGATGGACCCGGAGCGGTTCCAGAGGGAGCTTGGGCCATTTCCTGAGTCTCTGGCTCACAGCTCGCCTGGAGACCTGGTGGCCACCTGGGATGGGTCAGTTGCCAGGGCTCTAGATCGAGTTGTGCCCATGCGACCTCTGACCCGGCACAGATCCCATTTGGCTCCGTGGTATACGGAGGAGCTACGGGAGATGAAGTACCGGAAAAGACGTCTAGAGGGCATTTGGAGGGCGAGCCGTTCTGAGTCTGACCGAACACAGGTGAGATCTCATATTAAGACTTACCTTGTGGCGATAGGGGCGGCGAAGTCTTCGTATTTCTCCACCCTTATTGCGTCAGCAGAAAATCGGCCTGCCGCCCTGTTTAGAGTGACCCGCTCTCTACTTGAACCGAGAGCGCGGGATGACCTCTTGCAGGGTAGGGCAGAGGAGTTTTCCCGATTTCTGCATGATAAAATCGCTCAGATTCGGGAGGGGCTCGACTCCAATTGGGTGGTCCCGGGGGAGGTGTCCGGGGCAGGTCTTGTGAGTGTTATCTGGGAGGAGTTCGATCCTGTGACCGCCGAGGGTGTGGACAGGCTGCTGGGGGGGCTGAATGCCACCACCTGTTTATTGGACCCGTGCCCTTCCTGGCTGGTTTCGGCCACCAAGGAGACGACACGAGGCTGGCTCCAGGGGATTGTCAACGCTTCTTTGAGGGAGGGAGTGCTCCCTGCCGCCCTGAAGGCGGCAGTGGAGCGCCCCCTTCTCAAGAAGCCTTCCCTGGACCCAGCTATTTTAAACAACTATCGTCCGGTCTCCAACCTTCCCTTCGTGGCGAAGGTTGTTGAGAGTGTGGTGGCGCGTCAGCCTCCCCAGTACCTGGAGGAAGCTACTTACCTCGATCCGTCCCAATTGGGCTTCAGGCCTGGACATAGCACTGAGACGGCATTGGTCGCGTTGGTCGATGATCTCTGGAGGGCTCGTGACAGAGGGTTCTCCTCTGTCCTAGTCCTATTAGACCTCTCGGCGGCTTTCGATACTATCGACCATAGTATCTTGTTGCGACGGTTGGGGGGGTTGGGGATTGGTGGAACCGTCCTTCGATGGTTCTCCTCCTTCCTCTCCGACCGTTCGCAATTTGTGTTGGCGGGGGGGGAGAGGTCCACCTCCAGGCCCCTGCTTTGTGGGGTGCCCCAGGGGTCGGTCCTCTCTCCCCTCTTGTTCAACATTTATATGAAGCCGCTGGGCGAGATCATCCGTGGTCTTGGAGTAGGGTGTCATCTATATGCGGATGACACCCAGTTGTACATCTCTACTCCAGACCACCCCAACGATGCTGTGGGGGCTATGTCCAAGTGCTTGGAGGCCGTGCGGGATTGGATGGGCGGGAACAGGCTTCGGCTCAACCCATCCAAGACCGAGTGGCTGTGGTTTCCGGCGCCCCGATATAGCCAGCTGACACCTTCGCTGGCTATCGGGGGGGAAGTTTTGCCCCCCGCAGAGAGGGCTCGCAGTCTGGGTGTCCTCCTGGATGTACGGCTGTCAGTTGAACATCACATTGCAGCCGTCTCCAGGGGGGCGTTTCACCAGATCCATCGGATCTACCGGTTGCGGCCCTTCCTGGATCGGGACGCCTTGCGCACGGTCACTCAGGCCCTTGTCACCTCTCGCCTGGACTATTGTAATGCCCTCTACATGGGGCTCCCCGCGGGGAGCATCCGGAGACTCCAGCTGGTGCAAAATGCAGCCGCGCGGGTGATCATGGGGGCGTCGCGTAGCGCCCATGTGACGCCTCTCCTGCGCGAGCTGCATTGGTTGCCGGTGGCTCTCTGGGTTCGCTTTAAGGTTCTAGTTTTGACCTTTAGGGCGACCCATGGCATGGGACCAGGTTACCTCCAGGACCACATTCTGCCAGTGATCTCCAACAGGCCGGTGCGTTCCCACAGAGAGGGTCTGCTCCGGGTGCCGTCGGCCGCTATGTGTCGTCTGGCAGCGCCGAGGGGTAGAGCCTTCTCTGTGGGTGCCCCCGCCCTCTGGAATACTCTGCCACTGGAGCTCCATACCGGCATGGACCTGAGGGCCTTCAGGCGTGCGTTGAAGACCTGGCTCTTTGAGCAGGCCGGCCTGGGCTGAGATAATGGTTTTAATTTGGTCTCCATATTTAATTTTAAATTGGGGTTTTAAGGGGGGGGTCTTTTTAGTCTCAGTAATCAGCCAATTAATTTAATATTTTTTTAATTTTTGTATACTTGTGGGTTTTAGATGGGCTGTACACCGCCCTGAGTCCCTTGGGAGAAGGGCGGTATATAAATTTAAATAATAAATAAATAAAATAAATAAATAAATAAATAAGACTGTCATGTAAAGTAGGACTCTCACAATCAGTTTACAGATGGTCAATACAATTCCTTGTCCAGGTCTAACATCAGGAGTAATACATAAGATACATACAAGAGAGCACTGCCCTCTGAGTGAAATCAATCAGGCATTGTCAAGGTGCTGCAAATACATGTTCATCTTTGTGTATGAATGAAGGCATCCTTTGCAGGCATTTTGCAGTATGTTTGTGTTGAGTTCGTCCCTGGGCTATTTCAAGCATTGTCCTTCCAGTCTGATGAAAAAGAAAGTACTATTGCATACTTGCTTCCCACAAAAGAAATAAGCTGTAATGATATTGCTTGAATGGAAAGTTGGATTTTATAGTTATCTTAGTTACAAGGTAGCTAAAAGGTGTGCTTAAGTGACCTGTCTTCCATTGAAGAACAACATTTTCCTGGCTTCTCAAATTTCCAATTACATTCTGCTGTGGATACTCTCTGTCCAATTAGTGATGGTTATTTGGTAATAACCTTATTATCGCCAGTGGAAATTGGCATAAATGGAAATGGATTCCATGATAATAGTGCAGAAAAAAGCCTGCTTAAGATGATGTTAGATCAGTGGTTGCCAACGAGTGGGCCGGGGATAAAGAATGATCAATCGGTAGGAAATCGGGATGGAGAATTTTCCAGCAGACTTTTTGGGGGATTTTCCCAGAGTCTCTGGTCCGCGAGATTTAAAATTATGAGTTTGGTGGTCTCTGAGGTCCAAAAGGTTGGCGACTCCTGTGTTAGATGGCTCTTGGTATATTTAGCAAGGCACTCGTTAATTCAGTGACTTATCCCATTTTAATGTGTGAAGGTCTTCTGAAAGGCATCCTGATCCAAAATTGCTTAGTCTTTTGTAAGGCATAAACCAAATTTTGAACTCAGCTTGGTATCCAAGTTGTAACTTTAAAAGAAAAAGAGATGTAACATGTGCACGACAAGGTGCCCTGCTCAATAATTTGGCACCTACATTCTGCACAGCAACAGCTTCTGGTCCTGGTTCAAAGAGGAACCCCACATAGAGCAGATTAACCTAAATGTGAAGCTACCAGCATGTGAATAAGTATAGCTATGATAACATCTAGGAAAGAGTGCCGTTGGTATACCAACCAAAGGTGGCAATTGACACGCATACTCCTTGGGAGGTACTCAGATGTCTAATGGCAAGTATTATTTTTAAAACTTCAAATTACTACTGTGCATTACAAATAAGAGTATCCCCTTTTATGTTAGCCCTATAAGGTGGACCACAGTAAGAAACCAATACCATATAGGTCTAAAACTATTTTTATGAGAATAGCTATAATAACAGGCTTCTGCAAGTCAGAATTTGTTTCCCTCTTCTTATATTTGTGTGAATTGAGGAGTCTATCTGAGACATTTTCTGAAGTTTGTTTCTTGGAATCAACTTAAGCCACATTTGGAACATGCCCTTGATAAAAGATCTTCTCACTATCCTTCAAGACTGTTCTTTGTGCCCTCTTCAATTTAGAATAGCTAAATTTTCCTGTTTCTGAATTCTAGAAATAAGTTGTTCTCCATTGTGATGGGATTTGATCTCAGTTTATTGGCCTTCATCCATCCATTTATCATACTGTCCTGACACTAGTTTGTTCTCTCTCTCTCTCTCTCTCTCTGTGTGTGTGTGTGTGTGTGTGTGTGTGTGTCTGTGTGCGCACGCCTTTCCTAATTTAGATGTTAGGATGTAGAAGTTTTATTTTATTTTCTAAAGCACCTGTAAATCAGACAAGGAATAATGGATGGAAACTGAACAAGGAGAAATTTAACCTGGAAATGAGAAATTTTCTGACAGTGAGAACAATCAACCAATGGAACAGCTTGCCCTCAGAAGTTGTGGGAGCATCATCACTTGAGACTTTCAAGAAGAGATTGGACTGCCATTTGTCAGAAATGATGTAGCGTCTCCTGCTTGGGTGGGAGGTTGGACTAGATGACCTACAAGGTCCCTTCTAACTCTGTTAATCTAATCTAATCTAATTTAATTTAATTTAATCTAATCTAAGTGAGTAATATCTGGATACCAGTGACACCAAACTCCTGATGATCTCCTGTAACAATTTCACATAGTTAAACAGCATTAGTGATAAAGCTTCATGGTACTCCCAAGTTTTTAGGATATAGAGGCAAAGTGATAAATACAATTTTCTATGACTGTCCCCAAAAGAAGGAAGTAGAACTATTCTAACCTAATGTGCCCAATTTCCAAACGATCCAAAGGTATACTATGGTTAACTGTATCAAAGGCTATTGAGAAAGTGCATTCCTTTTCTTCTTGTTGAACATTATCTACTAGAGCAGAGGTCTTCAAACTTGGCAACTTTAAGACTTGGTCAACCATGGCTGACTGAGGAATTCTGGGAGTTGAAATCCACAAGTCTTAAAGTTGCCAAGTTTGGAGATCTCTGGAATAGAGTGACTATGATTTATTTTGCCTCCAAACCAGTCTTGAATCTAAACTGAAAAAGGTTGAGATAGTTGATGGACCCCAATAATGTATGATATTACAGACAAACAATCCTCTTAAGTACCTTGTCCCCAAAGGGGGTATTTGTAAGTGGGCCCAGAGAGGATTTCTTCAGGATTGGTTGATACTGGCTCCTTTAGGTCAGGAATACTCTGGCATATCCAAGTTCTGATGAAAATTCATTTATCAATTCTTGAACCATTAGTCAATCCCCATTGACAAATTCATATAATTCATTTTATTTTATTCATATAATAAAATAGGTGGGGATCAATAGAGAAGGTGGCATGCATAGGAAATCCCCAGGCATCATATTAAAAGTTACAGTGTGGTCCACCTAGAGTAATCCTTTGTCTTGTTTCTTGGTAATTTACAACCCCAGTTGCTGTGGGAAGGTTCTGAGTAATGGGATGTTTAAAGCATCAGCATCTTTTTTTCCCACCACTTATTTATTGAATATTACAGATTGTGTCACCTTAGAAAAATTGGGGGGGGGGGGGGAAACATTTGACTTATTTTTAAACCATGTACATCCCTGGCCTGCAATGTGCAGAATATGTAAGGAAGCATACAGGTCTGTAAGGGGGTGTGCATAAGCGCACCAGCATGCCTACCGTCCCTGTCCTACTGTTCCCATTTATTCAAACTCTTTTATTATATATATACTTATACCCATTTATACTTATATTTTTTTAAGTTATGTTCATACTTATACTTGTTTTCTCACACATGCTTGATAAACTAAACTACTGTAAATAAAAATGGTCTTAAGATGTAATGACTAACAATCTCAGCTTGTTTTTAGTGGTCAGCTATTTGGAATAGACCAGAATAGGAAACTGGCTCCATTGGAAAACTAGGATTTTATTGACATAGGCTATGATAACAGATTCTTACAGGCCTAACTGTGCTTAACTATACTTCACCTCCCTTTCTTATTCTCTAGTAACTCAGAGAGGAGCCTGCCAGAGATTCCTATGAATGTTATCTTGTTTCTGAGGACTTAAGGCATATTTCAGACCTCTTTGCTTATCTAACATAATGTTTAGCCAGTTAATGATAAATTACAGAGCAATTAAGATAATAAAGGATTCTAACAGCCAAACCTGTTTATATAACAAATACTTGCCAGTCATTCTTTGTCTTGTCTGTATTCTTGAGGTACCAATACAAAAAAACCCTGAAAAGATTAATTTTAAAGACTACTTTGTCATCCAACCATATCTTAAGTTAAATGAAACCTTGTCTCAGAATCTCTTCATGTGGTATGAGAGATGTGTGTTTGTGTGTGTGTGTGTGTCTGTCTGTCTGTCTGTATGTGAGAGAGAGAGACCAAGATGATTTTAACAATTCATTTTTGTTTTGTGACTAAATCCAAGAACAAGCAGTTGAGTGGAGCAAATATGAAGATCTGACAAGTGTTGTCAACTACACATTTTATCTTTTACACTAGGTTGTGAATTTAAGTTTTATATTGTATAATGGAGTATCAGAGACAGAGAAGCAAATAGGCAGTTTTTGTCCTTAGTTTTATATTCATTTCTGAGTTTCAGCATGCTGTTTGAATATGTGATAGTACTATCACAATTGTGAGACAGTTTCAATCATTTTTTCCAACAAGTAAAATATAAAGCAGACTTAGCAGTTCTAATAGTGGTAAATTAAAGTTGGAATAATTTCATTCCTATGATGATAATAAAATCCTGGTTCATGTCTTATTTACCTTTCAGATTTCTTTGCACAGACTGATAATTCCAGAGTTATGGTTCATTAAGTAAGGAATGTCTGACAATTGTTATGTGAATCGAGACATGATATGTTTTGCCTTTTAATTTTCCTAGGTGTGGCTTACAAATTTGTTGTAAACCAAATCTAAAGATCATCTCAAAGGGGCAAGTGAGGAAATGAGTGTTATGAGACCATAATGCAAGGCTTGCCCTTTAGTATGTGTATTGTGACATGAGATTCTCAGTCATCCAGGTCATAGTTGTCCCAAATATGCTTTTTCAAGAGGCAACTGGACTATCGGGTTTTTCTTGAAGACGTTTCGCTTCTCATCCAAGAAGCTTCTTCAACTCTGACTGGATGGTGGGGAATGGAAGGATTTATACTCCTTGCAGACAGCTGGTCATTTGCATTCTTTTAGCGGGTCATTAAGGTCACCTGGAGGTTTATCTGTGTCATCAGGGTCACCTGAGTGGTGCAAATGGAGATAGATGATGTCATATCCCTCCCCCTCTGTTAAGAGAAGGCCGTTTAAGTTTGACAAAGATGGTGTCTTTGACCCCTCTTTCATACCAGCAGTCTTCTCTGTTCAAAATGTGGACTTCGTTGTCTTCCCAAAAAATGGCCTTTGTCTTGTAAATGCAGGTGGACTGCTGAATCTAATCCTGATGTGTTTGTTCTATGTTGTGCCATGCACTTATGAAATGATTGCTTTGTTTCCCCAACGTACAGATCTGCACATAGCTCACTGCATTGTACTAGATTGTGACATCAGACTCCTGTAGGGGAGGGATGAGGTTTCAATAAACTTTCCCAATTCTTACTTCATCATTTTGACAAAATGGTTGGATTTTACACATACCTCTATATCAGTGTTTCTCTATTCTTAGCAACTTTAAGAGATGTGAACTTCAACCCCCAACTTCTGGTTGGGAAATTCTGAGAATTGAAGTCCATACCTCTTAAAGTTGCTAAGGTTAAGAAAGACTGCTCCAATTGTTGATGAGGTTATTTTTTATACGGTTTTGCAAAGAGAAACAGCCTTTTTTCCAACCTGGTACACTCCAGAAGTGGTAGAAGCACATTTTTCAGAATTCTTAAGCAGTAGAAGACTCAGTCCCAACATATCTAGAGAACAGGCAGAGTTTTTTTTTTATTATGTTTGTCTCTGACAACACATTTGGTATCTAAAGCCCTAGTGTGGAAGTTCTGTATCCTTCCCGACTCTTCATTCTCAAGGAAATGCTCACCAAGAAAAAGAATAGCAGAAACCTCAGAAGTTTCAGATTTCAGCATCATTAATAGGAATCATTCTTCCTTCCTTTCTATTATGGTCTTGAAGGAGAACGGTGAAAAAAAAGAGCCAGAACCAGAGTAAAATTTGTTCTGGAATTCCACCCTAATAGGAAAAAAGATGAAATCATTTTTTTAGTTTTATTGATTTTATCCCATTTTTCTCTGGAAAAAAAAAAGTGGTTTACCAAAAAATGGAGAAAGAGCATAATAAAAATAGATTAAGATATCCTTCAATGGAACAAACTTTAAAGTGCATAAGAAATTAAAAAGGCTACAGTTTCTAACTACTCCATTGCTATTGGGACCACTTAAGAAAGGCACCTTGAATGGTGTTATTGTTGTGGGCTAGTTTTTTTCTCAACTTTGCACCTAGCAAATATGTTAAACTATAACTCCCATCATACTCACTCAACATGGTTCCGGTCTAGGGCCCTATCAATGTTTCAAAAGAAATTACCCATAATATCATGCATATTTATATGCACATTTCAACTACTCTTTGAGTGGTACATTGCAAACATTACAGGAAATGTGCATACCTTCCTGTTATTGTGGTTTGGGGTTTTTTTTTTTTGCTGGCTCAGAAGGAAACAGCTGTGCCTTAAAGTTCTTTTACAACCACACTTACCAGTGAAGCCTGAGTGCATGTAGAAAGGCAGAAAGACCTTCCATGATGAGTAGAATTGCTATTGTCAGAACAGCAAAAATGGCAAAGAGGACAAAAATCCCAATGAGTCCTATCCAGCCAGTCATTTTAAAGCCTTGTGAAAACAGCAAGTTCCAAAGAACCTCTGAGAGCTCTAAAGAACATAAGAGGAAAAAAAAATGCAAGAGAGAAACACACTTAAATATGCTTTGCATCAGTGGTGGGATTTAAATCTTTTTACTACCAGTTCTGTGGGCATGGCTTGGTGGGCGTGGCTTGGTGGCATGGCAGGGGAAGGTTACTGCAAAATCTCCATTCCCTCTCCACCCCAGTAACCTGCTTTCCAGCTCCGTTCATCTGTGCAGGGCAACAAAAGAAGTCCCAGCTGATCAGCTGGGACTTGAGAGGCAGAAAACAGATAGGGTAGGGCCAATCAGAGGTGGTATTTGCCGGTTCTCCGAACTACTCAAAATTTCTGCTACCAGTTCTCCAGAACTGGTCAGAACCTGCTGAATACCATCTCTGTCTTGCATCCCAGAAGAACTTAGTGCTAAGCTGAATTCCAAGAAGCTTCAAGGTCATACCTCCATAGTCATTGGGAACAGAGTTGGCTCATGGGAGATTTCTTTTTAGTAGGTGCCAAGGCTTAGGTTTAAGGCACCCATTTCAGATCATGAAACTCCCATCCTCCCCAAAAGAATTAGGCTGATTTGGGAGTGGATGCAAAGAGGGCCTTAATGCATTCATTTCAGTCTTAAATCTTCAATTCCTACAGAGAAGGGACTCAAAATTTAAGTTCTATGCACCCTAGTGCATCTTGGTCTTGTTCTGTCTGACTAAACGTCAAATATGGCAAACATCTGGCAAACATTAACAGAAGTGATACTCCTAACTAAGTGTCCACAATTATGAAGATAGCAATTATGATGACAGCAATTATGACCATGGGATCACAGGCTGAATGGCATGGTCACAGGGACCATTTTATGTTTTGATGCCTCCTGTAGATGTCTCTGCACCACCACCCTTCCCTATCCCAATAAAATATTACAATGCTCTGGAAGAACTGTAGAAACAGAGATCTGAGCAGCTTTTAAATAATTATCAGCTAGGAATAATATGCAAGTAGCTTGGGTTTGAATGCCAGAAGGATATGGCTAGCTGACGAGAGCTAAATAGCTTGAAATAGATCTATTCTGGTCTCCCTTTATTTCTTTGTGGGTAAAATATAAACACATATAACATCAACACAAAAGAGTTTGTCGTGTAAGCGACTGCCTTCAAAGGCTCCTGGATTGGGGCTAAAAGATGAAATTGGAAGCAATATACTCTGTCCCATATTTGGGTAGACCAAGTTGCCCTGATAGATTGGTTTTCCTGGAAAAACACTTATCAGCAAGGAAATAATTTCTACAACTAGGAACATGGAGTAAAATTGCTAAGAACCAAAGTGCAGAAATATCTTTGGGAAAAAATTGACAGAATCACAATAGAGCTCCAGGTAATCCAATTTGGTCCTAATTTGCAAACTTTAATTGGACTCAACATTTTCCACTTTTAATTTTACATTGCTTAGTGCTTTGCAGCTGCTCCCTCAGTTCATAGAATTGAAAGATTTTCTTTGTCATTGTGACTAAACTAGATTAAGTCTAGATCACTGGACCAGTGCTTTCCTACAATTGCAACATCAAAGTGCATTTCAAGGGCAATGTTACAACAAATCTCTCTACTTGTGACCTTAAAAGAAACACCTAATTGGTATCTTGAAAGAATCAGCAAACTATAAAAACATAATTAAAATCCTTGGTTGAAAAGGTTACAACCCTGATGAAAAGAGATTATTCAGAATCTTCTCTAACCTGGTGCTATCCAACTTCCATCATGCCCATCTAGCATAATCAATGTCCATGATGCCTGGGGAACTACAACACAAACCATCAGTGGGCACAAGATTGGTGAAGGCTGTTCTGAGTGGATACCAAATATGGCCCAACCAACTATTTCTAATAGCAATAGCACTTAGACTTATATACTGCTTCACAGTGCTTTACAGCCCTCTCTAAGCAACTTACAGAATTAGCATATTGCCCCCAACAATCTGGGTCCTCATTTTACTGACCTCGGAAGGATGGAAAGCTGAGTCAACCTTGAATAGGTGATATTTGAACTGCCAAATTGCAGTCAGACGGCAGACAGCAGAAGTAGCCTGCAGTACTGCATTCTAACCACTGCGCCAATATGGCTCTTATAGGCAAGAGGATCAGTAGCTGCAAACTCACGTGCATGAGCCAAGCTAAGTGCCCAAAGCCGGAGATAGGAAGCTGTATTGGAAATGCAACCCAAGCAATATTCAATGGTGTGGATTGCCTGGTGCACGCAGATGTCTCCAAAGTTGAACTGCAATAAAGTTTTTAGGAAAAACAAGGAAAATAAGGTTGAATACTCCTAGAGTGTTTTGCATTTCTATTGTATTGCAATTAAGTGGAACTTGATTTAGCTGTTGTTCAATTTTATTATTTTTTTTATTATATTTTCCTATTGATTTCAGTCAGTTTATTCTAAACACCACTAAATCTAGAAACAGTAGATGGATGCTAAACAGCACTACATCTAGAGACTTAAATGAGTTCCAAATAAATTGTAAATGAGTTCCATGGACCGCCAAAAGGTTTTAAGCATTTCTCCCTTTCTCCTCACATAGCACCACCACCAAATTACTACTATATTTGTGGAGCTATTGCACTGTCCCTTTCTTTAAATCTTCCAACTCCTACATCTTACTTCTTCATGGTCATGGCCTCCGTGGCCTTCACCGCTATCAACTTCTTGGTTTGTTTTCTCAGAGTGTTTGGAGTCCATGATCTCTACTTCGATATCACCAGTAGGACTTTCTGACAGAGTTGATGAAGCCAACTTAAGAGAAATCAACAGAGATAGATTATCAGCACCCAGTAATAATCCTTTGGGTTCCCATATTCTTCCCAATATTTGTACAAGAAAGAAATGGAGTTTCCTGATAACTCCCATGATTTGTATACTGGAAATCTCAAGTTAAATCCTCAATATTTCTAGTCTGATGTGGAAAGAAAAAAGACATGCATGCCCTTCCTGGAATCATGGGAGAGCTTCTGCTAGCCTGTGAAGACAGATTTGGGATTATGTTCTGACTTGGTGTAAGATACCTCCCTATAATTCACACAACAAGGTATTGATCACAGAAATAATGGATATGACCTATTGTATTCTAGCCAACTCTGATCACAACCTTATGTACTCGTTTCTATGTACTGGGTCACATACAATGCGGAATATTTTGGCATGCTCTGACTGGAAATGTACGCAAGTCATGATTTATGTTCCAAACACACAAGCAAGCCATGGGTTCTGCAGTTCCCCTGTAGTAGCAGTTTTTTTAAAAAATGGAATAAAATCATGTCACAGTTATTGGTTTAGATGTAACATTTTAAAAAGTAGCCCCAGTTCTTATTGTTTGCAAACTGGCTTTAACGTTCATATATCAGATCCTGATTTGGCAGTTATTCACAATGGTATTTAATGGTATTTGTTCAGATACTTATGACCTTGACCCAATTATGATAGATTGAATACTATATTATGACATTATGTCTGAGCCTGCACAAGTTTATTCTTTCTATTGAAAAAAATCAGAAGTTTTCCTAAGAGGAAGAAAGATTCCAACTTGACAGGATAGAGTAGGTTCAACTAAAGGGTAAAAAGAAGAAATCTGAAGTAGTTTGGTATAGGAAAAAATTGAGTTTTTTTAACCTATTCTCATGAAGGTTTAGGAATAGAATAGAATAGAATAGAATAACAGAGTTGGAAGGGACCTTGGAGGTCTTCTAGTTCAACCCCTTGCTTAGGCAGGAAATCCTACATCACTTCAGACAAATGATTATCTAATCTCTTCTTTAAAACTTCCAGTGTTGGAGCATTCACAACTTCTGGAGGCAAGTTGTTCCATTGGTTAATTGTTCTAACAGTCAGAAAATTTATCCTTACTTCTAAGTTGCGTCTCTCCTTGATTAGTTTCTACCCATTGCTTCTTGTCCTGCCCTTTGGAGAATAGCTTGACTCCCTCTTCTTTTTGGCAGCTCCTGAGATACTGGAACACTGCTATCAGGTTTCCCCTAGTCTTTCTTTTCATTAGACTAGACATACCCAGTTCCTGCAACCGTTCTTCACATGTTTTAGCCTCCAGTCCCCTAATCATCTTTGTTGCTCTTTTCTCTTGTTGTAATGTAAAAGGCTACTGAAGAGAAGATAGGCTCGAGATACAGAAGGATCTTCAGACTGGAACACTGAGCACTGCTTAACAAAATACAATTCAGTGGGAGAAAAAGTAAGGTTCTACATTTAGGCAAGAATGCCTAAATGCACGGGTATAAAGTAAGTGATACCTGCTCAACAGCAGTAATTGCAAGGGGGATCTAGGTGTTCTGGTGCACAGCCACTTACGTGTGAGCCAGCTGTGGCAAAAATGCCAATGCATCAGCAGAGGAATAATATCGCTTTATACTTCACTAGTAAAACCACATTTGGAATACTTTATCCAGTCACCACCATACAAAAAAATTTTTGAGGCTCTAGAAAGAATACAGAGAAGAGCAACAAAGACGATTAGGTGTGTGGAGGTTAACCCATTCAACGAACACTTGTGGGAACTAGGTATGTCTAATTTAGAAAGAGAAGGACTAGAGTGGCATGATAGCAGTCTTCCAATACTTGAGGGCAGGAGTGGGATTCAAATTTTTTAACAAATGGTTCTGTGGGTGTGTCTTAGTTGGTGGCGTGGCTTGGTGGTCATGTTATTGGGTGGGTGTGGCCAACTCAACATCACTCACATCAAGGCAAGCATCTCCTCGCCTGGCCTCTCATGACTGTGGGGATGCTGCAACAGTCGTAAGTGTGAAAAATGGTCATAAGTCACTTTTTTCAGTGCCATTGTAACATTGAATGGTTATTCCACACAAGCAAAGTACCAGCAAAGGAGGGGAAACAAACTCCAGAGACATTCCTGAAACAGGAAGTTTAATCCTGCCAAGAATGTAACAAGGATTAACGGAGAGGCAGTTTCTGTAAACAACACCAGAATGTTTTCCTTCCTGCCTCCCTACAGGATTAGGCCAGTTAATTTCTCTTAACAACCAGTTCTCCGAACTGCTTAGAATGTTAACAACCAATTCTAGCAAATAAGTGCGAACTGGTAGAATCCCACCCCCGCTTGAGGGGCTTTTGCAGAGAAGAGAGGGTTAATCTATTCTCCAAGGCACCTGTGGGCAAGATAAGAAATAACAAGTGGAAGATCATTAAAGGGAGATCCAATCGAACTAAAGAGACAGTGGGAACAATTAATCAGTAGAATGGCTTGCCTCCAGAAGTTGTGTGTGCTCCATCACTGGAGTTTTTCAAGAAAGAGAGATTAGGGAATCATTTGTCCATCATTTGTCTCCTGTTTGAGCAAGGTGTTGGACAAGACCCCCTTCCAACCCTGTTATTCTATGTTTTAATATTACAGATACCTAGATTTCATTTAAATGTAAAAGAAAAACTTCCCGAGGATAAGATTTGGACAACAGTGGAACAATTTTCTTACAGAAGCTGTGAGTTCCTCAACTCTGAAAGTTTTTAAGAACAGGATAGATTTTCACCTCTCAGTGATTGCTTAATCTATTTTCCCGCGTACAGCGCAAAAGGTTGGCTTACAAGGTTCTTGGGATGCTTTCCAACTCTACAATTCAATGTTTCTGTGACATTTTTTGCCCCCCGTCTTCTGTCTTTATTTATTTAGCAATCCCTTGGCAGAAGAGACCCTTTTCCTTACCCTATTCTGAGCTTTCTGGTGCTTGGCTCGGATAATAAAAGGCTGAATCAGAAGCATCCAAGGTATGGCGATCAAGGCGAAAATGACCAGGAAAGTTTGAACTTCTTGCTAGGAAAAAAACAACAACAATTGATACTGTCATACAACACTCTAACCCAAATAAACCCAACTAATCAACAAACCACATCTAAAGAAATAATGGCTGGTGCTACATGTGAAATCTTTCCATATCAAGGTTTTGTAGGCTCCAGCCTTCTTTTATGCCTATTAATAATTACATGAAAGGCATTTCTGTTTCCCTAAAATCATAGGATACTTCTACGAGAAAACCAGAATGATCTGGCTGAGATTCACAGGTGAAGTGTGATTTTATTTGCAGAAAAGTATCAGATGGAGAGCCTTTACCCACAACAATGTGGCTGGAATATTTAAATGCTAGCTGGGCCTTATGCCATATTTTCTTGCAAAAATAACTTCTGTATGATATGAGAGTTGCGCTAAGCTATCATGGTTTGTTGAACAAGCAGACAAAAGATATCCCAGCTACAACTGCAAAAATCGGGGTAGTCATTAGATGGCAGCAAAATACAACAACAACAATAACAATAATAATAACAACTACAACCACAACCACCACAACAACAATAATAATAATACAAAACACTGACTCTTTGCTGCCATCTAGTGGACATCTGGAAGCCTAGATATACTATCTTAAATTATGACTTTTCCAATGAGGTTAACACCTCATTGTGTACTATAGCTGAGATCAAGAGATAGCTCAGTTTGGTCAGAATGAGAAAGGTTTCTCAAGTCAGCCTCTGCCTGAAGGAATAAATTAATCATGTATAAGGAATTACAATATACGTTTTAAATAGAAATTGGGCATGCGTGTTCGCAGGAAGGGGGTTCCACAACAGTTAAGCAACTAGTTGTATGATTGAAATCCTGCCTTTTTAATAATATGTTATGTAATAATAATAATATGCATAAACAAGAGGCAGGGATTTTGTTCATGCAGTTGGAGAGGCCATCTTGATTTTTGAACCCTTCCCATGAATACCACTGAGACAAAGAAAATTATTTCCCTTCCAATTTGACATTCCCAGCTGCAAGTGAACCAGAGGTGGTATTCAGCAGGTTCTGGAGAACTGGTGGCGGAAATGTTGAATAGTTGAATAGTTCAGAGAACCGGTAAATACCACCTCTGACTGGAGATTTTACAGTATCCTTCCCCTGCCATGCCCACCAAGCCATGCCCACAGAACCTGTAGTAAAAAAAATTGAATCCCACCACTGAAGTGAACAGAAATGATACTGAGTTTGTTTCAAGAGAATGCAAGATGCTTAGACAAAGATAGCAAGCTGACTGCAATTTTGCCCTTGAGTAAGTAAACAACCCAATTCATCATCTGCATTTAAAAATATGTGCTGTCTGACTTATTTTTCTCTCTCTACCTCTTTCTCTCTATGCAATGCTAATTCTATATCCAGGCCTAAATTATTATCCTTCAGTTTCAGTGATGTCTTTGAGACAGGCTATTTGATAACTATGCTCTAAACAATCACTTTATGCCTCCTGTGTATTTAAAACCTATTAGATTTGAAATATCTATTTTTTTACAAACATAATTAATGGTCTAAATTTACATCCAGGCTGCAGGTAGGTGGAGGATTATATACCAGCTGCTCAGTCTTGTAGCCAGCTCATGACCTATTTAGCCAAATCTTTTGCTACTGATTCCAAAGCCAGCTAAATAATCTGAGTTTTTATGATAAATAATGTTTCTCTGAGTCTGGCCTTCCATAAGACATAATGCTTTAAAATTATAAAGTATTTTGTTGGTTTTGATTTTGTGAATGCAAATTTTCTATTTATTTCTGCATTATATAAAGACTGCAAATTTTGGTTAGTTTCACTCAGGGGTGGGATTCTATCGATTCACACCTATTCACTAGAACTGGTTGTTAACATTCTAAGCAGTTCGGAGAACCGGTTGTTAGAAAAGTTACTGGCCTAATCCTGTAAGGAAGGCAGGAAGGAAACATTCTGGTGTTGCTTACAGAAACTGCCTCTCTGTTAACCCTTATTACATTCTTGGTAGGACCAGACTTCCTGTCTCAGGAACTTCTCTGGAGTTTTTTTCCCCTCCTTTGCTGGTACTTTGCTTGTGTGGAGTGACCATTCAAAGTTACAATGGCACTGAAAAAAGTGACTTATGACCAGTTTTTCACACTTATAACTGTTGCAGCATCCCCACAGTCATGAGAGGCCAGGCGAGGAGATGCATGCCTTGATTATCCGATTCAAAGTGGTAGTGATCGTCTTTAAAGCGCTCCATGGCTCGGGATCTGGGTACTTACGGGATCGCCTGCTGCCACCAACAGCCGCCCAGTGCGCTCCCACAGGGTCGGTCTCCTCGGGGTTCCGCCGGCTGGGCATTGCCGGTTGGCGGCCCCGAGGGTGCGGGCCTTCTCTGCGGGGGCTCCCTCCCTTTGGAACGATTTGCCCCCAGAGATACGGGCCATTACCGACATTCAGACCTTCTGGCGTGCAGTAAAGACCCTGTTTTTTCAACAGGCCGGCCTGGCCCAGTAACGATTTGTGGGGTTTTAAATTTTGGTATTTTTAAATTTTTTATCAGTTTTATATCTGTTAATTTTATATTCGGCCTCCAATTTAATCATTTTAAATTGTTTTTAATTGTATAACTTTATACTGTTTCTGTTTTAGTTGGCTGTACACCGCCCTGAGTCCCTTTTTTTGGGAGAGGGGGCGGTATAGAAATCTAATAAACATAAACATTATGAGTGATGTTGAGTTGGCCACACCCAGCCAGTCACATGACCACCAAGCCATGCCCACCAACTAAGACACTCCCACAGAACCAGTTGTTAAAAAATTTGAATCCCACCCCTGGTTTCACTGTAAGACATTTGTTTGGATTTACATGTTATGTAAATCCAGATACTTGCTCCACTTAAGTCATTTAACAAATTTGTATAGATGCTCATCTTAACAAATAACTCAAAGCCGCTAATAATAAGTATAGATTAAAAATACATTGTTAAAAACCACAGTGAAACTGCAGCAATTGAAAAATTGTTGAGTCACCTCACGGCGACTTGACAACACAAGATAAGCTATACATGCTGGGCTTTGCTATAAAATAAGCCAAGACCCAACCTGATATGTGTCCCTAGGGAATATATCTACGCATTTTAATTGCTATCTATTTCGCTATTACAATATATCTGCATTATAATACTGAATGCTTATCTGCAGCACTGCCTATAACAGACTACCATAACACCAAAATAACAGCATGTGGACAATAGCATCATCACACAGATGCTGCCATTATGTGCTTGTGGCCAGACATGTAATGCAAAATGCACCCTAAGATATTTGTGTGATTTTTTTTTTGCCTCTCTTCCTCTCCAAACACTCATGTTGACATGAATAAAATCTGCTCTTTGTCTGAAGTTTCTAGTTTTCCTTATGTCCAGTTTTCCTACACGTTGCACAGAAGATCCATTATGATTTAAAGCAAACTTCAGTATTTGCTCCTAACACAATACAAGGTTGTATCTCAGGGGAAACATGGATTAACAGAAGCTACTATTTTAAAAATAAACATTTTCTTCTCCATATATACAGGTAGTCCTCAACTTACAACAGTTCATTTAGTGACCATTCAAAGTTACAACCGCACTGAAAAAAAATGACTTATGACCATTTTTCACAGTTACAACCTTTTTAGTGTCCCCATTCCCCATGGTCATGTAATCAAAATTCAGATGCTTAGCAAATAGTTCATACTATGACCATTACTGTGTCCCAAGATCACAGTCAATGGGGAAGCCAGTTTCACTTAACAACCGGATTACTAATTTATCAACTGCAATGATTCATGTAATAACTGTGTCAAGAAAAATCGTAAAATGGGGGCAAAACTCATTTAAGAATAGAAATTTTGGCTCAATTATGTTGAGGACTACTTGTATAATAAATTCTCTGGTTGACTGAAATGCACTTCCTTGAAAACAACAAGAAATGATAATGCCAAATCCCTCCATCTTATGTGCTGAAATGAGTAGGACTGATCATAACTAACAGGTGCATCTAGTAAAGCCAGTCTTAACTGTAATGATAGATTTCATTTGACACTCTTAGTTGAAGATGAAACATTTATACCTGATGTCCTGAAGGTGTTTTTTTTCAAGAGACAACTGGACTTTCTGGTTTCTTTGAAGACGTTTTACTTCTCATCCAAGCGCTAAAGAAACTTCTTGGATGAGAAGTGAAATGTCTTCAAAGAAAAACCAGAAAGTCCAATTGCCTCTTGAAAAAAACACCTTTGGGACCACCATGATCTGGATGATTGAAAAGCTCCATAGACATTTATACCTGATGCTCATATAAAGGAGGATTTGTTGCATCATTGTAGCTAAACATAAACATATTGATAAAGTGAATGAGGATGCTTGGAGCATCCTGACATTATACACATTAAATCGACACCACTTGAAAATAATCATGAAGACGAGGTAACCAAATAGGGAGATTATGAAGATCATCTCTGGAATGAACTGCAGGACAATGTTGGTAGTTTGCTTGAAGTAACTAGACAAATAATGAAACAAGAGAAAGAAAATATTACTGGGGTGGATATAGATATCCATTGCCTAGTGTGGGGAGGAATTAGAGAAAAGTTATTACAGACAATCCATCAATGATGAGAAATTATGGGCTTTTTTTTAACGTAAGAAAGAAAATGATTTTGTGATTGTGGTTTCGATGAGTAGGAAGAATAGGGGATTGCAATGAAATCCTGGAGGGAAAAGTTGGATTAGGATTATATGCATAATTGCCGAGAGGAAGATTGGAAGTCACACACATATGTAATACTTTATAGTCTTTTGTTTTCTTTTCCTTTTTTTCTATCTTCTTTTCTCTCTGCTTTTGGCTCCTCCTTTTTCACTTTTTCTTCACTATATTTTTCTTTCTTTAGATGTATTTATTATCTATGGGAAAATTTCTTTAAAAAAGTCCAACCGCATAAATCATGGGATTGGTATTGTGACATTACAACACATGCTTTCATCCCTTGCTCACAGTCTCACAGGTGCCAATAACACTGTTCAGCAGGAGAAGGAATGAGATTATGGTGAACCTGTAGACATCTAGAAGTACAGAGGTTCCATCTTCCAACATCCCTGGCAGTATTACAGAAGTCAGAACTATTAGGGGTTGTGATCTTGCACTATCCGAATCACAAAGATTTCCTACTCTGAAAAGAGTTAGTATTCCTCGGAGGTTTTGAACTACAATGCCCACAAAACATTTGCCATTGGCATCCAGCTAGAGTTATTATGAGCATGGAAATCAAATAAAGCCCATGCTGGATGGCATAAAAGAAATCATGATCTCATCATAACAATTGGGATGAGCACAGCTTTTGTTTGCTAAGGATCTGGGAGACTTTATCTTCCATCCTTTGGTTGATATTGAAAAGTAAATTTGGTGAAAGAGAAGGTCACTCAAAACAAACTAAACTTTTGTTCCTTAGACTACCATAAGAAGGGTGAGGCACAGTCAGTTAAAAACCATACAATATAAATCAGGGTCTAAAAAATGTGAAAGCTTTGTGTATGCAAGTGTGTGTATAAGAAGACATATAAAAAACAAGTCAAAAGGAGGAGTAAGGAAACATAAAGATTAGTATGTGGAAGACCAAGGGAAGTCAACCACTCTGATATCTAGATGAGTGGATTGGGACAGCTACAGTAGAATATCATCCAAACATTTGCTGTGCCTGCAAAGTCGCTAATACTTACATATGATTGAAGAGACTAAGTACGACCCCAAAAACCATGTGTGTGATTCCCATAATGATAGACATTTTCATTTTGTACGAGTTCAAGAAAGTCAGCTTATTGATGGCAATATTCCAGATCTGAAAGAAAGAGATAAGGAAAGCAAAGAATAAAAGACAAGTGAAATCATAAAGTAAAATACTTGCTTTCTTTTTACCACTGGGGAAAAACAGAGAGAAAGGTGACTGAAGATCACTCTGTTAGGGTGAAGAATTGGAACTTAATTAACCTGTATATAGTTCAATTATTATAACTTTATTTAAAAAGAAAACATTAAATATTTGATTTTTGTATTATTGTAACAGTACAGATGCCTCTGCTTCTATTTGGACAAAAATCCATTTTTTTTTTCAAAATCAGTCACCCTTTTCCAGGAATGCTATAGGCTACAAACATCAAATTCAGGGGTGGGATTCAACCGGTGTTACTACCAGTTCGGTGTGTGTTTTGCATGTGCACATGTACTTCACATACATGCGCATCTGACGCGTGCTGCACGCACATGTACACCATTTGCAAAAAAACATCAGCTGTGCCACCAGGACAGCTGACAAGCACTGGCGCAGGTGCGCAGCATTTGAAAATCCTCTTCTTTCCTACTTTTTCAACCTCAGCTATGCCGTGCAAAGCAGCTGAGGTTGAAAAAGCAGGAAATAAAGGGCAGCAAAGAGCCCGGGCGGGCGGATGGGCCAAACAGACGAACAAAAGGTGGTTGCAGTGAACCGGTTCAGTGACTGCTGTTCTTCAGAGCTACTGGTTCTATAGAACCAGGCTGAACTGGTAGCATCCCACCCCTGAAGAAACTATGTACATTCTCCAAATTAGAAGTAAGTGCTTGAGAAT